>JARQOD010000001.1:490657024-490710081 GCA_033576555.1 Oophaga sylvatica | reverse complement strand
CCCCCTGAAGGGGTGATGGAGTTAGGGTGCCTGCACCGTCCTCACCCCTTTTTTTCTGTGAAGCCCCTCTCTAACCTGAGACTGCGGCTGAGAGACGCTGGGACCTTTTTTCCTGCGTATGCTCCAGTGGATCTCGGCCGGGAACCCACCTTTAATCCGGATCGTCGGTCGTGGAGGTAGTTGGAGCAAAGGAGGATTCAGGAGCAGCGCGTCCAAAGCAGAAGCGGGGGATTCAGCCTGGCTTCAGCCAGGAATCAGGCAAGTCCATGGCTGAGCTCCCCATACCCCCCCCCCCCGTATCCGGCGGCCCGCTCTCCGACCCCGGGGCGGCCGCCGCCAAAAATTTACCTCCTGGCTTCAGGCCGGCGCTAGGCCGCGGGCGGAAATCTAGCCCCCGGCTTTTGCCGAGGGTCAGGCAGCGCTGGGGGTAATTCGGCGTTCCAGAGGATGGGCGCGTTCTCGGGCTCCTCCCCCAGCAGCGGCACTTCCGGCGGGCCCGCCCCCCTGATCCCGGGCTGCCGCCGCCAAAAATTTAGGCCGCGGCTTCGGCCAGCGCTAGGCCGCAGCCTGAAATTTAGCCCCCGGCTTCGGCCGGAGACTAGGCCGCGGCTGGAAATCGGGTCCCCGGCTTCGGCCGGCGCTAGGCCGCGCCCCACGACCCCTCCCCCTAGGGCTCGGCTATTTAGGAACGCCTCCCTGAAAGGGGAGCGCGTTTTTTGGAAGTCTGGAGCTTCCGTCTTCCCTTTTACGCCACACGGTCCAGCAAGTGAGGTGGAAAATCATTAAAGGACGTTCGGGGAACAGGACTGGGGTAAGTGCTACTACCTCCAGCCTGGTTGCTCCGCTTTGCCGCGCTCCGCTCCGCTACTACCCGCACCGCCACATCCAAATTATTCGGAGGAAATCTGTGACAGATCCAGTATGTCCAGAAGGGCTAAGACCCACACGGTGCTCTTACTGCATGCATTGCCTGTAGATCCCCTTTTCCGCACGCCCAGACTAATCGGGTCTGCGAAGCCGGTGACTCCGAACGGGCTCAGGAGTCCTTACCTATAACCGAGCCTAGTGCGTCAGGTCCTCCGGAATGGACCTTGTCTCTTTCTCAATCTGTGGCGTCATTAACCAGAGCAATCGAGTCCCTTCAAGCTCCCGATAGGAGCAGGGACAGTGGTTCACCCGGCTTGACTACGCCTATGGAACCTCCGGCCTGCAGGGGCCGCGCTCTTACCTGGCAGACGCATGGGAAGCGAACCCATACTGCGTCGCCTATGCCGTCCGGGGCCTCGGCATCCTTTAGCTCAGTTTCTCGCTCTCCCTCTCCTTTGGGGGCAAGTGATCAGTATTCAGATTCCGATTCTGAAGGGTCCCTCAATCTAGAGGCACCGAATTGTCAGGAGACAATTGACAGTCTGATTGAAGCTGTCAATCAATCCCTGGGGATAGACGATGAATTCACTTTGGCCTCCGGTCATAAGGTGTCTTTCAAACGAGCCAGACAAACTCATAAGGTTTTTGGTGCTCATCCTGAGTTTGAGGAGCTGGTGCAGCGCCACCGAGAAAAACCGGACAAGCGCTTTGCAGGACAAAAGGCCCTTAATACCAGATATCCTTTTGCTCCCGAACTTCTGAAAAAGTGGGCAGAATCTCCTACAGTCGATCCTCCTGTATCGCGTTTAGCGTCTAAAACGCTTCTCTCCCTTCCTAACGGTTCCTCGATCAAGGATCCAACGGATCGTTTGGTTGAAAGCTTGGCCCGCTCAGTGTTTGAGGCATCAGGCTCTGCACTCTCTCCTTCTTTTGCAGCGACTTGGGTTGCTAAGGCCATGATATCTTGGTCGGAGTCTCTAAATAGAGCCCTTCACGGTATAGAGGTGCCTTCTGAGGTAACGGAAATCTCCAATCAGATAGCTCTTGCAGGAGATTTTTTAATTAACGCTTCTATGGATGCGGCAAATTGCGCGGCATTAGCTGCAGCTAATGCGATTGCTATCAGGAGAGCTTTGTGGTTGAGAACTTGGCGAGCGGATTCAACCTCAAAGAAATCACTTACGTCCTTACCGTATCAGAGCGGCCGATTATTTGGCGAGAAGTTGGATCAGCTCATATCTGATGCGACGGGAGGAAAGAGCAGCTTCCTTCCTCAGCAGAGGATTAGACAGCCTTTTCGCCGACAGCTTCAGCCTCGCTTTAGGGCCTTTCGTAACCCAGGTTGGGCCGCGCCAGCCACCTCCAGCGGCTCAGGTCGACCTAATCAGGCCAGAGATCGCCAGGTCTCCTACAAGACCAACCCTATGGGAAGAATGCGATCTCAACAGCCAAGATCTAGAGGGTCTAAACCCCAAAGATATTCGGATAAATGACTGGAGGCAGAATCCGGTCAATTTATCCAGAGTAGGCGGCCGCTTACTCTGGTGTCGCCTCACTTGGCTATCAATTACTCACGACAAGTGGGTCAGGGAGTTAGTTTCCTCGGGTACAAAATAGAATTCATCAGTCGTCCGTCAAATCGATTTTTTCCCTCGCGTCGTCCCAAAAAAGAATCCCGTGTTCACGCCTTATTCAAGGCGGTCGAATCTCTTCGGCGCAGCGGGGTCATTGTTCCTGTTCCAGAGGTCGAAAGGGGTCAGGGGTTTTACTCCAATCTGTTCATAGTGCCCAAGAAGGACGGCTCTGTCAGACCCATTTTGGACCTAAAACGACTGAATCAATTTGTCAGAATTCGACGGTTTCGAATGGAGTCTCTCCGCTCGGTTATTGCAGCCATGGAAAAGGGGGAATTTCTAGCATCAATAGACATTCAGGATGCCTATCTCCACATCCCCATATTCCCTCCTCATCAGAGGTTTCTTCGGTTTGCCATCGGCAACCTTCACTTCCAGTTCACAGCCTTGCCGTTCGGACTAGCCACAGCCCCCAGGGTGTTCACAAAGGTTATGGCTGCCATTGTGTCCATTCTGCACTCCCGGGGATAGTCATTTTGCCATACTTGGACGATCTCCTCATCAAGGGTCCGTCCTATCAGGCTTGCGAGAAGAGTGTCAGCATTACGCTAGACACCCTTGCTCGCCTGGGGTGGCTGGTGAATCTAAAGAAATCGTCTCCCGTGCCGTCTCAAAGGATCACCTTTTTAGGAATGATTTTCAACACTGCTCAAGGGTTGATAACTCTTCCTCAGGACAAGGCTCTAGTTCTCCGTCAGGAGGTACGGATCCTTCGCCAACCAATACCTCACACCATCCGGTTTTGCATGAGGGTCCTAGGAAGGATGGTGGCAGCGATCGAAGCCATTCCATTTGCCCAGTTCCATCTCCGCTCCCTTCAGCATGCTCTCTTGGCAGTATGGAACGGGAGCCCTTACTCGCTCAATTTTCAGTGCCGTCTGTCCTGGCAGGTCAGACAGACGCTTTCGTGGTGGACAAGGGACATCACTCTTCGCCAGGGGCGATTTTTCCTCCAGTCCATTGGCTGATAGTCACAACGGACGCCAGCCTTCTCGGATGGGGAGCAGTGTTTCGTCACTATACAGCTCAGGGGACTTGGTGTCGGCAGGAAGCGACCCTCCCAATCAATATTTTGGAGATCCGAGCTGTTCGGCTGGCTCTGAGGCGTTTTCACCATCATTTGGCGGGCCGCCCTGTCCGAATACAATCGGACAATGCCACGGCGGTGGCATACATAAATCATCAGGGGGGTACCCGCAGCAGGGCAGCCATGCGCGAGGTAGGACACATTCTTTCCTGGGCAGAAAGAAATCACTCTGTGATATCAGCGGTCCACATTCCAGGCGAGGAGAACTGGGCAGCGGATTTTCTCAGCCGTCAGGGGATAGCGTCAGGGGAATGGTCGCTACATCCCGAGGTATTCCAGCAGATATGCCTACGCTGGGGAACCCCAGATGTGGACCTGATGGCCTCCAGGATAAACGCCAAGGTGCCCAACTTCGTCTCCCGGTACCGAGATCCGCAGGCAATTGCAGTGGACGCCCTGGTTCTACCATGGAATCAGTTTCATCTTCTATACTTGTTTCCACCAATGGCTCTGCTCCCAAGGGTGATCAGGAAGATCAGGTTATAGGGGGTCCCAGCGATATTGATCGCTCCGGATTGGCCGCGTCGCTCATGGTACGCAGAGCTGGTACAGTTGCTCAGCGACGCACCCTGGCGTCTGCCAGAACGCGTGGATCTTCTCTCCCAGGGCCCAGTTTACCACCAGAACTCAGCGGTCCTGTGTTTGACGGCCTGGCCGTTGAATCTTGGATTCTGACTAGGGCTGGATTCTCCAAAAAGGTCGCCGCCACAATGGCTAACGCCCGAAAACCCACCTCGGCTCGTATCTACCACGGTACTTGGAAGGTCTTTTTTACATGGTGCAGGGAACATGGTTATTCCCCACTTCACTTTTCAATCCCCAACATTCTGTCATTTCTCCAAGCAGGCTTAGATTCAGGCCTAGCACCAAGTACTCTTAGGCGTCAAATTTCGGCCTTGTCGGTTCTTTTTCAGCGAAGGATCGCATCTAATTTACAGGTCAAGACCTTTATTCAGGGGGTTGTCCATATAGTGCCCCCCTACAAGGCTCCCTTAGATGTTTGGGATCTCAATCTTGTTCTGGGAGTTCTGCAAGAATCTCCTTTTGAGCCTCTTCAGGAGGTTTCCCTGACATACCTTTCCTGGAAGGTGGTGTTTTTAGTGGCCATAACATCCATAAGGCGGGTTTCGGAGCTGGCAGCACTATCCTGCCGAGCTCCGTACTTACTTTTCCACCGTGATAAGGTAGTGCTTAGGCCAGCACCTCCTTTTTTGCCTAAAGTCGTGTCCTCATTTCACATCAATGAGTACATTGTTTTGCCCTCATTTTGCCCAGCTCCGACGCACCGGGTAGAAAAAGCTCTCCATACGCTGGATCTGGTGAGAGCACTCAGGAGATATGTATCTCGGACGGCATCCTTTCGGCAGACGGACACGCTGTTTATCCTCCATGAGGGTCGCAGGAAGGGACTCGCTGCCTCTAGGTCAACTTTAGCCAGATGGATACGGGTAACCATTCAAGAGGCCTACCGCATCAGAGGCGCGGTGGTTCCCGCAGGAATCAGGTCTCACTCCACCAGAGCAGTGGGTGCCTCCTGGGCTCTTTGGCATCAGGCTTCGGCGGAACAGGTTTGTAAGGCGGCAACCTGGTCCAGTTTGCATACTTTTTCAAAACATTATAATGTCCATACTCAGGCGTCAGCGGATGCTAGCCTGGGTAGAAGGATTCTTCAGGGCGCGGTAGCGCACCTATGAGCAATGCCTATGTATAATTGCACTGTGGAGTCAGTTTCCCACCCAAGGGGACTGCTTTGGGACGTCCCACAGTCCTGTGTCCCCCAATGAGACGAAGGAGAAATACGGATTTTTGTGTTACTCACCGTAAAATCCTTTTCTCCGAGACGCTCATTGGGGACACAGCTCCCTCCCTTATAGCCGGATGGCTTTGTTTTCTAAGTTAATTTTATTTGATTGGGTCTATATCAGTAGATTTACTTCTGGATATATTGTACCTGTATTAGCACTGATTTATGTTTTAGCCTCCTACTGCTTTTTGCACTAAACTGGGTTTGCCTGCGGCCAGTGCTGGAGTGTTATACGGCGGAGGAGGAGCTAACCTTTTTTTATGTTTACTTAGTGTCAGCCTCCTAGCGGCAGTAGCATACACCCACAGTCCTGTGTCCCCCAATGAGCGTCTCGGAGAAAAGGATTTTACGGTGAGTAACACAAAAATCCGTATTTCTACCCTACACCATCCATGACTCTTCTATTAATTAGCTGGCCTGGTGTGACATTATTGTTGCATGTGCTGTTTCACCGGCTAATCAAACAAGGAGCCATAGACGCCGAGAGCCAGGAGGCTTTTCTCAAGGCTTCTGTCCAGCATTGATTTATTCACACCAATTCTAGTCCCCAGATTTCACAATATTAATGTCATACATTATTACTTAGATCTCTTACACCTGATGAAGCTGGGGTTTTTACAGTGTCAACCCATGTAAAAATGTCTCTACAATCCTCTTTGGCTAGAACTGGACTCATAAATTGCTTGTATTATACTTTCAGACTCCTCAAATGCCCATTTTAATATCAGGCTTTTGCAGCCATTGTGACATGGATTTTCAAAGTAAGTACATCAGCCTCATCCGGTCTCAAATACCTAGTTAAAAATGTATGCAGATAGTGCAGCAAAATTTCGGGGCAGATCCGCGCAGTGCTGGCCAAGGTAGGGGTACTTTTACACCCACATATAACTCCATATGACCTAGCAATATGATTACTGCGATGCTAAACTTGGAGAGTTTATTTCAGTGCTTTTAAAAATTTCAGAACTTTGTTTTGAAAAAAAAAGTAATGATAATTGTTTTGTGTCGCTATTTTCTGACACCTGAAACTTTTTTTTAAATTTTCTGTGTATCAGGGCTTGTTTTTTTCTTGCCAGCCCTTTTCTTGGTGCTGTTGGTTACATATAGCTTTTTGCATTTTGCGGAGCAGTGGGCTGACTCAGGAAAGGCATTTCCAGTATTAAGGATTTAATTTTCTATGTGATGGGTTGGACTTGTGGAGACCAAATATTCTTATTTTTAATTTATGAATTTTTATTTCTTTCTGTTCAGATTGGGAAAAGAGGGGCGCTTTTTAAGTTTATAATTTATATTCTAAATATATATTTTTAAATTCTTCAAAGCCTCCTTTCATCTTAGTTATTAGTCCTCGATCGTTTGGTTGCTTGATTTATACACTTCACTATTGCTAGTTATAGGAAAATTATAGATCTATGAAGCAAGAGATTGATAGCGGCATCTAAAGGGTTAAACCTCCAGTTGCTGTTGGCCTCGTTCAGACGTCCCTTTTTTTTACATGTTTTTCATGGATAATACATGTACCCATTATAGTTTATGATGCTGTTCACATTTCAGATTTTTTTGTGGTCTGAATGAAGTCTTCGAGTCAGGTGTCGGCTGTATAAGACAGCCAGCCCCCGGGTGTACGGAGCTCCACACACCTGTACCTGACCGGTGACCCCATTTGACTTTCATAAATGGGTATTGTCAGATAGTGCTTGTGAAAACTGGCACTTTTGCAATTTACTGCTGATTAAAATTTCGAGATATTAACACTTTTTTCTTTAGTTTAAAGCTCGTTGCCTAGGAGACCGACCACCGTTGCTGTCTAGCTTGTAAGTACTGCTCTGCAGCTGGCCGGGATTAGGAGGTAACGGCGCCCTCCATTGATCCTAGCCAGCTTCAGAACAGTACATACAGTAATGGCCAAAAGTTTTGAGAATGACACAAATATTAATTTTTACAAAGTCTACTGCTTCAGTTTTTCTAATGGCAATTTGCATATACTCCAGAATGTTATAAAGAGTGATCAGCTTTACAGCAATTACTTGCAAAGTCAATATTTGGCTAGAAAATGAACTTTATCCCCCAAAACACATTTCAACATCATTGCAGCCCTGCCTTAAAAGGACCAGCTAACCTCTTTTCAGTGATTGCTCCATTAACACAGGTGTGGGTGTTGATGAGGACATGGCTGGAGATCAATCTGTCATGATTAAGTAAGAATGACACCACTGACACTTTAAAAGGAGGCTGGTGCTTGGCATCATTGTTTCTCTTCTGTTAACCATGGTTATCTCTAAAGAAACACGTGCAGTCATCATTGCAATGCACAAAAATGGCCTAACAGGGAAGAGTATCGCAGCTAGAAAGATTGCACCTCAGTCAACAATCTATCGCATCATCAAGAACTTCAAGGAGAGAGGTTCCATTGTTGCCAAAAAGGCTTCAGGGCGCCCAAGAAAGAACAGCAAGCGCCAGGGCCGTCTCTTAAAAGTGTTTCAGCTGTGGGATCGGGCTACCAGCAGTGCAGAGCTTGCTCAGGAATGGCAGCAGGCAGGTGTGAGTGCATCTGCACGCACTGTGAGGCGGAGACTCTTGGAGCAAGGCCTGGTCTCAAGGAGGGCAGCAAAGAAGCCACTTTTCTTCAGAAAAAACATCATGGACAGACTGATATTCTGCAAAGGTACAGGCAGTGGACTGCTGAGGACTGGGGTAAAGTTATTTTCTCTGATGAATCCCCTTTTCGATTGTTTGGGACATCAGGAAAATGCCTCATTCGAGAAGACAAGGTGAGCGCTACCACCAGTCTTGTCTCATGCCAACTGTTAAGCATCCTGAAACCTGGGGTTGCTTCTCAGCCAAGGGAATCGGCTCTCTAACAGTCTTGCCTAAAAACACAGCCATGAATAAAGAATGGTACCAGAATGTCCTCCAAGAGCAACTTCTCCCAACCCTCCAAGAGCAGTTTGGCGATCAACAATGCCTTTTCCAGCATGATGGAGCACCTTGCCATAAAGCAAAGGTGATAACTAAATGGCTTAGGGAACAAAACATAGAGATTTTGGGTCCATGGCCTGGAAACTCCCCAGATCTTAATCCCATTGAGAACTTGTGGTCAATCATCAAGAGATGGGTGGACAAACAAAAACCTAAAAATTCTGACAAAATGAAAGCATTGATTGTGCAAGAATGGACTGCTATCAGTCAGGATTTGGTCCAGAAGTTGATTGAGAGCATGCCAGGGAGAATTGCAGAGATCCAGAAGAAGAAGGGTCAACACTGCAAATATTGACTTGCTGCATTAACTCATTCTAACTGTCAATATAAGCTTTTGTTACTCATATGTTTGCAATTATATTTCTGTCTGTGATAAAAACATCTGTCAAACATACATAAAAACCAGAGGGCAGCAGATCATGTGAAAATATAATATTTGTGTCATTCTCAAAATTTTTGGCCATGACTGTATAAGCTCAATGTAAAATACCCTGTAAGCAGTGTGCATGTTCTCTTGTCTAGCAGCGGTGGTCAAACTGTTTTCAAAAGTGGTAATATCTCAAGAATGGCTACAAAATTTAGTAAGCAGTAAATTGCAAAATTGCTTGTATTTAGAAGGCTAATCCGGGAATGCCCATTTATGAAGATGGGATGAAGAGTTGGGCATTGGCTTATCGGTGGTTACCTAAAGTGTGTGCACTACAGAGGCCACTGGAGAGCCAATATTCAGAGAATAATGCTTTGAAAGGACTAGGGTATTTTTGGAGTAGTAGTAGTAGTACATTTTTGGTGAGCCCTGACCACTTCTCTTTAAAAGTGAAGGTGTTTGACAAAGTGCAGTGGAAATATTTCAAAGCGTGAGCACTCGAGGAACGTCGGCCCCTCACCCCCTGCAGTGCCGTTTCTCGCCCTGGAGACTTTTTATTTCTGAATACTCAGCAATGTTGCGTTCATTTCATGAATGTGTTCCCTCTAGGCATGGACACTTGCCAAAAAACGTGGACAATTTTCTGGCTTTGCCGTGCTGCATGTCAAAGATGACAGGCACTTTTATTTCACAGCACTTTGTAGACTTGTTTACAGCACCATGGATTTCTGGAACATAAATGCTCCAGGCTGGGGGATGGGGGCACGCTTTCTACGGTAAGGTCAATACAGTGGCTTGCGAAAGTATTCACCCTCTTGGCTTTTTACCTATTTTGTTACATTCAAGCTGTGTTTAATATTTTTGTAATCATATTTGTGTGTGTTGCTTCAGCACTAAATAGTGTAAGGCTAGGTTCACATTAGCGTTTGTGTGCACAGCGTATCATCTGCATGCGCAAACGCATGCCAAAACACATGCAAACGCATGCTAACACAGCATTTTTTATCCACATCAGCTTACACATGACACCCAAAGAAAACGCTGCGTGTGCATGCGTTTGCGTTATTTATGCGCATGCGTTCGATATTTCCAGGTGCTGTAATCAGTTCCTGGACATTCGCAGTTTGAAGTCCGAATGCACATCAAACGCATCCATGCGCATGTCCTTTTGTACCAATGCGTTCCCATAGACAGTAATGTATTGTTTTGACGCACTCATCCGCATGCGCATAACTGCGCATATTTGACAGATTTTTGACGCTTCAAAAAATGCAACATGTGTTCGCCGCACACTGCAAAACGACTCATGCGTACACGTGTCCCTGCGTACAGCATGTTAAAGATATGTACGCATGACGTATGCAGATCAAACGCTGTGCACACAGATGCAAATGTGAAACCAGCCTAAGTTGGCGAAGTAAAAAATATATATTCAGAAATTAAATTTATGGGATCAAATAACTATAAATTGGCGTGTGCATATGTGTTCACTCCATTTGCTATGAAGCACATAAAAATTTCTGGTGCAAGCAATTCCCTCCATAAGTCCCATGCTTAGTGACAGGATGTTCCCCTGTGTGTAATCTAAGTGTCACATGTCTGTCACTATATACACTTTACTTTTCTGAAAGGCCACAGAGGCTGCAGCACCATTAAGGAGAGGCACCACTAACCAAACAACATAAAGACCAAGGAGATCTCCAAACACCATGAAGACCAAGGAGATCTCCAAACACCATGAAGACCAAGGCGATATCCAAACAACACCAAGAAGACCAAGGCGATATCCAAACAACACCATGAAGACCGAGGAGATCTCCAAACACCATGAAGACCAAGGCGATATCCAAACAACACCATGAAGACCAAGGAGATCTCCAAACACCATGAAGACCAAGGAGATCTCCAAACACCATGAAGACGAAGGAGATCTCCAAACACCATGAAGACCAAGGAGATCTCCAAACAAGTCATGGACAAAGTGGTTGAGAAGTACAAGTCAGGGTTGGTTATGAAAAAATATCCCAATCTCTGATGATTCCCTGGAGCACCATGAAATCCATTATCTTTATTTGGAAAGAACATGGTACCACAACAAACGTGCCAAGAGAGGGCCGCCACAAAAATTGTCAGCCCGGGCAAGGAGGGCATTAATCAGAGGGTCAGCACAGAGACCAAAGGCAAACCTGAAGGAGCTACAGAGCTCTCAAGCAGAGACTAGAGTATCTGTCCATACGACCACAATAAGTTGTACACTCCATAGATGTGGCCTTTATGGAAGAGTGAGCAGAAAAAAGCATTTACTTTCACATACAAATTGTAAGGCTAATTTTGAGTTTGCTAAAGACATGTGGGAGACTCCTTAAATGTATGGAAGAAGGTGCTGCAATCAGATGAGACAAAAATTGAACTTTTTGGCCCCCAAGGTAAACGCTTTGGCTCCAAACCAACACAGCTCATCACCCCAAGAACACCATTCCCCACAGTGAAACGTGGTGGCAGCATCATACTGTCGGGATGTTTTTCGGCAACAGGGACAGGGAAAATTGTCCTAGTCGAGGGGAAGATGGATGGTGCGAAATACAGGGATATTCTTGAGCAAAACCAGTTTCAGTATGTCAGTGATTGGATACTGGGACGAAGGTTCATCTTCCAGCAAGACAATGATCCAAAGCATACTGCTAGAGTAACACTCGAGTGGTTTAAGGGGAAAGGTGTAAATGTTTTGGAGTGGCCAAGTCACAACCCAGACCTTAATGCAATGGGAATCTGTGGTCAGACCTGAAGATTGCTGTTCATTAGAGGAAACCATCTAACTTCCAGGAGCTGGAGCAGTTTTGTCTTGAGGAATGGACAAAAATGCCAGTGGCCAGATGTGGAAGCTCATAGAGACCAAAGCAATTTGCAGCTGTAATTGCCGCAAAAGGAGGCTCTACAAAGTACTGACTTTTAACGGGTGAATAGTTATGCACACTGATGTTTTCAGTTATTTTATCCTATTTGTTGTTTGCTTCACACAAAAAGAAAACCAAATGTTCACAGTTTGTAGGCATGTTCTTTACATGAACTGATGCAAACCCTAAAATAAAAAAACAGTGAAATTCCAGGTTATAAGTAGGGATGATCGAATATGTTCGGATTTTGGTCCCAAATCTGATTTTGACATATTCGGGCCATATTCGAACACTCTTTGTGCCGAACGTATGTCTTATGATTGGTTCCGAACATATTCGGTAATTTCTACTCCCATTGACTCTAATGACGTTCGGCTGTGTTCGACGATTGCAAAAACAACATTAGAATCCGATCGTATTGGGAACCGAATCCAAACAAATTCGCTCATCTCTAGTTATGAGGTGGTAAAACTTGAAAAATGCCAAGTGAGTGAATACTTTTGTAAGCCATGATATCTACATAGGTGGAGTTATCCTGACCATCCTCTGTTTCCAGATTGTTGGAGGTCATGCAGAGTGCAAGCAATGCTCTCTGGGGTATGACAGCTAGTAATGACAACTGGTGGTAAGGGGACCTACTCCTATATAAAACAACTTTCTCTGTATTTCTGAGTAAGGCCGGGTCACACTTGCGAGAAACTCGCACCTCAATACCTGGCACTGCTGCCGGCACGAGACTCGTGCAAGTTTCTCACAAGTGTGACCCCTGCCTAAAGGCCCTGTCTCACATAGCGCGATCGCTAGCGAGATCACTGCTGAGTCACAAATTTTGTGACGCAACAGTGATCTCAGCAGCGATCTCGCTATGTCTGACACGTACCAGCGATCAGGCCCCTGCTGTGAATCGCTGGTCGTGTCAAAAATGCCTGGACATTTTTTTGATCGCTGGTCTCCTGCTGGCCAGCGCGCATCGCTGCGTGTGACAGGCGGTAGACCAGTGATCAGCCAGCCGGAGCTGGTAACCAAGGTAAACATCGGGTTTCCATGCGCCGGGCGGTGCCTGGAAACCCGATGTGTACCTTAGATACCAGCGCACTGCTGCAGGGGAGCTGGTAACCAAGGTACACAGCGGGTTTCTAAGCGCTGAGCGGTGCCTAGAAACCCGCTGTGTACCTTGGTTACCAGCTCCCTGCACCAGCGGGCTGGTATGCCAGTAACTAAGCGACGTGTGTCGCTTGTTACCGGCGTACTCGCTGTCCTGATCGCTGCCTGTTTGGCAGCTCAGCAGCGATCATGTAGCGACTCAGCAGCGATCCTGACAAGTTCACATCGTTGTCGGGATCACTGGTGAGTCGCTATGTGAGACGGGGCCCTAAGGCCCATCATAGCCAAGGATATTATAAAGTGCTTAAAGTGTTATCACCAACATTGAAAGTTATCACAGATCCACAGGATGAGTGATAACTTTCTTATCAGAACAGTCTGACCGCTGGGTCACCCATCTATTCCTTACATGGGGCTCTAAAGTGCCTTGTCTGAGTAGAGCGATGACATGCATGTTGAATTTGGTTATCTACGGCAGTCCCATAGTGAAGGTATAGATAATGTGCATGCGTGGTACCTGCAAAGAGCGCCGATTGCACGTACAGATTGCCTGTAAAGAGCGTTGATCACATGGGACAGATAAATGTCCTGTAAAGAGCGCCGAACACATGGGACAGGTAAATTCTCTATAAAGAGCGCCAATCACATGGACAGATAAATTCTCTATAAAAAGAGACAATCACAGACAATAAATTCTCTTAAAGAGCGCCAATCACAAACAGAAGATTACTTTAAGAGCGCGTCACACAGATAAATTCTCTATAAAGAGCACATCACATGGAAGATAAATGACCTGTAAAGAGCGCCAATCACACACCAGACAGATTATGACTTGTGAAAGCAGCGATCACAACAGAATAAAATTCTCTATAAAGAGCACCGATCACATGGGATAGATAAATGACCGTAAAGAGCGCCAATCACATGGGACAGATAAATTCTCTATAAAGAGCGCCAATCACATGGACATAAATTCTCTATAAAGAGCGCCAATCACATGGGACAGTAAATTCTCTATAAAGAGCTCCAATCACATGGGACAGATAAATTCTCTATAAAGAGCGCCAATCACATGGGAAGATAAATTCTCTATAAAGAGCGCCAATCACATGGGACATAAATTCTCTATAAAGAGCGCCAATCACATGGGACAGTAAATTCTCTATAAAGAGCGCCAATCACATGGGACAGGTAAATTCTCTATAAAGAGCGCCAATCACATGGGACAGTAAATTCTCTATAAAGAGCGCCAATCACAGGACAGTATAAATCTCTAAAGAGCGCCAATCACAGGACCCGAAATTCTTTAAGAGCGCAACACATGATAAAACCTAAAGAGCGCCAATCACATGGGACAGATAAATTCCTAAAGAGTCGCATCACATGGACAGATAAATTCTCTATAAAGAGCCCAATCACATGGACAGATAAATTCTCTATAAAAAGAGACAATCACACGGAACATATAAATACCTAGTAAAGAGCGCCAATCACACGACCATACAATTGATACTTGAAGAGCAGCCAGATCACACAACAGATAAATACCTGAAAGAGCCCGATCACATTGGATAGATAAATCCGTAAAGAGTGTCGATCACACTGGGACAGATAAATTCTCTATAAAGAGCGCCAATCACATGGGACAGTAAATTCTCTATAAAGAGCGCCAATCACATGGGACAGGTAAATTCTCTATAAAGAGCGCCAATCACATGGGACAGGTAAATTCTCTATAAAGAGCGCCAATCACATGGGACAGGTAAATTCTCTATAAAGAGCGCCAATCACATGGGACAGGTAAATTCTCTATAAAGAGCGCCAATCACATGGGACAGGTAAATTCTCTATAAAGAGCGCCAATCACATGGGACAGATAAATTCTCTATAAAAGGGACAATCACATGGGACAGATAAATTCTCTATAAAGAGCGCCAATCACATGGGACAGGTAAATTCTCTATAAAGAGCGCCAATCACATGGGACAGATAAATTCTCTATAAAGAGCGCCAATCACATGGGACAGGTAAATTCTCTATAAAGAGCGCCAATCACATGGGACAGATAAATTCTCTATAAAGAGCGCCAATCACATGGGACAGGTAAATTCTCTATAAAGAGCGCCAATCACATGGGACAGGTAAATTCTCTATAAAGAGCGCCAATCACATGGGACAGGTAAATTCTCTATAAAGAGCGCCAATCACATGGGACAGTAAATTCTCTATAAAGAGCGCCAATCACATGGGACAGGTAAATTCTCTATAAAGAGCGCCAATCACATGGGACAGTAAATTCTCTATAAAAAGGACAATCACATGGGACAGGTAAATTCTCTATAAAGAGCGCCAATCACATGGGACAGGTAAATTCTCTATAAAGAGCGCCAATCACATGGGACAGATAAATTCTCTATAAAAGAGCGCCAATCACATGGGACAGATAAATTCTCTATAAAGAGCGCCAATCACATGGGACAGGTAAATTGTCTATAAAGAGCGCCAATCACATGGGACAGTAAATTCTCTATAAAGAGCGCCAATCACATGGGACAGATAAATTCTCTATAAAAAGAGACAATCACACGGAACATATAAATGACCTTTAAAGAGCGACAATCACACGGACCAGACAGATTGATGACTGTGAAGAGCAGCGATCACACATGATAAATGACTGGAAAGAGCACCGATCACTTTGGGAAGATAAATGACCGGTAAAGAGTGCGATCACAGGGACAGATAAATTCTCTATAAAAGAGCCCAATCACATGGGACAGATAAATTCTCTATAAAGAGCGCCAATCACATGACAGATAAATTCTCTATAAAGAGCGCCAATCACATGGGACAGATAAATTCTCTATAAAGAGCGCCAATCACATTGGGACAGATAAATTCTCTAAAAGAGGCCAATCACATGGGACAGATAAATTCTCTATAAAGAGCGCCAATCACATGGGACAGATAAATTCTCTATAAAGAGCGCCAATCACATGGGACATAAATTCTCTATAAAAACAGACAATCACACGGAACATATAAACGACCTGTAAAGAGCGCAGATCACACGACCGGACAGATAGATGACTTGTGAAGGGCAGCGATCACACAGAATAGATAAATGACCATACATGACCAACCACATTGGGACAGATAAATGACCTGTAAAGAGTGATGATCACATGGGACAAATATACAGTGGGTTCGGAAAGTATTCAGACCCCTTTAAATTTTTTACTCTTAGTTTCATTGCAGCCATTTGGTAAATTCTAAAAAGTTCATTTTTTCTCATTAATGTACACTTTACACCCCGTCTTTACTGACAAAAAACAGAAATGTAGAAATTTTTGCAAATTTATTAAAGAAAAACTGAAATATCACATAGTCATAAGTATTCAGACCCTTTGCTCAGTATTCAGTAGAAGCACCCTTTTGAGCTAGTACAGCCATGAGTCTTCTTGGGAATGATGCAACAAGTTCTTCACACCTGGATTTGGGGATCCTCTGCCATTCTTCCTTGCAGATCCTCTCCAGTTCCGTCAGGTTGGATGGTGAACGTACCCACTGTACGACTTTCCTTACCCACTATATGACCTGTAAAGAGCGCCGATCATATGGACAGATAAATGACCTGTAAAGAGTGCAGATCACACCGATCAGATAAATCCTCTTTAAAGAGCGCAGATCGCGCATCCTGACCAAGTGTCTTTCTGGGAAGCTCAGTTAGAATGTAGCATTGACAATGGCTCCATTCACTTACAGCGCAGTCATGTTAATTTGTGATGGGCTGCACTAGACCTAGTTGTCCATTTGGGATTGCAATATTTACAATATTTACAATTTATCAGACCACATGCACATACTCAGGTTACATATAATAGTTCCACATTAAGCCCAGGAGATGGCGGCCTCAGCTTACATAGTGACAAGACACCAGGAATGCTGAGAACTCACTGATGGATCTTACTGGAATTGTTCTTTTTCTCCCGTGTAAATGTAGTAGTACCATGAGCCTGTGCACAGCCAGAAGCTGCTGTCTCCCTTGCAAGTTCTATACAGATATTTGGCACACAATGTACCCGGACTTTTGGCCTCACACCTGATTACTGCATTTTTTACATGCCTGTTTTATGCATTCCTTGTACAAGTAACAAATTCCTGTATAATGAGCAAATTTCATATTCACGGTGACGTCTTGCAGCACAGTTTTGCCACGGTTGTCTGTGCAGGCCATGTATGGAGTTATCTAGGATGACCCCACACTGTCCCCACATATCAAAGAAGATGAAAGGATTTAAGGACCAGCCATGGACCTGTCATTGTTAAAAATGCTTCACATTGGCCGCACATGCCAAACATCAAGGAGGGCATATCGATCTGAAGAGGGTCCAAATAATGCCACCAAACATCAGCTACGTAGTGCCGGGATAATAACCCCATACAGTGCCCCCAGGGTTTATAAAATGTGTAGATACTGTCAGGTCACGAATATGAGTCACAGATGATACAGTGCTCAAATGTGCCACCTAGTAACATGGCTGCATAGTGCTTAATAATAATGCCATACAGTGCCCTACTATAGAACAACCCTTATGCAATGGCCAGATGTTCCATGGTCGCAAAGTATCAGAGGTCTATAGACAGTGTAGGAGCTGAGAGTTTGTCACTATGTCTTTCCTCTTGTCTGGTCCTGTCCACCATGACCTTCACCACCTCATCTAAAAAAGCTTTGTAAATATTTCACTCTTGTAGCACTTGAGATGGGCACAAGCAGCAAAGTTCTTAGTCAAATAGTAAGATTTATTTCACTTCATAAATCTTCAAATGAAAACAAAGCCAAACCTGCAAAATAGTATAACATAAAATAAAACCATTTCTCAGATGTACGGCTCACCCTTTTACAGCAGTCTCCACCCTTAGCCAGTCTTAGCTGCAACTGTCCAACCCAACAGAGATGTTTCTCTCCTCTACTTCTAGACACCTTCTGAGGCAGCTGAGCTGCTTTAAATAGGCCATTCAAATCCTGGAACTGGCGATATGGGCACGGCCAGTCCCACCAACTCTTTTGGCCGCTCCTAATCCTGAACCCAAAATCCATTCCCATTAAAACCCTCTCGGCACTATCTGTGCTGGGGCCTGCTTTTACGGGTTTCACATCACTGAAGCTAACCTCCTCGGTGACCCATATCTCCTGTGAAGCTCCTGTCCAGCTTCCACCTTACAGCTTATACACATCATTTACTCAGTTGTGATACAGAGTCAAGGGTTTGTGTGTGCATAACAGATGGCAGAGGTATGTCCTCACTGACACTCATAATGCCCCCAGTGCCCGTCACAGTGTCCTCCACTAACATTAACTATGCATCCATAGTCATCCATAAGATGTCTCTCTACCGTACACTATACCAATCCCTACCATCCACTATGACCCCTCACTGCCATCCACTATACTGCCCAGTGCCTTACAAAATACAGCTTTTTGTCATCCTCTATGCCTCCTACTG
The DNA here is from genome assembly GCA_033576555.1 of Oophaga sylvatica. Lineage (NCBI taxonomy): Eukaryota > Metazoa > Chordata > Amphibia > Anura > Dendrobatidae > Oophaga > Oophaga sylvatica. The sequence continues at coordinate 490,691,838 of JARQOD010000001.1, read as the reverse complement.
ATCAACAATGTCTCCCTGTGCCATCCACTATGCCCCAACACTGCCATCCACAATTCCTCCCTTTGCCATCCGCTATGTCCCCCTCTGTCCCTACATTGCATACCTTTGCCATCCTTTATGCTGGCTTACGCAATGCATCTCTACCATCCACTATGCCCCCCCACATCTCAGACATTCACAGTGCCGTCCATTGATGAGTACTACATGTACCATAATGCCTTCCTTACTGTAAATGATAAGATTAGACTTCACTTGTGAGCGCTGGCATAGTGCATTATTACAGATGATAGGACTCCCAAGCGACGTATTGCATCCTCCAAGGGGATGCATCTCATCCTCCGGGGGGACATTATCCCATATAGAACATTTTCCATTTTAACATTTTCAAACATGGATGGAATAATTTGGGGACAATGGTGAAGTAGAGAAGTCAAACATTTTATCTGGTTTCCTGAAAAATTATTAACCATGTAAAATTTCCCCCACCTTATTACACATTGCCGGATCACCTGAATGGGTTAACTGCAGTTTAATTAATCTGCAACCCTATATTCCCAGTTTCGGATGAGCAGTCCAACTTTTTCTCCAGCTCCTGGCAGACTGGTAGAGCAGATAACATGTAAGCTGGATTTTCTGTAGTGGAGCCAGCCTTGGCGTACTACCAGGCGGGAGCAAGGCTGCCGGTCTTGTATGGGAATTCATTTTTATGACATTGTGGATCTCGTTTTTGTGAAATCTTTTATTTTTGGTTTGCATTTCCTTTTTTTTTCATTTATACAAGATTCCTTGTAAAGACGTTTAAGCTGCCAGATTTGACTTTATCCTTATAGAAAAACCTTCAAAATGAGTTTGGGTCCTGAAAATTGGAGTCAGGTGACTGAAATGAGTGCTCCATTGTGCTCCCTTAATGTCGATCCTTATCAGTACACCAAAGCAACATTCCATACGTTCCTGACTGAGGCCGGTGTACAGTATGTTACGTGCAGATGCTGTGGGAATGCAGGTCTCCTAAAACCTGAATATAAACGTATATATACCCTAATATGTATTTTTTTAGATTTAAAGTGACCCATCACCTGCCATAAATATGTAATTTTTCTTAACTGGTCTAAGAGCCGCGTTCTCCAGAATCCGGCGTGTTTTTTTTTTGTTCCTGCCCTTCTCTGTTCCTTTGATATGGCCCCTTCTTCTCAGTATGTAACTCTACTCTTGTTAGCCATGTGGGCATGGTCATCACACTTTGTGGGCATCTTCATGAAGAGCACACCCACTTGGATAACAAGGTAGATTTATGTGCAAAGAAAGACAGGCCATATCTCAGGAATGGAGAGGCACTGTTACAGAAAGCGGGCACAGTAAGTGAGGTGGATCCTCTAAGCACAAGGTCTGAGTGGGCACACGGGCCTTGGAGCAGCAGGAGGGTGTTGCATGTGGGAAACCGAGTTTCTGGAGGCAGACTAAAAGTCTTAAAGAGTTCCTGGAATACGCAAGCAGAAAGGAGACGCCCTGGAGTTCACAGGTGGACATGTAGAGGCAAACTAAAAGTCTTAAAGGGTTCCTGGAAGATGCAAGTGAAAAGGAGATATCCTGGAGTTCCCAGGCGAACATGTAGAGGCAAACTGAATGTCTTAAAGAGGTAGTGAAGAAACAGACAGGTAGCAGAAAATCAAAATACCATGAAAGCCGCCGTCTGCTAGGAAGCGTCCTGAAAACTCACCGATACGCAGCAGAGGTCCTAGAAGACTGGGAACATATAGGAGACAGATCTCTGGAGTGACTAGATAGTCTTAGTCTTAATACCATGGAGGCCACAGGCAAACAGGTGAAGTCCTGAAGACCACTGACAAGCAGCAGGGTTACTGAAAACCGCAGTCAAACAGATGAGAAACTCCACTGACAGGTAGCAGGGTTACTGGAGGCCGCAGACACAGAAGACCACTGACAGGCAGCAGAGTTACTGGAAGCCTCAGACAAGTAACTCAGGGCTCGGAAACCACAGGAGATGGCCTGGAGCCTGTGGACAGCAACTGTGCACAGACAAACGAAAAGAGTTACTAGAAAGTCTTAATAGAATACCACCACACAACACATGGGAGCACGCCTGGTGTCTTGCAAAGATCAATGTGGAGCACAAGAAAGTCTAGTAAACAGGGGCAAGTGCGTAACAGAGCCTGCTGTCAAAGGACACCTCCCCACAAAAATGTCGGCAGCCATATTGTACTGTTGTGCCTTTGTTGATCCTTTGTGTTGGTATTCTGCTACAGAAAGTGGGCACACTAGGTGAGGTGGATCATCTAAGCCCAAGGTCTGGGTGAGCACACGGCTTACAAGCATCGGTGCAGCAGGCGGGTGTTGCACGCAGGAAACAGAGTTACTGGAGGCAAACTAAAAGTCTTCCAGGGTTACTGGATTCCGCAAGCAGACAGAAGACATCCTGGAAGTCGCAGGCAGACATGTAAAGCCAAACTGAAATTCCTAAAGGGGTTGTCCACTACTAGGACAACCCTTTCTTGATGTAAAAATAAGCCTATAATCACCTCCTGTGCTGGCGCCGTACCACCAGTGTCGGCACTCACGGTCCCTGCATGTGAGCCTGGCACCGACTCAGCGCTGGCAGAACTGTCTTCACCTTTGTACGAATTGACCATGAAGAGGAAGACATGGATCAACTGCAGTCCTGACTTCTTCTTCATGTTCAATTCGTTCAAAGGCGGAAACAGTGACACCAGCACTGATTGGGTTCCAGGCTCAAATGTCACTACAACCGCACGAGAGCCCCGGGAATGTGAGTGCCAACACCCCTGGAACACTGCCGGCATGGGAGGTGAGTATAGGTTTTTAATGTTATTGGGACCAAACATTTAGATTAAGAAGGGATTGTCCTAGTAGTGGGTTTCTGGAGACCGCAGACAGTTAGCAGACAAAACTCTGGAATAACAAGAAAGTCTAAATACAATGGAAGCCACAAGCGGCTAGGAGACATCCTGAAAACCGCTGGACACGCAGCAGAGGTCCTAGAAGACCTGGAACAAGTAACAGACAGATCTCCAGAGTGTCTAGATAGTCTGAATACCATGGAAAGTGGAAGCCACAGGCAAACAGGTGAAGTCCTGAAGAGTACTGACAGGTAGCATGGTTACTGGAGGCTGCAGACAAACAGGTGAAGTCCAGAAGACCACCGACAAGCAGCAGAGTTATTGGAAGCCGCAGACAAGTAACTCAGGGACTAGAAGCCACAGGAGACCAGGAGTTGGCCTGGAGCCTACGGACAGAAACTGCACAGGCAAACTAAAAGAGTTACTAGAAAGTCTTAATACAATACCGCAACACGTGTGTGTCTTGAGAGGCGTTATATAGGCCTAGAAAATACAACACAAGAGAGCACACCGAGCCACTTGCAAAGCCCATCCTGGAGCACAAAAAAAGTCTAGTGGACATAGCAGGGACAGTAACAAAAGAAAAGCAACTCCAGATTCAGGAGAACAGCGGCATTTATACCAGGTAAAACAATTACATATTTATGGCAAGTGACAGGTTGTCTTTAAAGGTCCAGTCATTTTACACCTCAAACCACCAACACTAACATCCACTGATGCCATAGTACTTTTTACAGTAGTGTCTTCTTCACTGCTGTGAAGTTAGAGAGGTGGATAAGTGGTTCACATAAGTCAAGTACTGTATCTCAGTGGAACAGTTCTGGAAGTGTGAAGTGTGACGGCTTTAGCCCATCAACGTGCGCTGATTGACGTCTTTGGAATAATTGGCCAGATCGAAGGCACTGAGGCTGGTGCCTGCACTCTTGAACTGAGGAGGGAATGAAAAATGTCAAAGAATTGTTTAGGAATGCTGGATAGTGAGCTGATGAGGGCAGTGAAGTTTTTGGAGAGGTTAAGGTCAGAGTTGTATGTTTTAACCCCTTCATGACCAATGACATATTTACATCATTGGCCGTGTCCCTGCCTTTGTTTGCAGGCTCACACGCTGAGCCCGCATCTTTCCCGGCACTTGATGGCTGATTTAACACTCGCAGACAGGAAGCGCTTCATAGCTCCCATCCATTGGCACATCAGTCATGTGATCGCGGGAAGCCAATGGGTTGTCATCATGACAGTAGGGGGTCTGCTGAAGACCGCATGCCTGACAACACAATCCTTTTGTGAACGGCGACCCGTGGCCAGCGTTTATAGAAGATCGTAATTTTTGCTATACATAGCATGGCTTCAAGTCTCCTGAGAGGACTATTAAATACAGTAAAAAAAAAAGTTCAAAAAAATATTAAGTAAATAATTCAAAGTTAAAATCACTCCCCTTTTGCCAAATTAAAAATAAAACAATAAAAAAAATGAAAAATACACATTTGTTATCACTGCATTCAGAAACGTCCGATGTATCAAAATATAAAGTAAATTAATCTGATCGGTAAACTGCATAACAAGAAAAAAAATAAATACCAGAATTATGCTTTTTTGGTTGCTGCAACATAGCAATAAAAGACTATTAAAACATCATGCCTACCCCAAAATGGTTTCAGTAAAAACGTCAGCTCAGGACACAACAAACAAGCCCTCATCAAGCCCCAGATCTCGAAAAATGAGACTTTGACGGGTCTTGGAAAATGGTGACATAAGCAAAATTTTTTCTTTGACAAATTTCTGCATTTTTTTCACCACTTAAATAAAAAAAAAGCTATAGTGTTTGGTATCTGCTTTCTGTTACTGACCTGGAGAATCCTATTGGCAGGTCAGATTTACCATATAGTCACCGTGGTAAATAAAAAAAACTAAAAAATCATTGTGGATTTGCACTTTTTTTGAAATTTCACCAGACTTGGAATTTTTTTTCCCTTTTTCCAGTACACTATGTGTCATTCAAAAGTACAACTCGTCCCCCCAAAAAACAAGCCCTCATTTGGCTGAAAAAATAAGTTATGGCACTGGGAAGAAGGGGAGGGTAAAACGAAAAATCGCCCTGGGGTGAAGGGGTTAAGTATAAACTTATAATGGATGAAATCATCAGCCAGATTGGATTTTCCCCACAGATCTGTTCAGCGCACCTGGAGCACCGCTGGAGAAAACGTGTTTGCTGCATGTGCCAGGGTTGTCGCCGTCTGTGCCAAGTTGTTCTAGGTGTAGGAGGTGCGGCTTCATCCAGGGCACTTTGCAGTGTTTCATTATAATGTTTCAGTACAGAGTCAGGAGGATATTGAGGCCAATGATGAGTACAAATTCTTTATAAGTTTTTGGGTATTAATGTCCCATATATTCCTAGGGGTGCACTGAGTGGGTGATAGTTCTTGATAGAGAATGAAAGAAGGTTGTGGTCAGAGAGCAGGAGTGGGGGGAGTTAGTAAAGTCATGCACTGAGCAGAGGCAGGAGAAGATCAGGTCCGGTGTATTCCTTTCCTCATGTGTAGGAGAATTAGTGGAAGGCCGAAAGAGGAGGTAAGAGATAAAAGATGAGCGGCAAGTGGGGATTTTAAAGTCCCCCAAGATAAGAGTGGTGAGGTCACAGGATACAAAGTGTGGGAGACAGGTTGAAAAGTCATGGAGGAACTAACAGGAGGGGCCCTTAGGGCGATACACAACCGCCATTTGCAGGGAGAAGGGCCGGAAAAATCTAATAGTATGGACCTCAAAAAAAAAAAGGAAGATAAGTAAAGGTACTGAGGGGAGGGGGTGAACTGAAAAAGCACATTTTGTTTTTGAAAGGAGCAGACTAACACCCCTCCTCTTGGGGTGTTGTCAGGTCTCGGGGTATATGAAAAATGTAAGCCAACGATACAAGAGAGTAGCAGCAGCGTTGATGTCAGACTGCTGGATCCAGGTTTCAGTAAGAACCAGAAGGTTAAGGGAATTTGAAAGGAAAAAGTCATGGATGTAGGAAAGTTTGTTACGTGCTGACGGTGAGTTCCAGAGGGCACAGCTAAAGGAGACAGAAGTCATGCAAAGAATATTTATGAGATTGTTGTGGTTTGCAGTATGGCAGGGAAGGAGTTAAACTTACTCAACCCAGAAGGGCTTGGGTTAGGGGAGATATCTCCTGTGACTAGCAGAAAGAAAATTGAGAGAGTGAGCACATGGTAAAGTGATTTGTGAGGTATATATAAATGATTGGTCCCACCATGATGCACTTAGCGCCTGTACTTGGTTAGCGCAGTCAATCTTTGCTGACGAAGTCCCTTTAAGATTGTGAAAAGAGCATGGGAACTGTGCATGTACAGTGAAGGGGGCTGACTTAGCTATTGAACTGACCCAGCCCCTTTCATACATGTCACCAAACCTTTGAATAGGTTGACTTTCCAGGGTCGGCGCTATAATGTTAAAATCTTATTAAATTATATTTGCTACCCAACTAGTGGGCTCATTAAGGAGAGCATCATTTTTACCTCTGGATGAACATTTTAATAATCTCAAATCCATTTCCATTGTCCATATTTAGTATTCTAATTTAATTACTTTTTTTTTGGTAGGGGCAAGACTGAGATTAGTATCAATATTGGACAATTACAAATAGCTAAATTATAAAACTTGTTTATTTTATTCTGCAGATATTATCTTCGAGAAAATGTTTTCTCCTTTGTTTTCCACTCAACCTCCACCCGAATACTGTGATGAGGACCTAGAAGACTCTCAAGGTAACCGGGATCATTAACTATGAGTTATTGGCTGGATTACTATGAGTTATTGGATAAGATGGGACCTTGCAAACTGTCCCGCTACTGCCTGTGATCGCTTATGCCTTTATATAAAAGCCCCCCGTTGCTCTAGCACCAGTAACGTTGTCCAACATAGTTTGGATGAAGACATTGAAGAAAATGTACATACGAGTGTAATAACCACATACAATTCATTGCACATTAGTTCTGGGAATATTATTAATAAGGTTGGTCATGTCTAATGTAATTTAAAGGTGACATGTCACTTGCCAAAAATATGTCACTTTTTTACCTGGTGTAAAAGCCACCCCTTTCCTGAATCTAGCGTTGTTTTTCTTTTGTTCCTATGGTTCTCTGATCCTCAGATATGGCCCCCTCTTCCCTGTATGTAAATGTTGCCAAGTTTGTAAAGTGGGCGTAGTCTTTAACTCCTCTATGGGTTACGCCACCTGACTAAATGTATACTCAGGGAAGAGATTGCCATATCTCAGGAATGGAAAGGCACAGGAACAAAAGCAAAGCAACGCCGAATTCAGGAGAACGGTAGCATTTATAGCAGGCAAAAAAATACAGCTTTAATGGCAAAAGACAGGTGTTTGTTAATGAGACTTCGCATTGCCGAAATGTGTTTGCCATTCAGAATGTATTTACATTGTCATTCCAGGCATATTGGCATCTGTAATTGTAGGTAAGGGTTCTGGCATTGAAACCAGTGACTTATTAAGCTGCAGTGAAAGATCAAATCACAGAAAGAGGAAAAACAGAGACCACAAAGGAGTCAATTTCATCCAAAGGAACATTGAGGTATGTGAGCGATGTTATTAACTACTTATATGTTATTTGTATTACAGTTTAAAAGTAAGTTTTAATTTTACTTGCAAATTTTGTCTATTCTGTTGAATATTTTTTTTTTAATTCAGAGGAAAGGTCAGCACTGTATAATGATTTATTTCTCCTGTGGGGGGCTCTGTTATGTGTCACCTGGTGAGGTACACCCTCGATCCCTTGGTCTGGATGAGCAGATGTGATGCATCATGCACATAGGTGTGACGCTTCCCACAGCTGCGGGGCGTTGGGACATGGCATAGCTTGCCTAACTAGCCAATGCTCCCACGCCGCCAGTCCACGACGACGTGAGGCATGCGTCCCAGATGTAAGAGAATGTGGACCCACTGGACCACGGAGGGAGACCCGAGCCTGCCCGGATCAGGGAAGGGCAGCGACTGGGATCCGTGGCAGCTGAGCATGTGGGCAAGGTGGCGACCTGCAGGACTAGACAACACCGCACAACTTCAGGTAAGAAGAAACATAAAGTTTACTTAAAGAAACACAGTACATAAACAGAACATAAGACCGGGCTCCCGATTCCGCACATCAGAGAAGGGTACACAACTCAGGATCACAGACGAGTGCTGGAGGACATCACGGGTAGATGCAGTCCAGGGTTATCTGGCACGGGCATACTTGGACGGCCTCTCTCTCAGGCCTTAGGCGTAGCACAGGCTCAGCAGGAGAACATCAGACACCGACCTCAGACAGACTTCAGACGATGGCGGGGTCATCACGGGTAGATGCAGTCCAGGATCGTCTGGCACGGGCATACTAGTATGGCCTCACTCTCAGGCCTCGGGCGTAGCACAGGCTCAGCAGGAGAACATCAGACACCGGCCCAGGACGAACGTCAGACGATGGCGGGGTCATCACGGGTTGATGAAGTCCAGGGTCATCTGGCACGGGCATACTAGGACGGCCTCTCTCTCAGGCGTCAGGCGTAGCACAGGCTCAGCAGGAGAACATCAGACACTGACCCAGGACAGACGTCATCACAGGGTAGACCAAGGAGGAACCGGCAGGACATCGGAACATCAGGAACACGGACTGGATCTCAGGGACACTGGAACAGGGACAGGACATCGGGAACACGGATTGGAACATCAGGAACACGGATTGGAACATCAGGAACACGGATTGGGTCTCAGGGAGTCAGGAACAAGACACAGCAGGAACAGGCCTAGATATGCAGCCTCCAGGAACGGCGATCTGGGTACTCAGCCCCAGGCATAGGCAGAAACACAAGACAGGACAAAGGGAATCAGCTCTCCAGAGCTGATCTCACTCAGCAGGAGCTGCAAACCAACACACACGGCTAGGTTCAGGAACATAATGCAGAGGACACAGTTCAGACATTCAGGTACCGGTTAGATCCAGGATCAGGGATTCCTGATGTTCCGATGTCCTGCCGGTTCCTCCTTGGTCTACCCTGTGATGACGTCTGTCCTGGGTCAGTGTCTGATGTTCTCCTGCTGAGCCTGTGCTACGCCTGAGGCCTGAGAGAGAGGCCGTCCTAGTATGCCCGTGCCAGATGACCCTGGACTTCATCAACCCGTGATGACCCCGCCATCGTCTGACGTTCGTCCTGGGCCGGTGTCTGATGTTCTCCTACTGAGCCTGTGCTACGCCCGAGGCCTGAGAGTGAGGCCATACTAGTATGCCCGTGCCAGATGATCCTGGACTGCATCTACCCGTGATGACCCCGCCATCGTCTGAAGTCTGTCTGAGGTCGGTGTCTGATGTTCTCCTGCTGAGCCTGTGCTACGCCTAAGGCCTGAGAGAGAGGCCGTCCAAGTATGCCCGTGCCAGATAACCCTGGACTGCATCTACCCGTGATGTCCTCCAGCACTCGTCTGTGATCCTGAGTTGTGTACCCTTCTCTGATGTGCGGAATCGGGAGCCCGGTCTTATGTTCTGTTTATGTACTGTGTTTCTTTAAGTAAACTTTATGTTTCTTCTTACCTGAAGTTGTGCGGTGTTGTCTAGTCCTGCAGGTCGCCACCTTGCCCACATGCTCAGCTGCCACGGATCCCGGTCGCTGCCCTTCCCTGATCCGGGCAGGCTCGGGTCTCCCTCCGTGGTCCAGTGGGTCCACATTCTCTTACCATCTGGGACGCATGCCTCACGTCGTCGTGGACTGGCGGCGTGGGAGCATTGGCTAGTTAGGCAAGCTATACCATGTCCCAACGCCCCGCAGCTGTGGGAAGTGTCACAGCAAGCTCTGGCCATGGACTCCGCTGAGCATGTGCGGTCTGCAGGACTTTCTCCAAGCTGCCACGGATCCCGGTCGCTGCCCTTCCCTAGTCCAGGCAGGCCCGGGTCTCCCTCCGTGGTCCAGTGGGTCCACATTCTCTTACCATCTGGGATGCATGCCTCATGTCGTCGTGGACTGGCGGCGTGGGAGCATTGGCTAGTTAGGCAAGCTATGCCATGTCCCAACGCCCCGCAGCCGTGGGAAGCGTTACAATAGGACTTTGGTGCAGCAGGAAGATCAGGATGGAAAAAAAACAAAAGGTTTGGTGGCAGAATAGCAACATGAAGTGCAAATGGGAGGCATAAAACTCAATGAAGCAGAGTAGACTCAGTGCTGAGGAGCTGATTTGGTGCAGTGCCAAATATATGAAAAGTTGATTTGGCTAAATAGCAGAGCAATGTTTGTCACAGTCCAGTGCAGAGCTGGCAGCATTTCAGCAGAGCTGAGTTTGTCATAGAGTCCAATGTAGAGCTGGCAGCATTTTAGCAGAGTTGGGTTTGTCATAGTGTCCAATGCAGAGCTGACAGCATTTTAGCAGAGCTGAGTTTGTCATAGAGTCCAATGCAGAGCTGACAGCATTTTAGCAGAGCTGAGTTTGTCATAGAGTCCAATGCAGAGCTGGCAGCGGTAGCAGAGTACTCAGCGATGTAGAAAAGCAGGGTTTATTACTGGATCCAAGGCAAAGCTGGCCAGCGGAGTATCAAAGTACCTAGTGAAGTAGCAGAGGGTTTGTCACAGGATCCAAGACAAAGTCGACCAGTTGAATATCATAGTCCTAGTAAAATAGCAGAGCTGAGTTTATCACAAGGTCCTCAGTAGATGCTTGTGTGCCAACTACCTGAGTACTCAGGCAGCTTCCTGCTGTCTGAGCCAGATATCATATCATGGTAACGTGACACGCAGAAGAACAGAGAGAGCTGGCCAAGGTAGTAGGAAGACAGGCGCTGGAACAAGAGAGAGTAACACCCCTTTAGTTAGATAGATGTTTGACTGTGAATAATATTTTAATTGATTATTCAGAGATTGCCAAAAGATCAGACACAGGGAAAGATGGAAGATTTGCTTACCTGCTATGACAATAATAACAATGAGTGATAATCCCATCTCTATTTCACTAACATTTCTGACCCATGCCATGAGGCTCCCTCTCTTCTATGTATGGTAAAAAGACAGTTTTGCTATGAATGTGGCCCAGTAAACATTATCTTGTGCAAACAACACTCTGAAATGGGGGCTGGCTATATTGGCGCACCTTGTATAACGTAGCTCTTTGACCTACGTGCAGAATGTCGGTCTGGTCCATGTGTATCCCTGCAGTGTGAGTCCTCGCAGCGTCAGCAGCTGCACTGCGGTCATGCAGTGTTATAGATGCCGCACTCCCCATAGAGAAGAGAAAGATGGTGCGATCGCAGTATGCACAGCACATAACCAGGGCTTAGGAAGCCGAAACAGCACGTTCTTCTCCCGTCCCAGCCATCATGGGATCACCGGGTGCCGGGACGGAGCAGGGGCTGCAGCGCCCTACCGAAGCCATATCAGCTGTGGAGTGCTGAATGTGCCGATACTGGGGATAATACGGTGCTCCATTTTCTGGATAGATCCACAATTACATTAAATGCATTTAAATATAGAAATGTCCCTTAATGTCTTTAATGACCATATGGGGGCACAATACGTAAAATAAATAAAAAGAGAGCCTCTACCAGCCAAATTGCTACAACATAAAATAGGGAGAGAGAAACACAATTGAAAATACCTTTTAGTGGCCCTTTGTGGTCTTAAAAAAACACAAAAAAACAGCAAAAATCTGAAAAAAACATACATATTACATTTTTATCCTTTACATTTCCCCGATATCGGAAAAAAAAATTAATATAAAAATAACATTAAAAAAAAGTCCGTATACCTGTAACTGTATGGAAGATTTTAAGAAAACAAAAAATGAAATACTTAGTGGAGCAGCAGGAATAAAATAAGAGCCAGTGTTACACGTCCTCCTTACAGCCATATGTAGGAAACAATGAACAGGAAGATGTATGGGGTCAAGAGCAGCTTAATTATGTTTTGGTGGATTTATGTGTGGTCGAGATTTTTGCCATTCCTTGGATTTGACTCGTCCCGGTGTCATTGGGAGGAGATATCGTCGCTCTAGAAGTAATACATCCATGACAGACACCCACAGGTACATACCTGCATCAGGTATGGTGCACACAGCAGTGCCATACAGTAAGTGGCAGGGAAATATGACATTATTTCCCTTTTCCCAATTCTTAGCTATAGGTCAGGCAGAAGTATCAGTTCCACCTTGACCTACGGGGATCCCAAGGCTTGTCTGTCATGAAGGCACCAGTATCCTAAACAGTGCACGGCCCAGGAACTTGCATTTCCTCCACTTGTTGCTCCTTTCTTCTAGTTTGGCCCATGTGATGTGCCATGTACGCTTACAAGTCATGTTACATATATCACGGTGGTAATGTGGCCGGAGTCTTCTATAGAAAACAAACTACTCCCTATAATTTGGCTTTCCCCATTGAGGTCATGGAGTCTATTATTACCACGAGCCTTAGACTTCTCGGAGAAATGTAAAAGAAAGGCGTCCTATGTGTCAGAAGTGTTTGTGGAGCGGCTCAGTGATTACATGCCCTGATCTAAGTTGTCGGGAAGCTAATCTGGTTAGCTGTGCTGTTAAATGTGATGTAAAAGCTTGTTATGTTTGGCAGCGCTGTGCCTGATCACTCAGATGGAGCCCGTCACTAATGAGATCTGACTGTTTCTATTACAGCTAGCGAAGGACGCAGGGTCACATGTCCTTCTCATGGATGACGAAAAGCTACGATTGGAGCAGCTGTTGGGGATGTGCAAGATGGCTGCAGTGATGATGACAGCATGGTAAGCGCTACGATTTTTTATTAAGTGCCAGATTACGACTAAAGCCGATCCAAATCATCATAATCACCAAGGATCAATGATTCTGTCATGTAATGACGGCACTGGCACCCCTGTTAAGTCATCCACAGCTGTTATGGAGACATTAAAGGGAATCTGTCACCCCATTTTTCAACCATCAGCTGAAGCCACCGCCATAAGGGGCTTATCTATAGTATTCTGTAATGCTGTAGGTAAGCCCCCAATGTTACCTGAAAGAGAAGAAAAACGAGTTATATTATACTCACCCAGGGGCAGTCCGAGGTCTGGTCCGATGGATGTCGCGGTCCGGTTCGGCGCCTCCCATTTTCTAGCGAAGCCCTCCTCTTTCTTAGCTTCCCGTCGCGGCTCCGGCGCAGGCGCACTGCTCGGCCCTAGTGAGGGCAGAGTAAAGTACTACAGTGCGCAGGCGCCGAACCTCTCTGACCTTTCCCGGCGCCTGCACACTTCAGTACTCTGCTCTGCCCTCAATAGGGCAGAGCAGTGCGCCTGCGCCGGAGCCACGACGGGAAGCTAAGAAAGAGGACCGAACTGGACGGCTGACCGCCCCTGGGTGAGTATAATATAACTTGTTTTTCTTGTCTTTCAGGTAACTTTGGGGACTTATCTACAGCATTACAGAATGCTGTAGATAAGCCCTTGTTGGCGGTGGCTTCAGCTGATGGTCGAAAAAATGGGGTGACAGATTCCCTTTCAGCTATAAGGATGACAGCATAAAGAAGTATAGTAGTTTCAGCTGCAGATGAAGGAAGGGAGACACAGTCATTACTAGTGGGTAGGCGGAGCCCACATAGGATAAACACACCTCAGATTAAAAAAGTGTTGACCGGCCCCTCCAGCTATATAGGGCTCCTCCTACTCCAGCTCTCCAGTCTAAAATTTGAGGTTCACAGAGGATAGTCGCTGCTGGAAGCAGCTCCTCAGAAGATTTTTTTATTTTAGTCGGACAGAGACTTGGACCGCCAATGGTCTAGAGGTCTCAGGGGTCTCAGCGCTGCTGGACTCCCACCTCTCCCTTGGCGGATCTGTATTACCCTGTAAGGTGGTCCCTGCAGAACCCTGCCGGCCCTGGGGGATGAGGATTGCTTCCCTGGCGGGGACGCAAACCGCACTTCTGGGGTCACTGCGTTCCCCGCCCTGGGGGGAAGCTACGGGCACAGCGCCACAAATCTCTGAGGGGTCCCTGTGGCGCTCAGCTGAGTGAATACTCCACATTTTAATGTGTTTGAGTGCTTCAGCGGCCGCTGCGGCAGCCGCTGCTACATGTATTCAGTGTGATGATTGTGTACTTTTGTCCGCAGGTGGATGCCTGCAGGACATGAGAGCGGAGTGAATCGCGCGCTTTTTTTTTAAACCGGCGGGGGGCGTGGCTTCGCGCTCTCCCATTTTTTCATAGGCAGGAAGCACTTTATCCTGCCTTTTTCCTTCCGGCTTCTCTCCTCTAGCGCGGCGGCCATTACTGACGGCCTCCTCGGGCTCCTCACTCTCCGCTCTCCCCGACCGACCGAAAGGAGACACTACACCACGGCCAGCTGGGTGAGTCGCCTCTACCTGTCGGGGCAGAAGCTTGACCCCCTCACACCCACAGCGCAGAAGGTACTGTCACACGGAACGCTCCCGCTACGATCACAATAGCGACGCATAATTTTGCGATCGTTTTTCTTTTGTGATCGTTTTTTATGTCGCTAGTAGCTTCCACGGTGGGCGATCTCATTGACGACGCATAAGTGGTTAGCGATCTCTTTAGCGACTTTGGTATTGCGATATACAAATCAGCGCAATATGTTAGCGATCTCGTTGACGTTCTTGTTTAATGTGGCATACTTTTGAACACTGTCCTGCAGCTGTTACCTCATAAGAGGCACCTGCGGCTCGCACACCCTTTTCATTAAACAAGGGTTGTGGAGAGTCTGCGACATTAACCCCTTCTTTGGCGGTTAACCCTTTATTGGGAGACAAAAGCTGGGGTAGCTCTCTATTTAAGAGCTTTAACCCTTCAGTGTTCATTTTGCCTTTGAAAACCACACTGTTCTGGTTGCTGACAGGTTTTTACCTGCCATATACTGTGTGAGGGCATGTCGGATCAAGGTCCAGGAGCGGACCGTCTCCCAGATCCGCTACAGGATCAGTCTCGCGTATCTGACACGCAGACCTCGACGGCGTCAAGCGCAGCGGTCGGAGGTTACAGTGACGCCAAAATGGATGCCCTCGCTCGTTCTATTGATGGCCTGTCTGACCTTCTAGGTTATTGGGTGTCAGCCAGATCCTCTCATGGTAGGAAGCGACACAGGCCGGTGCCATCTTTCTCGCGTAGCGACTCAGAGATTTCTGATATGGAGGGCTCCCCTCCAAGCTCGGATGGTGAGATATCCGATTCGGATAAGGAGGATCGGCAGGGACAATCTGCCTCTCTTTTGAGCCGTACAGAGGCTTTTATTGGAGCCATGAGGGAGGCGTTACAGTTACCGGAGGAGGTAACTAGACGTCCTGGTAAGTCGGCCCGGATGTTTCAGGAGTCGCATAGGTCGCGATCAGCCTTACCATCTCTGGATGAGCTTAATGAGGCAGTGGAGAAGGAACGCCTGTGTCCAGATAAACGTTTTCAGGGGACACGGTTTTTTGAGAGGCTGTATCCGTGTACTACGGAGTTGAGTGCTAATTGGATTCCTTCTCCTGAAGTGGATGTCCCTTTATCCCAGCTTAGCAAATCCTCATTACTTCCTGTTAAAGGGAAGGCGAGTCTGCAGGATCCGCTGGACAAAAAAAAAAAAAACGGAGATGGCGGCAAAATCCATCTACGAGGCCGCGGGTCATGGATTCAGAGCTGTGCTAGGATCCACGTGTGCTTGTAAAGCCTCCTTGAGCTGGTTAGACCGTCTACGGACGGCGTGGCAAGATGGATCCCCACTATCTGAGGTAGAGGGGCTTTTCAAGTCATTGGAGGATGCAGCTCGATATGGCAGTGATGCAGGTTTGGATACTGCCTCCATGCTGTCCAGGGCACAATCCTCGGCGATCACAGTCAGGAGAGCTCTGTGGCTTAGACAGTGGACCGGAGACGCGGTTTCCAAGCAAGGTTTGCTTTCTTTAGCTTACAAAGGTGGTCAGCTATTTGGATCTGACCTCACTGAGCTGATTGCCAAAGCAAAGGCAAAAGAAACGGCTTTACCGCAACGAAGAGCTGTGGCCTCTGCGTCTGGCAGGCATAGTGCCGGTGGTAGTCGGCGGTCCTTTCGGTCCAGGGGACAGTTTGGTCAGCCCTCTCGGGGATCGGGTCGTCCCTTTTTTTCGGGAAAAAAGAGCGCTCAGAAATCTCGCACTCCCTGGAAACAGAGCTTCCGCCAAGACAAGCGGGAAGCTGACAAAAAGCCCGCTAAGGCGGACTGACGCCAGGGTCTCACTCGAGGGCTCTCGAGTGGGAGGTCGCCTGCTCCAATTCAAGCCGACTTGGGCTTCCCGCGTGTCGGACACCTGGGTGACGCGGGTTGTGTCGGCAGGCTACTTCATAGAGTTTCTTTCTCGACCCCCAGACAGTTTTTGCCAATCCCGCATTCCGTCAGAGCCCGGGCTAATTGCCGCTCTACTGCGGGAGGTCGATTCCCTTCTACAGAAAGGTGTGGTGGTACCAGTTCCACCGGAGGACCAAGGAAGAAGTTTTTATTCCAACCTCTTTGTAGTCCCCAAAAAGGAGGACAAATTTCGTCCCATTCTGGATCTCAAAAGATTGAATCGACATGTCCGCACCCGAAAATTCCGCATGGAGTCACTTCGCTCAGTTGTGGCGGCCTTGTCGCAGAACGATTTTTTGGTGTCAATCGACATTCGCGACGCTTATTTGCATGTCCCCATCGGAAGGGCCCACCAACGCTTCCTGCGTTTTGCCATAGGTCAGGACCATTACCAGTTTGTGGCCCTGCCATTCAGTCTGGCCTCAGCACCCAGAGATTTTACAAAAATTCTGGCTCCTCTCATGGCGATTCTGCGAAGACAGGGGGTTGCGATTCTTCCCTATCTGGACGATCTTTTGATTGTGGCGTCCTCAAAGGAGGAGGCGGTGACGGCTCGGATTTATCCCTTCAGCTCCTGGAGGACTTCGGGTGGCTGATCAATTGGGAGAAGTCGTCCCTGGAACCGTCGCAGTCAATCCTGTTTTTGGGAGTGCAGTTCGACACGGTACGAGCAGTGGTGTCTCTGCCCTCAGACAAGCAAGCGAGTCTTCTTCACCATGTGCAGGGTATGAAGTCTGCAACAGCAATGTCCCTTCGAAGGTGTATGCGCCTTCTGGGTTTGATGGTGGCGTCAATAGAAGCAATTCCGTTTGCCCAATTTCATTCCAGGGCTCTCCAAATGCTCATCTTGAACCGTTGGGATCGATCACGGTTTTCACTGGATTGCAGTGTCATCATCTCCCACAGGGTGAGAGAGTCGCTAGAATGGTGGTTACGTCCGGAAGCATTATCCCTGGGGAAGTCCTTCCTTCCTCCGAGGTGGTCGATCATAACCACCGATGCCAGCCTGACGGGCTGGGGGGGCGTCTGGAACGGTCTCTGGATTCAGGGAGTATGGTCGTTGGAAGAGTCTGTCCTGCCAATCAACATCCTGGAATTGAGGGCAATTTTTCTTTGCCTCCAACACTGGACGGTCCCTTTAAGCGGTCTACCAGTCCGAGTGCAGACAGACAACGCGACGGCGGTCGCGTATATCAACCATCAAGGTGGAACGGGAGCTTCAGGCTCATGATGGAAGTGTCTCGAATCCTGGTATGGGCCGAGGCCAGGGTGCCAGCCATCTCTGCGATTCACATTCCAGGAGTTCAGAATATCACAGCGGACTTCCTGAGTCGCGAAAAGATGGATCCCGGAGAATGGAGTCTTCATCCGGAAATTTTTGCGCTGCTGTACTCCCGTTGGGGAACTCCCCAAGTGGATGTGATGGCATCCAGGTTCAATGCCAAGTTACCGACATTCATGTCCAGGTACAAGGACTCGAAGGCTGTGGCGGTGGATGCTCTGGTGGCTCCTTGGGACCATTTCGAGCTAATTTATGTGTTCCCGCCGATATCCTTACTTCCTCTGGTTTTGCGTCGGATCAGACTGGAGAGAGTCCCGGCTATGTTGATAGCCCCAGATTGGCCAAGGAGGACGTGGTTCTCGACACTGGTGTCACTTCTGGCAGCGCCTCCACTTCCACTCCCTCTTCGCCCGGACCTGTTAACCCAAGGGCCCGTTCGTCACCCGGACCTGAAGTCTCTGCGTTTGATGGCGTGGCTCTTGAGACCGAAATCTTGACCCGTCAAGGTTTTTCAGCCGAAGTCATTGCCACTCTGCGAGCTGCCAGAGGTCCGGCTACCACTAGAATTTATCATAAGACTTGGGAAGCCTTCTTTTCGTGGTGTTCAGGTTCTTCTAGGAACCCGAGGAGTTTTTCCATTCCCAATTTGTTGGCCTTTTTGCAGTACGGGCTGGACAGGGGTTTGGCAGTTAGCACTCTGAAGGGGCAAGTTTCTGCTCTGTCCTTGCTATTTCGGAAGGCTATCGCTTCGCGTAGGGACGTACGTTCCTTTTTTCGCGGAGTAACCCGTCAGTTTCCGCCGCGGAAGGCACCTGTGTCTCCCTGGCGGCTTAATCTTGTCTTGGAGGCTCTTCAACATGGGCCTTTTGAGCCTATGGATTCTGTTAGCCTTTCTTTGCTTTCTTGGAAGGTTGCCTTCTTAGTGGCGGTCACTTCTTTGAGAAGGGTTTCTGAGTTGGCGGCTCTCTCTTGCTCGCCTCCTTTTCTGGAGTTTCTCCCAGATCGCGTAGTGCTTCGCACACGGGGCGACTTTCTACCTAAAGTAGTGTCACAGTTTCATGTTAACCAGGATATTGTGTTGCCCTCGCTCTGTCCGGAGCCAAGGAATGCGAAAGAACGAGTCTTGCACACATTGGATTTGGTGCGGGCTTTAAAGTTCTATTTGTCTATTACTCAAAGTTTTCGGAAGTCTGATTCTCTGTTTGTGATTCCAGCAGGTCGTCGACGTGGGCAACGAGCTTCCAAGGATTCTATAGCTCGTTGGATTCGGTCGGCCATTTTAGAGGCTTACCGACTTAAGGGCGAACCTTGCCCGATTAAGATTCGAGCTCACTCCACAAGGGCTGTGGGTTCATCGTGGGCTTTTCATCTAGGAGCCTCGGCAGCTCAGCTCTGCCGAGCGGCGACCTGGCGTTCCGTCCACACATTTACGAAATTTTATAAGGTGGACGTCAGTGCTTCCGCTGATGCGGCCTTAGGACGTAGGGTCCTGCAGGCGGCTGTAGTTTAAAAGTTCTTGTGAACTTGTAGTTAGCGCTATTTGCGCATTTATCTAGGTTGTGGGTATCTGCCCTTTTTGCTTTTCTGCCCACCCTTATTTTTGGACTGCTTTGGAACGTCCCACTAGTAATGACTGTGTCTCCCTTCCTTCATCTGCAGCTGAAACACGGATTTTGGTAAGAACTTACCTGTAAAATCCTTTTCAGCGAAGAAGGAAGGGAGACACACATCCCTCCCATGGCAGAAGTGTGTTGTTGTGTTTTCAGATGCGGCGTGACCCTTCTCTGATAGCGATTATCTGGGCTGAGGTCGGCGCGCTAAGGCTCTGTTCCAGCATTGCCAGCTCATCGCAGTGGTCAGGTTCAGTGAGTAGTACCTGGACTGTGTGGTTGTTTCGGCTATATGCATAACCTGTCTTCTTGTTTTTTCTCTGAAGTCCTTCAGAAGGGGATATGTTGCTACGCTGGTGATATTTGCTCTTCCTTAAGCTCGGGTACGACTGGAGAGCTGGAGTAGGAGGAGCCCTATATAGCTGGAGGGGCCGGTCAACACTTTTTTAATCTGAGGTGTGTTTATCCTATGTGGGCTCTGCCTACCCACTAGTAATGACTGTGTCTCCCTTCCTTCTTCGCTGAAAAGGATTTTACAGGTAAGTTCTTACCAAAATCCGTGTTTTTAGATTATAAGACGCATTTTTTAGCCAGAAATTTTTTTTGCCAAGAAAATGTGTACATCTTATAGATCAGATGAAACTTCCTCTGATTGAGGGGAAACACTGACACTGCGTCCTTCCCGCTCACTAAGAGAACTGCTCTCTTACCTCCTGCCCCATACTGATCAATCTGATCATTGCAGGGCAGGAGAGAAACCTGCACAACACTAAAGCTGCATGGATGCTAGATGAATGACCATCCAGGTGTGTGTATGTTATAGCGGAGCTGTGTATGTTTTGATAATATACCTCAGCTGAGTGTTCCAGCGCTAGGTGTGGATTAACTGCGCCATGAGCGACTACCTGGTCTTCACTAGAACTTTGTTGGTGAGCATAGGCTTAGGCCGTTAGGGCAGTCACCAGGTGCCACTCCACAGCAGTCCCTGCACCTGCAGCAGCTGATCAAGAGGTCCAGGCAGAATATGAGACACCGAGGGCGAAGACAGAGACATGGTCAGAAAGTCCGAGTTCGGGACAAAACAGACAAAACGAGTAAATAAGTGGGGTCGGTAACAGGAGAATCAGAACAATAAAGTACCTTGACGGGGAACTAGTGATGAGCTGCAAAATAAAACCTAAGCTCAGGCAAGGTGTGAAGGGAGGAGCTGCCTAATATATGGCAGGGGATAGTTATGGAAGTAAAACTCTGCAGGACACAATGGTTTTAAATTCCTGCAGAGTCTGGTCGTGCCTCCCTATAGCCGTGTGGAGACTCGCCAGCAATGAGTGGATATAGCTGTGCTGAGGCGGCTCAGTTATATGGTTTGGCACTGGGAGGATCAGAGTGGTGCATGCAATGAGTAGGACAGTTGTTGCAAACTGAGTAAGTCACTGGCATGACGCTGAGTGTGTTGTAATTAAACTCTGTATGCGTTGATGTAGCAGTGTTGTGTGTGTGCACGTAGCAAAGTTATGTGTGTAACAAGGTTGTGTGTCTGCAGCACAGCTGTGTCTGTGTATAGCAGAGCTGCGTGTGTGTGTATGTATGAAGCAGAGCTGTGTGTATGTAGCAGAGCTGTGTGTAGCATAGCTGTGTGTGTGTGTAGCATAGCTGTGTGTGTATGTTTGATCACATGCAGTCACAGACTTGGACACAGAAGTTTGGGTCAAATAATGTTTCTTCTATTCTTTTCTCAAGGCACAAAACTAATTTACCCTTGCTCGTCTCAGCTCTAAAAAGAATTCAGTTTCCCTGACCATACAAGTGGCATAAGACCAGCCACTTGAAAAAGAAACATAACAGGTCATGTGTTGCTTCACAGAGGAATCTTGGGGAGATATGGAGATATATCAATCCATAACCACTTGTCTTGCCAATATTACACATCTAATTTTTTTTAGAAGGTTATAACATCTCTACTCATCCCCAGTGTGCCACACTTGGCTGCCAGCTCTACTTCACCAGTCCACAAACCCCTCACTACGATGCCCCATACTGAAATAGATGGTGCAGGCACTGAGAGGTGCATCAGTTTCAGAGGATTGTTCATGGTACCACACAAAGGACTACGGGGCTGATTTACTAGTCTATCTTTGCGGCAGTCCTGGAACCAGGGGCGGTTTCCAGGAGTGAGTAAACCTTCTGTAATTGTTTTATCACCACTTTAATAATTCTAAATTGTATATACGAATGTCAGTGAATATTTGTTTTGTAGGCCAACGTTTCTCTGTGGCTTGTGCCCGGTGAAGGTTATACTCCAGAACCCAAGGACTTAGATAAGCTGGCTGAGATAGAAGCAGAACTTCAAATGTATCATGGCGGTAAAGACCCTGTTCTGACTATTGATCATGAACCGGAGATGATGGTCCGTGAGTCCAAACAGGTAAAACTATGTTCTGTTAAGAAAGCAGCGTCAAATTTGGTGATGGGCTTCATATAAGCAATATCCAATTTAAGTCAAGGGTATTTTGGGGCAGTACATAATTTAGGCCCCAATTTGGAATGGAACTTTGGAGGGCGGAAGTGCACCTGCTGCTCCATTTATTGTCTATGGGACTGGCGGAAATGACCAAAGGAAGATCACAGGAAAGCCCTAGCGGTGGGGCCTAGAGCAATCAGTAAGGTATTCCTTATCCTGTGGATAGGAGATCACTTCTTATTTAGGAATAATCCATTAAAAGGATTTTCCATTTTCAGGAAAATTAAGCTAGACACTCTAAAGCACCTACAATATCCCTTCCCTGGACCAGCCACGCTCCCTGCCGCTCATTGAGGTTCAGTCTTGTGGCTTCAGCAGTGAAGTCACTTAAACTGTGTGCCTAAACACTATAGCCAATTAGTGAGCTGAGCTAACAGGTTAAGTGGAGCTAGGTCATATATAGACTAGGTCAGTTTTATTACATTATAGCCATGTTGTGCTTTTTATATTTCTTTAATCCTTTTTGTGGCTTGTCTTGTCTTGTTATTCATTTAATAATATAATTATTTTAAGGTGATCACTAGTATATACATATCTCTTTTTTTTCTTGTATGCACCCAATTAGTGAGCTCAGAGGCTGTGCCAAGGTAGAGGTTTTATTAACTATAGTGATGCTGCTCACTGTTAGCTGAAGTCAAAACGCAGAGAACCGAGCAGCAGCGGGGAGTAATGGTAATAGCCACAACTCACTAAGTACTGAGCGGTGACTGACGCTGCTCCAGGCTCGCCTCTGACTTACACTGCTCTAGACGCCATGAAAAAATTGGGAAAATCCAGCAAACGCACAAGTCATAAAACATCACATTTATTACCATCCACCCCCAGACCTAACTACACCCGCTCCAAAAATGCATGCGAGAAAAGGAGGGCAAGGAGCAATGATGAAATTTGATGAAATCAAAAAGCAGTTTTATTAATCAATATATAAAGATTAAAAATTCCATATTATATCACATAGTAACAAGACAATGCCAATCCAATCCAATGCAGAGAAGAAAGTCGCCCCAGAAGAAACCCCATACTGCAGTATATATCAAAATGACTAATGAACAGGTAATAACAATAACCAGGTAAGCTCATGCAAAAATGTAAAGTGGTAACATGGCTGCAAGCTCCTCACCATCCTGCTCTCCTCCTTCTCACCCACCCACTGGTAAGCTCTGCTCATTTATACGGTTTGTTTTGGCACTTGTTATGACGTTAATTGATTCTAGTCACCCTTGAGGAGCTTGCAGCCATGTTACCACTTTACATTTTTGCATGAGCTTACCTGGTTATTGTTATTACCTGTTCATTATTTTGTTATTTTGATATATACTGCAATAAGGGGTTTCTTCTGGGGTGACAAGGGGGGAATTTCTTCTCTGCATTGGATTTGCATTGTCTTGTTACTATGTGATATCTATTATTCTATTATTTCTAAACACTGTTTTTCGGTGATTACTTTATATCTCCGTTCATACTGCACCCACACACAGAAATGATACACTATTTGAAAGGTAAACTTGCCCCCTTCAGCAAGAAAATAGCCAAACAAAGCACACATCTACGATTTTATCACTAAATACAGATCAAACATTAATTTTTATAAACCTGCAGTAAGGAAAAAATGACCTGCAGGTGGCAGCACAATACCCCAAAGCACACTACAACAAAGCTGCATACAGACATCACAAACAAATCCAAACATTTGCCTTGGGGGCTTTCCAGCTTGCCGAACTGCTTGCCCAGCCTATTTCAGGCAAATTGGAGGATTGCACACTTCAATGCAGGTGAGGCACATATGCAAACACATTTGTAAACATGCACTGCTTTTTCGGTGATTACTTCTCCCCACACACACAAATGATACACCATTTGAAAGGTAAACTTGCCCCTTCAGCAAGAAGCTTGCTTTTCTGAAATTGCCTGCGCCCCCGACGACCAATGTGCAAAAATTTCGTACGGGCTAAGCTAGTATATGGAATTTTTAATGTTTATATATTGATTAATAAAACTGCTTTTTCAGCAGCAGATGAAGGAAGGGAGACACAGTCATTACTAGTGGGTAGGCGGAGCCCACACAGGATAGAACACCTCAGATTAAAAACTGTTGACCGGCCCCTCCAGCTCGGGCTCCTCCTACTCCAGCTCTCCAGTCTAAAATTTGAGGTCACAGAGGATAGTCGCTGCTGGAGCAGCTCCTCAGAAATTTTTTTTATTTTAGTCGGACAGAGACTTGGACCGCCAGTGGTCTAGAGGTCTCAGGGGTCTCAGCGCTGCTGGACCCCACCTCTCCCTTGGCTTATCTGTATTACCCTGTAAGGTGGTCCCTGCAGAACCCTGCCGGCCCTGGGGGATGAGGATTGCTTCCCTGGCGGGGACGCAAACCGCGCTTCTGGGGTCACTGCGTTCCCCGCCCTGGGGGGAAGCTACGGGCACAGCGCCACAAATCTCTGAGGGGTCCCTGTGGCGCTCAGCTGGGTGAGTACTCCACATTTTAATGTGTTTGAGTGCTTCAGCGGCCGCTGCGGCAGCCGCTGCTACATGTATAAATGACATGTTGGTGACTAGTGTCTTTTGTCCGCAGGTGGATGCCTGCAGGACATGGAGAGCGGAGGAGTCGCGCGCCCTTTTTTTGAATTTTTCGCGGCGCTCTGAGCGCGCACTTTACTACTGTCTCCTCTTCCGGCTTCTCTCTCAGAAGCACAGCGCGGCGGCCATTACTGGATCAGGGAGCTGAAGGCTTCCTTCCTCACTCTCCTCCCCTCCCGACAATCGAAGACGCTACACCGCGGCCAGCTGGGTGAGTCGCTTCTGCCTGTCAGGGCAGAAGCTTAACCCCTCACCCCCACAGCGCAGGACACTGAACGCTACCGCTAACGATCACGATAACGACGCATACTAATGCGATCGTTTTTTTGTGATCGTTTTAATGTCGCTGATAGCGGCCATAGTGGACGATCTCATTAACGACGCAAAGTGGTTAGCGATCTCCTTAACACTTTGGCGGTCATTGCGATGTACAATCAGCGCAATATGTTAGCGTTCTTGTTTAGGGTGGCATACCCTTGAAACACTGTCCTGCAGCTGCTACCTCATAAGAGACACCTGGGGCTCGCACACCCTTTTCATTAACAAGGGTTGTGGGGAGTCTGCGACATTAACCCCTTCTTAGGCGGTTAACCCTTAATTGGGGGACAGCTGGGGTAGCTCTCTCTTTAAGAGCTTTAACCCTTCAGCGTTCGTTTTGCCTTTAAGAAACCACACTTTTCTAGTTGCTGACAGGTTTAACCTGCCATATACTGTGTGAGGGCATGTCAGATCAAGGTCCAGGAGGTGCGGACCGTCTCCTAGATCCGCTACAGGATCAGTCTCGCGTATCTGACATGCAGACCTCGACGGCGTCAAGCGCAGCGGTCGGAGGTGTCAGTGATGTCAAAATGGAGGCCCTCGCTCGTCCTATTGATGGCCTTTCTGACCTTCTAGGTTATTGGGTGTCAGCTAGATCCTCTCATGGTAGGAAGCGACACTGGCCGGTGCCATCCTTCCCGCGTAGCGACTCGGAGATCTCGGGCATGGAGGGTTCCCCTTCAAGCTCGGATGGGGAGATGTCTGATTCAGATAAGGAATCGACAGGGACACTCTGCCTCTCTTTTGGGCCGTACAGAGGCTTTTATTGAAGCCATGAGGGAGGCGTTACAGTTACCGGAGGAGGTAACTAGACGTCCTGGTAAGTCGGCCCGGATTTTTCAGGAGTCGCATAGGTCGCGATCAACATTACCATCTCTGGATGAGCTTAATGGGGCAGTGGAGAAGGAACGCCTGTGTCCAGATAAACGTTTTCAGAGGACACGTTTTTTTTGAGACGCTGTATCCGTATACGACGGAGTTGATTGATAATTGGAATTCCTTCTCCTGAAGTGAATGTCTACTGCGTCACTGCTGTCCAGGGCGCAATCCTCGGCAGTCACAGTCAAAAGAGCACTGTGGATTAGACAGTGGACCGGAGACGCGGTTTCCAAGCAAGGTTTGCTATCTTTAGCTTACAAGGGTGGTCAGCTATTTGGATCTGACCTCACGGAGCTGATTGCCAAGGCAAAGGCAAAAGAAACGGCTTTACCGCAGCGAAGAGCTGTGACTTCTGCGTCTGGCAGGCCTAGTGCCAGTAGTAGTCGGCGGTCCTTTCGGTCCAGGGGACGGTTCGGTCAGCCCTCTTGGGGATCGGGTCGTTCCTCTTTTTCAGGAAGAAAAAGAACGCTCAAAAATCCCGCACTCCCTGGAAACAGAGCTTCCGCCAAGACAAGCGGGAAGCTGACAAAAAGCCCGCTAAGGCGGACTGACGCCAGGGTCTCACTCGAGGGCTCTCAAGTGGGAGGTCGCCTGCTCCAATTCGAACCGACTTGGGCTTCCCGCGTGTCGGACGCCTGGGTGACGCGGGTTGTGTCGGCAGGCTACTTCATAGAGTTTCTGTCTCGACCCCCAGACAGTTTTTGCCAATCTCGCATTCCGTCAGAGCCCGAGCTATTTGCCGCTCTACTGCGAGAGGTCGATTCCCTTCTGCAGAAGGGTGTGGTGGTACCGGTTCCGCCGGAGGACCGGGGAAGTGGGTTTTATTCCAACCTCTTTGTGGTCCCCAAAAAGGAGGACAAATTTCGCCTCATTCTGGATCTCAAAAGATTGAATCGGCATGTCCACACCCAAAAATTCCTCATGGATCACTCCCTCCGTTGTGGCGGCCCTGTCGCAGATCGATTTTTTGGTGTCAATCGACATTCGCGACGCTTATTTGCATGTTCCCGTCGGAAGGGCCCACCAACGCTTCCTCCGTTTTGCCATAGGTCAGGACCACTACCAATTTGTGGCCCTGCCATTCGGGTTGGCCTCAGCACCCAGAGTTTTTACGAAAATCCTGGCACCTCTCATGGCGATTCTTCGAAGACAGGGGGTTACGATTCTTCCCTACCTGGACGACCTTTTGATTGTGGCGTCCTCAAAGGAGGAGGCGGTGACGGCTCGCAATCTATCCCTTCAGCTCCTGGAGGACTTCGGGTGGCTGGTCAATAGGGAGAAGTCGTCTCTGGAACCGTCGCAGTCAATCCTGTTTTTGGGAATGCATTTCGACACGGTACGAGCAGTGGTGTCTCTACCTCCAGACAAGCAAGCGAGTCTTCTTCGACATGTACAGGTTATGAAGTCTTCGACAGCAATGTCCCTTCGAAGGTGTATGCGCCTTCTGGGTTTGATGGTGGCGTGGATGGAGGCAATCCCGTTTGCCCAATTTCATTCCAGGGCTCTCCAAAGGCTCATTTTGAACCGTTGGGATCGATCACAGGTTTCACTGGATTGCAGTGTCATCATCTCCCACAGGGTGCGAGAGCCTCTAGGATGGTGGTCACGTCCGGAAGTGTTATCCCTGGGGAAGTCCTTTCTCCCTCCGAGGTGGTCGGTCATAACCACCGATGCCAGCCTGACGGGCTGGGGGGGTGTCTGGAACAATCCCTGGACTCAGGGAGTATGGTCGTCGGAAGAGTCTGTCCTGCCGATCAACATTCTGGAATTGAGGGCGATTTTTCTTTGCCTCCAACACTGGACGGTCCCTTTAAGCGGTCTACCAGTCCGAGTGCAGACAGACAATGCGACGACGGTCGCGTATATCAACCATCAAGGTGGAACGAGGAGCTTCAAGCTTATGATGGAGGTGTCTCGGATCCTGGTATGGGCCGAGGCCAGGGTGCCAGCCATCTCTGCGATTCACATTCCAGGAGTTCGGAATGTCACGGCGGACTTTCTCAGTCGCGAAAAGATGGTTCCCGGAGAATGGAGTCTTCATCCGGAAATTTTTGCACTGCTCTGCTCCCGTTGGGGAACTCCCCAAGTGGATTTAATGGCATCCAGGGTCAATGCCAAGTTACCAACGTTCATGTTCAGGTACAAGGACCCGAAGGCTGTGGCGGTGGATGCTCTAGTGGCTCCGTGGGACCAATTCGAGCTAATCTATGTGTTCCCGCTGATATCTTTACTCCCTCTGGTGTTGCGTCGGATCAGACTGGAGAGAGTCCCGGCTATGTTGATAGCCCCAGATTGGCCAAGGAGGACGTGGTTCTCGACGCTGGTGTCACTTCGGGCAGCGCCTCCACTTCCACTCCCTCTTCGCCCGGACCCGTTAACTCAAGGGCCCGTTTGCCATCCGGACCTGAAGTCTCTGCGTTTGACGGCGTGGCTCTTGAGACCGAAATTTTGACCCGTCAAGGTGTTTCAGCCGAAGTCATTGCCACTCTGCGAGCTGCCAGAGGTCCGGCTACTACTAGGATTTACCACAAGACTTGAGAAGCCTTCTTTTCGTGGTGTTCGGATTCTTCAAGGAACCCGAGGATTTTTTCCATTCCCAATTTGTTGGCCTTTTTTGCAGTACGGGCTGGACAAGGGTTTGGCAGTTAGCACTCTGAAGGGGCAGGTTTCTGCTCTGTCCTTGCTATTTCGGGAGGCTATCGCTTCACGTAGGGACGTACGTTCCTTTTTTTTCGCGGAGTAACCCGTCAGTTTCCACCGCGGAAGGCACTTGTGTCTCCTTGGCGGCTCAATCTTGTTTTGGAGGCTCTTCAACATGGGCCTTGTGAGCCTATGGACTCTGTTAGTCTTTCTTTGCTCTCTTGGAAGGTTGCCTTCCTAGTGGCGGTCACTTCTTTGAGAAGGGTTTCTGAGTTGGCGGCTCTTTCTTGCTCGCCCCCTTTTCTGGAGTTTCACCCGGATTGCGTAGTGCTTCGCACTCGGGTGATTTTCTGCCTAAGGTGGTGTCACAATTTCTTGTTAACCAGGATATTGTGTTGCCCTCGCTCTATCTGGGGCCGAGGAATGCGAAGGAACGGGCCTTGCACACATTGGATTTAGTGCGGGCTTTGAAGTTCTATTTGTCTATTACTCAAAGTTTTCGGAAGTCGGATTCTCCGTTTGTGATCCCAGCAGGTCGTCGACGTGGTCAACGAGCTTCCAAGGATTCTATAGCTCGTTGGATTCGGTCGGCCATTTTAGAGGCTTACCGACTTAAGGGCGAACCTTGCCCGATTAAGATTCGAGCTCACTCCACGAGGGCTGTGGGTTCATCGTGGCGCTCCGTCCACACATTTACGAAATTTTATAAGGTGGACGTCAGTGCTTCCGCTGATGCGGCCTTAGGACGTAGGGTCCTGCAGGCGGCTGTAGTTTAAAGTTCTTGTGAACTTGTATTTAGCGCTAGTTGCGCATTTATTTAGGTTGTTGGGTTTCTGCCTCTGTTGGTTTTTTGCCCATCCTTATTTTTGGACTGCTTTGGGACGTCCCACTAGTAATGACTGTGTCTCCCTTCCTTCATCTGCTGCTGAAAGACGGATTTTGGTAAGAACTTACCTGTAAAATCCTTTTCAGCGAAGAAGGAAGGGAGACACAGATCCCTCCCATGGCAGAAGTGTGTTGTTGTGTTTTCAGATGCGGCGTGACCCTTCTCTGATAGCGATTATCTGGGCTGTGGTCGGCGCGCTAAGTCTCTTTTCCAGCATTGCCAGCTCATCGCAGTGGTCAGGTTCAGTGAGTAGTACCTGGGACTGTGTGGTTTTTTCTGTTATATGCATAACTTATCTTCTTGTTCTTTCTCTGAAGTTCTTCAGAAGGGGTTATGTTGCTCCGCTGGTGATATTTGCTCTTCCTTAGCTTGTGTACGGACTGGAGAGCTGGAGTAGGAGGAGCCCGAGCTGGAGGGGCCGGTCAACACTCTTTTTAATCTGAGGTGTTCTATCCTGTGTGGGCTCCGCCTACCCACTAGTAATGACTGTGTCTCCCTTCCTTCTTCGCTGAAAAGGATTTTACAGGTAAGTTCTTACCAAAATCCGTCTTTTCTATCGCCACGACATCACCAAATGAGAGAGAGGATCCGCCCACCATCAGGACAGGAACCTACAGGTTAAAATGGGGGGCGGTCCCCCTTGCCTCCTCATTTGGGTTCCTGTCCTGAAGAAGGAACCTGCGGGAAGACAACCTTACATGGGTCCAAGCAGCCTCTGCGCGGTATCTGAGGGAACGGCAGAGACTGGGACACCAGAAGCAGCGTCCGGGGTGCTCTGCATGCAGACCCCTCCTCATCTGGCAGATGGATGTTGCGTTCCCAGGGGCCGGGGGAGGCTGCTCTAGGTCGCGCAGGCGCAGCGCAGGGAGAGTGGGGCTCCCTGCTTTCATCCAGGAAGTCGGCCGGCATCGTCTTCCGGCGGCAGCAGTAAAGCACCCGTGTAAGTAGACTGTGAGGACTTCCGGGGGAGACCGGGGAGGACAGGAGGCGTGGCCGGGCCTTCTTAGGCTGACGCTGGGGCTGCAGCAGTGTGCGGCAAGAATGTCCTCTCTGGGGGATATGGAGGCACCACCTGTGGAGGTGACCGAGCAGCGCAAAAGGAGCAGAGGCAGCGGTCGCTCCAGGGTGAGCGAGACCACTGGCAAGAATGGTGAACAGGGGCGGCAGCCATCTGGGTCCCCTACGTTGTGCGCTGGATCCCCTCCTCCGGACCCGGTACTCCACTAAGCACAGCTTTGTGTGATGAGTGTGTGTATGATCACCTGGTAAGCTGAATTTCCCCCTTCTGTGCTCTATTCCCAGGTTAAGAAATCGACAAAAACTAAGCACAAGCAATGTGCTTTGTGCACAGTACCCCTGCCCGACAGCAATGCTAAAAGTCTTTGTCAGTCCTGCATATGCCAGACCCTGGAGGAGGAGGCTCCTATTCGTACATCGGATCTAAGGGCTGTCATCAGGGAAGAAATTAGGAGCTCCCTTAAGGGGAAAGCTCATAAAAGAGCTAGCGTTGATAGGGTGAGCTCAAGATCTAGTCCGTCTATGGGGGGGCAGCAGTTTGAGTCCTCAGAGTCCTCTTCATCTTCATCATCTTCGGACGAGGAGGGAAGCCTTGTTTCCCCATAGAAAATATGGACTCATTGGTGATGTCGGTGCGAGCCACCATGGGAGTCAAGTACAGTAGAGAGCCCAAATCGGCTCAGGACCTCATGTTGCAGGCGTGTGTCAGAGGAGTCGTAAGTCCTTCCCGGTAAATGACTCAGTTAAAAGCCTCATAAAGAGAGAATGGTATAAGCAGGATAGGGGATTCCTGCCATCCGCCGCAAAACGGAGGTACCCATTTGAGGATAATGTACTGGCGGAATGGGTTAAAATCCCTAAGGTGGATGCAGCCGTGGCCTCCTCATCAAAGAGATCTGCACTACCGCTGGAAGACAGAGGTCTTCTAAAGGATCCGTCTGACAGAAAGGCAGACATGCTCCTGAAGCGGGTATGGGAGTCATCGGCTGGGGCTTTTAAGCCAGCAATTGCAAGTACCTGCACCGCCAGATCCATGATGGTCTGGCTCGACCAGCTGGAGGATCAGTTACGTTCTAAGATCCGTAGAGACAAGTTGCTAGACTCCCTTTCACAAATCTGCAGAGGGGCGGCTTACCTTGCAGATGCTTCAGTGGATTCTCTACGGTTGGCCGCTAGATCTGCTGGCCTGTCGAACGCTGCCGCCGAGCAATCTGGCTGAAGAGCTGGAAGGGGGACGCGCATGCTAGAGCAAAATTATGTGCCATTCCATGCCGTGGTGAGTACTTGTTTGAAAGGGTTCCCTAAATTGTCTGCCCCTGCTTTCAGAAACACCTTTAAGAAGCGGTCATACTTCCGAAGAAAATATGCAGACCGAGACTCGGAGCCGGCGGAACCAAAGCGGAGATGTGCTTACTTCGTTAGGGGCCTCATCGTCCAAGCGTAGGCGCAACTATCGCTAGCCTTGATATCCCGGTGAGCGATAGATTAAAATATTTTTACAATCAGTGGGTCCATATAACATCCAGCGCCTGGATCCTCGGTATTATATCATCTGGGCTAAAATTGGAGTTTCGGAGTATTCCTCCGGACTCCTTCCTGTTAACAACTTTCAGAAATTTCCCTGACCGGCAGCGAGCCCTGGAAATAGAAATTTTGCAGATGAGGAAAAAGAAGGTCCTGGTGGAAGTCCCTAGGGGCCAGGAAGGAAAGGGGTTTTATTCTCCCTTATTCCTAATTTCCAAACCTGATGGTTCTTTTAGAACCATTATAAATTTGCGGAAGCTAAACATGTTCCTGCAGTGTCATACTTTTAAAATGGAATCCATCAAGTCTGCAACTAAACTTCTGTTTCCCTGGTGTTTCATGACAGTCCTGGATTTAAAGGATGCCTACTACCATCTGCCTATTTACCAGGATCACCCACAATTTCTCAGAGTGGCGGTACAGCTAGGCGACCAGGTTAGACATTTTCAATTCACTGCTATGCCATTCGGTCTGTCCATGGGACCGCGTGTATTTACTAAAGTAATTGCGGAAGTCATGGCCTATTTGAGACAACAGGATACCCTGGTCATACCATACCTGGATGATTTCCTAATTGTATTGGGGGTTGGACGTCCAGTGCAGTACCCGGCTAAACCATATAATATCATCCCTGCAGGGTCTTGGGTGGCTAGTCAATCTGAAGAAGTCATGGCTAGTTCTCTCAACCTGTCAGAAATTCCTCGGCATTCTTCTGGACTCAGTATACCAACATTCTTTTCTGCCGGATGACAAAAAGTTGGCCATCATCCGCAAAGTCAGGGTGTAAGAGACAATCCGGATATGACATTAAGATACGCAATGTCCCTGCTGGTTCCCTAACATCTTGCATGCCAGCCGTAGGGTGGGCTCAGTTCCATACCACGACATTGCAGAACGAGGTTCTGGAAGCAGAAAAGAGGCTGCAGGGCCATCTGAGATTAACATTGCGGTTGTCGGTCGCCACGGTCAACAGTCTAGTTTGGTGCCTTAACCCGCTACATATATCCAGAGGGGTACCAGGCGGCATAAAGCTGGACAGTATAGTTACGACCGACGCCAGCCCCTTGGGATGGGGAGCTCAGATGGGAAACAGTCTAGCCCAGGGAAACGGACGGCCAGGGAAGCTCAGGGTTCTTCAAATCTAAAAGAGCTTACGGCAGTGAAATATGGGCTTCTAGAGTTTTTTACCATGTCTGCGGGGTTCCCATGTGTGGGTACACAACGACACGACAGTAGTGTGTTATGTTTCGGTAGCTGAGGAGTGCAGGCAAAAAAAAGCAATACACCAGAGCAGTTGGAATCTATGAGATTGCAGTACCCTGACTAACCACCACAACTAGAGGCAGCCGTGGAGCGTTCCTACGTTGGTCCTAGACGCCTCGTCACAGCCTGAGAAACTAACTACACCTAAAGATAGAAATAGGAAAGCTATCTGCCCCGGAGCAGAACCCCAAAGATAATAGAAAGCCCCCAAACATGTAATGGCGGTTAGACAAGAGGAAATACTGACACAGAAAGAAAATAGTATGAGCAAACGCTGGGGCCCAAACTATCTAAATAGAAAAGGATAGGAAGGGTACTTACTGCAATCTCAGAAAACCCTGAAAAACACCAACTCTACTAATTTCAAAATCACCTGAGATCACACGACCTCTACCACCTAAATTAGTTCTCTGGTGTAACAAAATCAAAACAGCAGCCACTGAAAAAACTGGAAAAAGCAAAAGTACAAACATCAGTGGCTGAACTAAACTGAGAGGGCAAAAGCCCCCGGAGGGGACCCTGAAGGCCCCCACAGAAGTGCAGGACAAAATGCAAAAATATAGTACAAACACAAAAGAAGAAAAGGTCTTATCTGATAGCAGGAGATGCAGACACGACACAGCAGGCTACAAGGGAAACTGGAATGAAGGAT
The DNA here is from genome assembly GCA_033576555.1 of Oophaga sylvatica. NCBI lineage: Eukaryota > Metazoa > Chordata > Amphibia > Anura > Dendrobatidae > Oophaga > Oophaga sylvatica. Next base: position 490,658,498 of record JARQOD010000001.1, on the reverse strand, counting down.
TCAGACCAGAACAATTGATCACCGGCAACCCTGATGGGAAAATGACTCCCTTATATAAGACCAGTCAGTAACACCTGATTCCCAGTCCTCACAATCTTCACTAGCACCGCTTGTAACCACCAGAGGGAGCCTCTGCTCAGAACTCATCTACTAACAACCCATTCAACAACCAGTAGCTAACCACCCCTATGAGGAGCAAAAAAGGTGGTCACCGGAACAACCCTCATATCAGAGCAACCAGGTCGGTCGGCGGAAATGGAGTTACTATGGTTATACGCACGGAATAAAGTTCCTACATAGGATGTCCGAAGCAACACACCAAGAATTGGTCTTCCTGAACCAGTAACAGAGTCAACACCTGGACAGACAGAAGCCTCCGTCTGTCCTGAAGAAAATCGAGGGTGAAACCCAGAATTACAGAAAAACGGAGACATCAAAGTGGCAGAGCTAGCCCTATTATTAAGAGCAAACTCAGCCAAAGGCAAAAAAGAGACCCAGTCATCCTGATCAGCAGACACAAAGCATCTTAGATAAGTCTCCAATGTCTGGTTTGTTCTCTCAGTTTGACCATTGGTCTGAGGATGAAATGCCGAGGAGAAAGATAATTGAACACCCAGTTTAGAACAAAAAGTCCTCCAAAATCTGGAAACAAACTGGACTCCTCTGTCAGACACAATGTTCTCAGGAATGCCGTGTAAACGAACCACGTGCTGAAGGAACAACGGCACCAATTCAGAGGAGGAAGGCAACTTAGGTAATGGCACAAGATGTATCATTTTGGAAAACCTATCACAAATTACCCAGATGGTGGTCATTCTCTGAGAAACAGGAAGATCGGAAATGAAATCCATAGAGATATGGGTCCATGGTCTCTTGGGCACAGGCAATGGCATCAACAAACCACTAGAGCGAGAGCAAGGCTTGGAGCGAGAGCAAGTCCCGCAGGACTGCACAAATTCCCTGACATCACGAGACAAGGTAGGCCACCAAAAGGAACGACTAACCAAGTCTCTGGTACCAAAAATTCCGGGATGCCCAGCCAATGCGGAACAATGAATCTCAGACATCACACTCTTTTTCCATTGGTCCGGGACAAACAATTTTCCAACAGGGCAGCGCTCAGGCCTATCCTCCTGACACCCCTCCAGAGCAAGTCTCAAATTGGGCGAGATGGCGGAAAGAACTACACCCTCTTTCAAAATAACAGAAGGATCAGATAACTCAGGAGAGTCCGCAAGGAAACTCCTCGAGAGGGCATCCGCCTTAACATTCTTAGTGCCAGGAAGAAAGGAAACCACAAAATTAAAACGTGTGAAAAACAAGGCCCACCTGGCCTGTCTAGGATTGAGTCGCTTGGCAGATTCCAGATAGACCAGATTCTTATGGTCCGTAAGGACCACCACCTGATGTTTGGCTCCCTCCAGCCAATGTCTCCACTCTTCAAAAGCCCACTTCATGGCCAATAACTCCCGAT
>JARQOD010000001.1:490477106-490656924 GCA_033576555.1 Oophaga sylvatica | reverse complement strand
TTTTTATTTTATTTTGTGGAATTGGTGCAGCTCCATTATATTTGAAAAAAATCTAATCTATTAGTGTGACGCGCTTCCATCCGTATACAATACATTGGTTGCAAACACTATAGAAGTACAGAAAGGAGCCTTTCACAGATAGTGAACAGTTGTGTTTCAGTCTTCACTGCAGTCTGTGAGGTTTTGATTTTTGAGTGCAGATCACGCTCCAGTTAGTTCTTCAACCACTGCTGGTTGTAGTCTGCTGAGCGTGTGTCACTGCCTCATCCTTCACATTTTTCTCTAATTGGTGCTGCTCCATTATATTTGAAAAAAATCTAATCTATTAGTGTGACGCGCTTCCATCCGTATACAATACATTGGTTGCAAACACTATAGAAGTAGACAAAGGGGCCTTTCACAGCTACTGAACAGTTGTCTGCAGTGTTCACTGTAGTCTATGAGCTTTTCATTTTTTGAGCGCAGATTACGCTCCAGTTAGTTCTTCAACCACTGCTGGTTGTAGTCTGCTGAGCGTGTGTCACTGCCTCATCCTTCACATTTTTCTCTAATTGGTGCTGCTCCATTATATTTGAAAAAAATCTAATCTATTAGTGTGACGCGCTTCCATCCGTATACAATACATTGGTTGCAAACACTATAGAAGTACACAAAGGGGCCTTTCACAGCTACTGAACAGTTGTCTGCAGTGTTCACTGTAGTCTGTGAGCTTTTCATTTTTGAGTGCAGATTACGCTCCAGTTAGTTCTTCAACCACTGCTGGTTGTAGTCTGCTGAGCGTGTGTCACTGCCTCATCCTCACATTTTCTCTAATTGGTGCTGCTCCATTATATTTGAAAAAAATCTAATCTATTAGTGTGACGCGCTTCCATCCGTATACAATACATTGGTTGCAAACACTATAGAAGTACACAAAGGGGCCTTTCACAGCTACTGAACAGTTGTCTGCAGTGTTCACTGCAGTCTCTGAGGAATAACCACACTTAGGCCTTATAACTTTTCTGACTTTCTTTATCAATCTACCAAGATGAAGAAGGCAGGGAGTAAGGCACGTGGTCGTGGCCGTGGAGTTTCAGCAGGGAGAGGACGTGGGGATTCTGTGGCTGCTGCCGCACCCAGTGACACAGCATCCACCAGTTTTCCCCGTGAGCGTTCCTTTATGCGCACTTTTGTAGGAGCTCAGCGTACCCCCCTGCTGCGGGAAGAACAAATTGAAACCGTTGTTGGTTGGATGGCAGCCAATGCATCGACTTCAATTGCTTCCACCTCCTCTCAGGACCACAGCACTGTTGAACAACCATCTGTCTCTTCACCGCCTGCCAAATTGCCCAGGCAGTCAGAGAGTTCTGAACTGGAGCCAGCTGAGTCTCTGCTTCTGTTCTCAGAATCTGTTGGCTTGCAAACAGGGGCCCAGCCAAGCAGCATTCTGGAATGTGAAGAAGAGGCAGTATGCAGTGATGCGCAACAGCTGTGTCTCTCTGAATCTGAAGAGGCGGGTGAGCCAGTGCCGATGGTCAGCACACCGCAGAACGCGTCTGATGATGATGAGACTCAGGTGCCAGTTTCTGTTGAGCATGGTGCTGGCCAGACCACCCAACAGCAGCAGGTGTTGGAAGAGGGTAGTGGAGATGATGAGGTCCAAGACCAACATGGCGTGAGGAACAGGAAGGTGGTGGTAGCAGCTCTGAGGAAGAGATTGCCCCAACGGTCCAAACAGTAGGGAGAGGTAGGCTGCAGACTCGGTTGCCTGTAGCCTCCAGTTTGGCACCCGTTCGTAGCAGTTCTTTCCAACAGCAAAAACGGGCGCTCCCAGGACTTGCACTGCGTGGTCCTTTTTTGACACACTTGCAGATGATATTTGCTATGTCAAATGCAAGCTGTGTAATCAAAAAGTAAAAAGAGGTAAAAGTGTCAGTAACCTTAATACCACAAATATGTGGAAACGTGCGGTCAAAGCACGTGGTTGAGTTACAAAGACACACTGGAGATGTAGGCCAACCTACAGCAGCACCTACATCTTCAGCTCGTGTTGGAGCCTCTTCCTCCAGCTCACACACAGCTGGTTCGGCTTCCTCACAGGATCGCCATGGAAGAACCTCTGTCACTGTTGTCCAGAGACCCAGTGTTATTCCACCCACAGCTGCAAGTTCCCTGTCATCCTCACACTCCCAGGCCACAAAACAGCCATCGGTAGCACAGGCATGGGATAAAAGACGGCCATACTCGGCAAACCATCCACGAGCACAGGCTCTGAATGCTGGCATTGCAAAACTCCTGTCCCTTGAAATGCTGTCATTCAGGCTGGTGGAGACTGACAGTTTCCGTAACTTAATGGCATTGGCAGTCCCACAATACAATGTGCCCAGCCGATTTTATTTCAGCAGGCAAGCCGTCCCTGGTCTGCAAAAGCATGTTGAGGGAAAAATTAAACATGCGCTACTAAATGCCGTCAGTAGCAAGGTCCACCTGACCACCGATGCGTGGACCAGTACCCATGGCCAGGGACGATACCTTTCCCTCACTGCCCATTGGGTCAATGTTGTGGAGCCGGGTACAGATCTTGCGAGTGGCGCTGTACGTGTTCTGCCAACTCCAAGGATTGCAGGAATCAAGTCTGTCCACATTGACTCCTCCTCCTCTACTCCAGTTCCTCAGAATCATCGCTGCAGGAGCCGTCACGGTCTACCTCCACATGGACCCGTGAACGCTTACCTGATGCGACCGATATGAGCACAGCCGTGGCCAAACGTCAACAGGCCGTCCTGAAATTAATTTCCATGGGGAATCGAAGCCACACAGCGCAGGAGCTCTGGAATGCCATCAAGCAGGAGAGCGACGTGTGGTTTTTTGCCAGCGAATCTCCAGCCAGGCTTGGTAGTGTGTGACAATGGCCGAAATCTGGTGGCAGCTCTGGGCCTTGGCAACCTCACTCACATACCATGTCTGGCACATGTGCTCAACTTGGTCGTGCAGAGTTTTTTGAGGGACTATCCGGATCTTGATGCACTGCTGCACAAGGTCCGCCTAGAGTGCGCTCACTTGCGACGTTCCAGCATGGCCAGATTGCGCATTGCAGCTCCGCAACGCAGATTTCGCCTTCCTGAACATCGCATCATATGTGACGTACCCACCAGGTGGAATTCCACGTTACATATGTTGGAGCGGTTGTGTGAGCAGCAGCCAGCAGTAATGGAGTATCAGCTGCATCAGGCGCAATCAACTCGCAATTTGCGCCGTTCACACTTCACCACTACTGAGTGGGCCTCTATGAAGGACATCTGCCACGTTTTGCGTGCGTTTGATGAGTCAACGCGGATGGCGAGTGCAGATGATGCACTAGTCAGCCTGACTGTCCCCCTTATCTGCCTGCTTCAAAAAACACTGCAAGCACTAAGGGATGAGGTTTTGGAAGAGGTGGAGGATGAGGAGTCACAAATTCCATCACCTTCTGGACAGTCAGCGCAACGTGGTTCCTCACAAAGGGCTGGGCAGGGCTCACTTTGTGAGGAGGATGAGGAGGAGTCAATGGAGGAGGAAGACATCGCTCCAGAGGGAGGTACACAACGCTCTAGTCAGTATGTAGAGCGAGGGTGGGGTGATGCAGAGCAGGCAGAGATGACGCCTCTTGCAGGGGACAGCGTTTCTTGGCCAGTTGGGAGTCTGCAGCACATGGTTGATTTCATGCTGCAGTGCCTGAGAAACGACCGCCGCATCGCCCACATTCTCACCACGTCTGATTATTGGGTGTACACCCTCCTAGACCCTCGTTACCGGGACAACTTACAAAGCCTCATCACACCGTTGAACCGGAGCGTAAAATGCGGGAGTACCAAGACACACTGGTGCAATCCATAATGTTCTCCATTCCAGCCGAGAGCACTGCTGCTGCTACTGCTTTACAAAGCAGCTCTGTGCGTCGAGGCAGTGGAGACAGCTCTGCAACAAGAGGGAGCACAAGCAGCGCCTCTGCACAGGCAAGACCAGTATGTTCCAAATGTGGCGAAGTTTTGTGGCAGCGCCACAAATGTCTACACCATCCGAGACGGCTCCAGTCAGCAGGAGGCAACGTTTCCATAAGATGGTGACAGACTACATGTCTTTCCTCTCAGTGTACTCCCAGATGGCTCTTCCCCATTCAAGTTTTGGGTCTCTAAGCTGGATACATGGCCAGAGCTTAGCCAGTATGCATTGGAGGTGCTGGCTTGCCCTGCTGCCAGTGTATTATCGGAGCGCGTCTTTAGTGCTGCAGGTGGTGTACTAACAGACTGTCGCATGCGACTATCCTCCGATAATGTAGACCGGCTTACTTTTCTGAAAATGAACAAGGCATGGATCTCGCCAGAATTTGTCTGTCCGTTTTCAGATTAAATAACTGGTTCGCAACGTTATCCATGTCTCCTGTTATGTTCATCTTTCTACCACCTGAACTCTACTCCCTGGGCTACAACACTGCCAGTTGCTGCTCAGAAGTGTCGTGTCCACAGACCAATACACAAGCTATAGTGTTAGTGGGGTTCAGTAACGCCAGCTGTTCCCCTGCTGTGTGTCCGGCAAGAAGTCTCCTGTTCCCTACACATGCACAGAAAAACCCATGTCGAACATGCTCCAAATAGGGAAGAGCCGTCACCCTGATTGTTATGCTTAAAACAGGAAATTGTGAAGTTTTCCAGGCCTAGAATGATAAATTTTTATGACAAATATGGACAAATAATAATTTGTCATCACAGCGCATATCTGCACATGTCTATTAGAAATGGTAACAAAAACTAAAACATAGTCTTCACTTTTTGAAATTAATGCATAAAAGTACATTTCATACTTATCAATTAATGCTTTTTAAGGAACTTTATCTGTACCTGTAAGATAATGCAGTCAATGGATGTACGAATCATAAAATCCTCATCATCATCATCACGAGTTTTATTTATGACAGACATTATAAAATACACATACTGATGCCAACTGTAACTTCACACACCATATATGAAATGGCCAGCATCTAAACCTGGTAATAATGTGCAATAATAAATTATTACATCTAGAAAGTGCATCATGCATACTGACAATAGGTAGTTATACCTGCAAGTGCTGTTGAAACAACCACAACAGATATAAATTAATAATGGTATATAGGTATCACAGTGCATAGTTACTCATGGACAATGTCGATGTAATACTGTACCTCAATAAAGTCAGCGTCAACCATTATGCTTGTTAGTCTTGTAGATTGTTAAAGAGGGAACGGTCTTTTTTTGTTGGTCATAGGTGGAGTATTAGACAGTAAATGATTACTGCTGTCGTATTTTTGGCGTCCCTAGGGCGCAATAACGCTGCGTAACGTCACATTTTATAGAGTCATCTAATTGACACACGCTACCCTACCCTACGCGTGACAGTAGGAAGGTAGTGTTGACGGATAAAGCCTTGCGCAACCAGACATGCTTTTACCCTCTTCAACACTGTACAAGCAAAAAATGCATGATTGCAGCCGCAACTTTATTGACGTACAGTATAACATCGCCATTACCCATCAGAGGCTGTCCACTGTCTGATACAGACATAGAATATACCTTTGCTATCCGTAGCCTTTGTTTCACCTACACTTGCAGGCACACACTTAAATTGTGACAATGCATTATTTTTTTTAAATGGTTATTTTTTTATCGTACATTATTGTGTCATCACATTGATGAGTCCATGCTGGACATGTCATACATGCTGTACAAAGTAACGATTTTATTAACTTAAATAATTGAAATGTCTGTGACTGTCATATCTAAATTGCAATGATGATGATGATGAGTGACTATTACAAAATCCATTGTCTTCACTATGTTATGGTTTAACATAGCGTTCCTTAAGCATTATTCATAAATACAAAAATGGACTTTTATTCTTAAATTTACAACACTATATTTTGTAACCAATTTTTTGGGTGGTGTGTTGTTCCATTTCTTGTTGGCATGTGCATATATGCGTTTATATTTGCAGTGTCTTTATTTTTATTCTTGAAGTTAGGAAACATGTGTATCTTCGTACCGTGTTAGCCAGTAGATAGAAAAATATTTAGACTTGAGAGTCCGCAGTGGTTGATACCTTTGAATGGATAACTGAAAAGATGGTAACAAATTGCAAGCTTTCGAGGCTACTCACGTCTCTTCATCAGGCAAAGACTAAAACAAAAAATGAAGCATCACATATTTCTATACACAACAGGACACAGGAATAGTGCAATAGGTAAGACAAGTAAGTGACGTGTAGCAGAACTGTCATTATCACAGAGGGATGAACATAAATATTGGAACAGTTCCTAGATAAGGATAGAAAGTTTTATTGCCCTCTGATTGGGGTCTGGTTTTGTGTTTTCATGCCCCTGGAAGGGCAGAGACGCAGATTCCTTAATTGATATAGAATGACATAAATCCGTGTGATCTATTCATTCCATCACTAACAGTGTCAAAGGTCATGATGAGCTTATATTCTGAAACCTTTGTATCTTTCTCATATTTGAAGTTATATTTTAATACCAGTAATTCCATATTCATCATGCTATGACCGGCATACAAAAGTGTTTTGCCACAGGTAAATCCATTATTTTTTCTCTTATTGTGTGGCGCTGATAATTCATCCTTGTTCTCATTTTTTGGCCGGTCTCCCCTCACTTGTCCCTCCCTCACTTGTCTTAGCTATTCCTGTGTCCTGTTGTGTGTAGAAATATGTGATTCTTCATTTTTTGTTTTAGTCTTAGCCTGATGAAGAGACCTGAGTAGTCTCGAAAGCTTGGAATTTGTTACCATATTTTCAGTTAGCCATTAAACGGTATCAACCACAGAGGACTCTCAAGTATAAATATTTTTCTATTCTTGGAATTGAAATTCATCATTTTATTGTCCTAGTAAAACTTCATTTATTCTTGTTTGAAGTACATACATTTGCAATGGCCACGTAACAAGGCAATAACTCAATATTTTATGCCTACACCCTCCTTGACCCTGGGCTTCAACACCGCCAGTTGCTGCTCAGAAGTGTTAGATGCACAGATGAAAACAATCGCTGATGTGTTTGTGGGGTTCAGTAACGCCTGCTGTTCCCCTGCTGTGTGTCTGGCAATAATTACTGCTGCTAACTACAACTTCAACTTCAAACATCTCATACTAGGCCTCTGCCTACACCCTCCTTGACCCTGGGCTTCAACACCGCCAGTTGCTGCTCAGAAGTGTTAGATGCACAGATGAAAACAATCGCTGATGTGTTTGTGGGGTTCAGTAACGCCTGCTGTTCCCCTGCTGTGTGTCTGGCAAAAATTACTGCTGCTAACTACAACTTCAACTTCAAACATCTCATACTAGGCCTCTGCCTACACCCTCCTTGACCCTGGGCTTCAACACCGCCAGTTGCTGCTCAGAAGTGTTAGATGCACAGATGAAAACAATCGCTGATGTGTTTGTGGGGTTCAGTAACGCCTGCTGTTCCCCTGCTGTGTGTCCGGCAAAAATTACTGCTAGCTACCTAATCATGGTGAAAAAAACATGACATGTCAAAGTGTCTAGTGCTACACATAGATATGAGGCTACACCCTGATTTCTAAGCTGTAAACATTTGAAACGTCAACTTTAAAACCATAAAATAATTAGTCTTTGTCACAAATCTGTAACAAAATAATTGTGACATATTATTACAGATATGCACATGTCGAAAACAAATGCAAACACAAAAGCCTACTATTGCTATAGGATACTGATGGTCAACCTTGTCACTCCATAGCTTAGACAAATCCAACTCACATCATGACTCAAATGCTGCAATGTTGGAAGTGCATAATGTGGGTTGAACTTTGACAACTGCTGCAGTGCGAAGGTTATACTTCAGTGTTCTTGCCTTTTAAATAAAAGCATACAAGTAAATATAATAATCCAATGTTGATTAAGGGACGTGATGTACACCTGTAATATTGTGCAAACAATGCATGTAGGAATAGTCCTCTTCAACATTACTTATATTTGTGTCATTTTAAAAAATACATATTTAATTAGAAAGTTAACAGCCCATATCATAAAGGTCCTTCATGTAAACATGATAATCGCTAACAAAAATCATGCATTACCTTGGTAAAGTCAATAGTGCATAGTCACAATAGCAAAATATATACCTGTAAGTGGTGCTGAAAGAACGACAACTGATAGAATAGGTGAATGATATCTATTTATCAGACTGAATAGCGACACCTGTACAATGTCGATATAATACTGTACCTTAACAAAACAGCTGTGTCACACCTCACACTCGTTTTTCTTGTAGCTTGTTATGTAATAGGGCACATGCGTGTATGTTTCATCATAGGTGCATGTTTACTGAGTAAAGCAGTCATGACAACGCCTTTGAGTTGTCGGTACGCTTGCGATGATGAACGATGCGCACCGTGAATGTTAGTCTGCGTCATAAGACGTACAGACGCTCCAATACCCAACGCGTCACAGCAGGAAGCCAGTCTGTGCGTCCAAACAAAGGCGCAACCATACATGCACGTAACCTTTTATAAAGCTATATAAAAAAAAGGATGTAGTAGTAACGCACACTTTATTGAGGTACAGTATTACATCGCCATTCACCATCTGTGGCTATGCAGTCTCATCTATATATACCTTATCTATCCGTTGTCATGCTTGCAAGTCCACAGTCAGGCATAAATATCTGTTTTCACTCTGCACTATGCACTTTTTAAATTTTTTGTTTGTTAATATAAATGATTGGCACATATTATCAGTATTACATGATGGAAATTTTAGATATTTTTTAAAAAATTTTAGTGATATTATTCACCAAATGTAAAGTTTTATGAATGTCAAAGATAACTTGTAATGCTGATTATGTTTTTAAGTCAGCCATTCATTGTCTACACAATAAAAATGGTGTACATACTGTTACTTAGCCATCATTAATGGATTCTGATATGTACTTGTATGCTTTTATTTTAAACCGTATAGCAGATTATTTCACCTATTTTAATTGTGGTTTGCATTGCTTTTCAACATGTTAATGTATGCGTTTATGTTTGTAAATTATTAATTTACATATATTTTTTAAGTAAAATCATCATCTTATGGTACTAAAGGTTATATTTCTCTTGTTTGGAGTATAGACATTTTTAATTGACACGTAACAAGGAAAATACTTGATATAGTATTTAAACATCCTCCTTGACCCTGGGCTCCAACACCGCCAGTTGTTGCTCGGAAGTTCTGTTAGCACAGTCAACACTTGCTCCTGTGTTACTGGGGTTCAGTAATGTCAGCTGTTCCCCTGCTGTGTGTACGGCAAAAAGTCCTGCTGCCTCCACCATGTTCTCTTCTCATCCCTGGGCTACAACACCGCCAGTTGTTGCTCGGAAGTGCTGTTAGCACAGTCAACACTTGCTCCTGTGTTACTGGGGTTCAGTAATGTCAGCTGTTCCCCTGCTGTGTGAACGGCAAAAAGTCCTGCTGCCTCCACCATGTTCTCTTCTCATTCCTGGGCTACAACACCGCCAGTTGTTGCTCGGAAGTGCTGTTAGCACAGTCAACACTTGCTCCTGTGTTACTGGGGTTCAGTAATGTCAGCTGTTCCCCTGCTGTGTGTACGGCAAAAAGTCCTGCTGCCTCCACCATGTTCTCTTCTCATCCCTGGGCTCCAACACCGCCAGTTGTTGCTCGGAAGTGCTGTTAGCACAGTCAACACTTGCTCCTGTGTTACTGGGGTTCAGTAATGTCAGCTGTTCCCCTGCTGTGTGTACGGCAAAAAGTCCTGCTGCCTCCACCATGTTCTCTTCTCATCCCTGGGCTCCAACACCGCCAGTTGTTGCACGGAAGTGCTGTTAGCACAGTCAACACTTGCTCCTGTGTTACTGGGGTTCAGTAATGTCAGCTGTTCTCCTGCTGTGTGAACGGCAAAAAGTCCTGCTGCCTCCACCATGTTCTCTTCTCATCCCTGGGCTCCAACACCGCCAGTTGTTGCTCGGAAGTGCTGTTAGCACAGTCAACACTTGCTCCTGTGTTACTGGGGTTCAGTAATGTCAGCTGTTCCCCTGCTGTGTGAACGGCAAAAAGTCCTGCTGCCTCCACCATGTTTCTTTCTCATCCTGGGCTACAACACCCAGTTGTTGCTCGGAAGTGCTGTTAGCACAGTCAACACTTGCTCCTGTGTTACTGGGGTTCAGGAATGTCAGCTGTTCCCCTGCTGTGTGAACGGCAAAAAGTCCAGCTGCCTCCACCATGTTCTCTTCTCATTCCTGGGCTACAACACCGCCAGTTGTTGCTCGGAAGTGCTGTTAGCACAGTCAACACTTGCTCCTGTGTTACTGGGGTTCAGTAATGTCAGCTGTTCCCCTGCTGTGTGTACGGCAAAAAGTCTTGCTGCCTCCACCATGTTCTCTTCTCATCCCTGGGCTCCAACACCGCCAGTTGTTGCTCGGAAGTGCTGTTAGCACAGTCAACACTTGCTCCTGTGTTACTGGGGTTCAGTAATATCAGCTGTTCCCCTGCTGTGTGAACGGCAAAAAGTCCTGCTGCCTCCACCATGTTCTCTTCTCATCCCTGGGCTCCAACACCGCCAGTTGTTGCTCGGAAGTGCTGTTAGCACAGTCAACACTTGCTCCTGTGTTACTGGGGTTCAGTAATGTCAGCTGTTCCCCTGCTGTGTGTACGGCAAAAAGTCCTGCTGCCTCCACCATGTTCTCTTCTCATCCCTGGGCTCCAACACCGCCAGTTGTTGCTCGGAAGTGCTGTTAGCACAGTCAACACTTGCTCCTGTGTTACTGGGGTTCAGTAATGTCAGCTGTTCCCCTGCTGTGTGTACGGCAAAAAGTCCTGCTGCCTCCACCAAGTTCTCTTCTCATCCCTGGGCTCCAACACCGCCAGTTGTTGCTTGGAAGTGCTGTTAGCACAGTCAACACTTGCTCCTGTGTTACTGGGGTTCAGTAATGTCAGCTGTTCCCCTGCTGTGTGTACGGCAAAAAGTCCTGCTGCCTCCACCATGTTCTCTTCTCATCCCTGGGCTCCAACACCGCCAGTTGTTGCTCGGAAGTGCTGTTAGCACAGTCAACACTTGCTCCTGTGTTACTGGGGTTCAGTAATGTCAGCTGTTCCCCTGCTGTGTGAACGGCAAAAAGTCCTGCTGCCTCCACCATGTTCTCTTCTCATCTCTGGGCTCCAACACCGCCAGTTGTTGCTCGGAAGTGCTGTTAGCACAGTCAACACTTGCTCCTGTGTTACTGGGGTTCAGTAATGTCAGCTGTTCCCCTGCTGTGTGAACGGCAAAAAGTCCTGCTGCCTCCACCATGTTCTCTTCTCATCCCTGGGCTACAACACCGCCAGTTGTTGCTCGGAAGTGCTGTTAGCACAGTCAACACTTGCTCCTGTGTTACTGGGGTTCAGTAATGTCAGCTGTTCCCCTGCTGTGTGAACGGCAAAAAGTCCTGCTGCCTCCACCATGTTCTCTTCTCATTCCTGGGCTACAACACCGACAGTTGTTGCTCGGAAGTGCTGTTAGCACAGTCAACACTTGCTCCTGTGTTACTGGGGTTCAGTAATGTCAGCTGTTTCCCTGCTGTGTGAACGGCAAAAAGTCATGCTGCCTCCACCCTGTTGTCTTCTCATCCTGGGCTTCAACACCGCCAGTTGTTACTCGGAAGTGTCATTGGCACGGGTACCACTCCTGCCCAGACTGGTTACAGCACGCCATCTGTTTCCTGTCAGTGTAAACGTCACTTAGCCTCCAATAAGTTGTCCTGTCGTGTTGCGGTCGGGTTAGCCGACTCTATGGTGCTTGGAGTTTAGGTGCTTCCTATGTGTGCTGCGGGATATGCAAATAAAGGCTGTTTCCGTTGTGACAATAGGACAATCACCCACTGTAGTACTGTGGGATTCGGTAACTGCGGCCGCTCGCGGCCTGTCAACTTAAATTTCCATGGTACCTTCTGCTACCCGTCCGGGTTCCAGTACCGTCAGCTGGTTCTCCGCAGTGCCTTTGGCCTAGGTGCCTCCATCTCGGTATCCGAGTTCCAGCAACGTCTGCTGGTCCTTGGTAGTGCTTTGGAGCACAGGTACCTCCTGCTTAGTAACCGTGTCCCAGTAACGTCAGCTGTCCTCGGTTGTGCCATTGGCTCTTTTCCTTCTGCTGCCCTCCGGGTTCCAGCACAGTCAGCTGGTCCTCGTTACTTGCATTGGCTCTTGTACCTTCTGCTACCCGTCCGGGTTCCAGTACCGTCAGCTGGTTCTCCGCAGTGCCTTTGGCCTAGGTGCCTCCATCTCGGTATCCGAGTTCCAGCAACGTTTGCTGGTCCTTGGTAGTGCTTTGGAGCACAGGTACCTCCTGCTTAGTAACCGTGTCCCAGTAACGTCAGCTGGTCCTCGGTTGTGCCATTGGCTCTTTTCCTTTGCTGCCCCTCCGGGTTCCAGCACAGTCAGCTGGTCCTCGTTACTTGCATTGGCTCTTGTACCTTCTGCTACCCGTCCGGGTTCCAGTACCGTCAGCTGGTTCTCCGCTGTGCCTTTGGCCTAGGTGCCTCCATCTCGGTATCCGAGTTCCAGCAACGTCTGCTGGTCCTTGGTAGTGCTTTGGAGCACAGGTACCTCCTGCTTAGTAACCGTGTCCCAGTAACGTCAGCTGGTCCTCGGTTGTGCCATTGGCTCTTCTCCTTCTGCTGCCCCTCCGGGTTCCAGCACAGTCAGCTGGTCCTCGTTACTTGCATTGGCTCTTGTACCTTCTGCTACCCGTCCGGGTTCCAGTACCGTCAGCTGGTTCTCCGCAGTGCCTTTGGCCTAGGTGCCTCCATCTCGGTATCCGAGTTCCAGCAACGTCTGCTGGTCCTTGGTAGTGCTTTGGAGCACAGGTACCTCCTGCTTAGTAACCATGTCCCAGTAACGTCAGCTGGTCCTCGGTTGTGCCATTGGCTCTTTTCCTTCTGCTGCCCCTCCGGGTTCCAGCACAGTCAGCTGGTCCTCGTTACTTGCATTGGCTCTTGTACCTTCTGCTACCTGTCCGGTTCCAGTACCGTCAGCTGGTTCTCCGCAGTGCCTTTGGCCTAGGTGCCTCCATCTCGGTATCCGAGTTCCAGCAACATCTGCTGGTCCTTGGTAGTGCTTTGGAGCACAGGTACCTCCTGCTTAGTAACCGTGTCCCAGTAACGTCAGCTGGTCCTCGGTTGTGCCATTGGCTCTTTTCCTTCTGCTGCCCCTCCGGGTTCCAGCACAGTCAGCTGGTCCTCGTTACTTGCATTGACTCTTGTACCTTCTGCTACATTTACAAATTGAAGATTTTTTCAATGCTTTTTTGGGTAATCACTCTGGATCTCCAACAATGAAGACGATGACCCTGATGACCACCCCGAAGAAGATGATGACCACAAGGACGACGAGCATCAAGCCAACCAGCCTAAACACCATCACAAAGAAGAAATAAAAGATTACCAAACAGGACTAAGAAGGTTAAGACAAACTACAAGATACAGAACAAGAGACTTAAGAACAATAAGCAGAAGATCAAAAAGCAGAAGAACATGAAGTATAAGACCAAAATGAAGAGCAAAATATATGCTCTAAATTATAAGCAGAAGAAGACTAAGCAGTGTATGGGGGTGAGTCCGTTCCTCCTCGTGGTGCCCCTGGAAAATGCCTGCTGCTGCAGGCTAAACTGAACACGGACAAATACTTGTCACGGGTGTGTCGCTGCGAAGATCGTCGCGATTGCACACCCTGACTTCGCACAGCTGAGTTTCTGGTGCTGGGTGTTTTTCGGCACTGAGGGAGTTAATTCTTTCTCTCTCGGTGCTGGGCTGACCAGCCTCGCCCAGCTGCGATTGATGTTTTGTTAATTAGCTTCCTTCATATACCTGCTGGTCTGCTGGGGAAGTTGCCGGTGAAAGCATTCATTCAGACCAGCAGAGCGGATCGTTTCTGAGAAGACTTAAGCTAAGAGTGCCTGTTGTGGTTTTTCCTCTCCTCGCTTATTGTTTATCTCCTTAACCTTTTGTGTTCCTCTGTAGTGGAAGTGTTGTATGCAAGGCTGTGTTTTCTTTACCCCTTGTCTGTCTCGTTTGTCTTAGACTGTGTGTAAGCTGTGACCTGCCCATTCCCTGTGGTGGTAATCAGGGTCCTTCTCAGGACTAGATTACAGTGGTCAGGGATCTACAGGAGACAGGGTTATGCTGGCGGCCTGGACCTCTGTACCATTAACAGTACCTCCAGGTAGAGGGACTAGTCAGGACCCCAGTTCAGGGTCAGCATAGACCCCGGTCCACCTCTATCCAGAGACAGCGTGACACGTACACAGAATTGACCCACAATACATAGGATATTATGTCAGGTAAGACATTGCTGGCAGATACTATGTATACATGTTGATTTTCTCTATTATATGAAATTTAGAATGATGTCACATTAGATATAGGTTGCTATCTTTGAATATATCTGTTATACGTCGTGACATTTTCACCGGCCACTCTAAAGATTCTCCCCAGCCACCATGGATCCAGTAGCCCATTTAGCTCAGCAGTTGCAGAGTTTGTCCATGGAGCTGACGGACGTTAAATCCAAGGTTTTGTACCCCCGGGAGCAAACCAGATTTGAACCTAAAGTAGCTCTCCCGGACAGGTTCACTGGTGGGCGGGACAAGTTTTTTACTTTCCGGGAAGCATGTAAATTGTATTTTCGGCTGCGGCCGCAGTCGTCGGGGAGTGAGGATCAGAGGGTGGGAATTGTCATCTCGCTCTTACAAGGGGACCCTCAATCCTGGGCGTTCTCTCTCCCCCCGGGCTCCCCGGCTCTCCAGTCAGTGGACCGATTTTTTACAGCCCTGGGTCTGGTATATGATGACCCGGATCGGGTCTCCCTTACTGAAATGAAGTTACGTAGGATACAGCAGGGAGATCGTCCGGCGGAGGAATTTTCTTCAGAGTTCCGTAGGTGGGCCACGGATACTCAGTGGAATGACCCGGCTCTTAAGAGCCAGTTTTGTCAAGGTTTATCTGACAAATTAAAAGATGTGTTGGCTCAGTATGATTCTCCCCCGTCACTGGAGGCCGCTATGGCTCTTGCTATTCGCATTGATAGACGGCTTCGGGAGAGGTGTGGGGTAACTCCGCCCCCTGTGATGACTCCACCTCCTTCTAAAGTCCCTAATATTGAGGTTTCCCTGGTTTGTTCCGAGGAACCTATGCAGTTGGGAGGGACATCATTCCGAGGGAGGGGATCGGCTGTGCGCCGCAAAACAAGAAGGTGTTTCTTCTGCGGGAGAGAGGGACATTTTATTGAGGGGTGTCCATCCCGTACTGTACTGAGCAAGAAGTCGCCGGAAAACTATTAATCCCAGGTTTGTGGTGGACGACAATCTGGGAGTATGTATTTCGTCCCCAAGTCCGTCTCAGTTTCTCGTACCAGCGGAGGTGGTGGTAGGTACGAGAACTGAGAGGATTTCTGTTCTTCTGGATAGTGGGGCCGCTAATCTGGTGGACGCTCGGTTTGCCCAGGTGCAAGGTATGCAACTGAGTGTATTGGCCAAACCTATCCCTATATTCTCTATTGACGCCAGGCCTCTCGGTCAAGGTAGCTTTGTGCAAGCCGTGCATAACATAGACCTTCGAGTGGGGCAATACATAAAGAACTATTGTCTTGTTATGTGTTGGAGGGCCTTCCCACTCCTATTGTGTTGGGACTTCCTTGGTTAACTAAACATAACCCAGTTATTAATTGGCAATCCAGAGAGATAAGCCAGTGGGGTGAATTTTGCAATAGTAACTGCATGAACACGGTCATCGGTACGGTCGTGCCTAGAACCTTACCTCCTTTTCTGGAGGACTTTGAGGATGTGTTTTCAGAGGAAGCGTGCAAGAATTACCTCCTCATCGCGCATATGACTGTGCTATAAAATTGCTTCCTGATGCTAAGTTACCAAAATCTAGGTTATATAACCTTTCTGGTCCTGAGAGGCAAGCTATGAAGGATTACATTTCGGAAAGTCTGGCCAAGGGGCATATTAGACCTTCATCTTCCCCAGTGGCCGCGGGGTTCTTCTTTGTGAAGAAAAAAGATGGAGGCCTACGCCCTTGCCTGGATTTCCGTGAGCTTAATCGGATTACGGTCCGAGATCCGTATCCGCTCCCACTTATTCCTGATCTCTTCAATCAGATTGTGGGCGCCAAATGGTTCTCTAAGTTGGATCTCAGGGGGGCGTATAATCTGATTAGGATAAAGGAGGGGTATGAGTGGAAGACGGCGTTTAACACTCCGGAGGGACATTATGAGAACCTTGTCATGCCTTTCGGTCTGACTACTGCCCCGGCGGTGTTTCAACATTTTGTTAATGACATCTTTCGCCACCTAGTGGGACAGTTTGTTGTCATTTATCTAGATGACATCTTAATTTACTCGCCGGATCTTGTGTCTCATCAGGAGCATGTGAGACAAGTGTTGCAGATCTTGCGAGATAATAAACTGTACGCCAAATGGGAGAAGTGTGTATTCGCTGTACAAGAACTTCAGTTTTTAGGATTCTTGGTGTCAGCCTCCGGTTTCCGTATGGACCCTGGGAAAGTGAAGGCTGTGCTTGAATGGGATCGGCCAGAGGATCTTAAAGCACTGCAGCGTTTCCTGGGGTTTGCTAACTACTACCGGAAATTTATTCGTAATTTCTCATCTGTTGTCAAACCTCTCACTGACATGACAAAAAAAGGGACTGATTTTTCTAGGTGGTCTGACAAAGCTTGTCAAGCATTTTCCTCCTTGAAAAAATGTTTTGCTTCAGCACCCATACTCATCCAACCTGATGCATCACAACCGTTCATTGTGGAGGTAGACGCATCTGACTTAGGAGTGGGTGCGGTATTATCTCAAGGTCCGTCCCCTGGTAAATGGCATCCGTGCGCTTTCTTCTCTAAAAAATTGTCGTCCGCCGAGAGGAATTATGATGTCGGCAATAGGGAACTCTTGGCCATTAAGTTGGCTTTTGAAGAGTGGCGTCACTTTTTGGAGGGGGCAGTCCACCCGGTCACCGTCATTACTGATCACAAGAACCTGCTGTATTTAGAGTCTGCTAAACGTCTGAATTCCAGACAAGCTAGATGGTCGTTGTTTTTTACCAGGTTTAATTTTGTCGTCACATATCGTCCTGGGTCAAAAAATGTAAAGGCTGATGCCTTATCTCGTAGTTTCCCGGGGGCCGGGAAGACGGATGACCCGGTTCCTATTCTTCAGAAAGGAATTGTGGTGTCGGCTGTATGCTCTGAGCTTGAGGAGGAGGTATTGGAGGCTCAGGGGGACGCCCCTGTAGGACCTCCAGGGAAACTGTTTGTTCCAGATCAGTTAAGACAAAAGGTTATCGAGGCACATCATAATTCTGCTTTGGCAGGACACCCAGGGAGTAAAGCAACTGTAGATCTCGTTTCTCGCCGGTTTTGGTAGCCTAACTTAAATAAAGAGGTGGTAACTTTTGTCGCGTCCTGTGGGGTATGTGCGCGCTCTAAGACCCCACATACCCGTCCGTCTGGGGCCCTTTTACCGTTGAAAATCCCGGAGCGTCCATGGACCCATCTGTCTATGGACTTCATTACGGACCTTCCTCCGTCTTCAGGTAAAACTGTCATACTAGTTGTAGTTGACAAGTTCAGCAAAATGGCACATTTTATTGCTCTTCCTGCTCTTCCTAATGCTAAAACTCTGGCGCAGGTGTTCATTGGGGAGATTGTGAGACTTCACGGGTTGCCTTCCGATGTGGTGTCGGATCGGGGGTCTCAGTTTGTGTCCAAATTCTGGAAGGCATTTTGTTCTCGTCGGGGATGCAGTTGTCATTTTGTTCGGCTTTTCATCCGCAGACCAATGGTCAGACAGAGCGTCTGAATCAGAGCTTAGAGACATATCTCCGGTGTTTTGTCTCAGAGAACCAAGAGGACTGGTCTTCTTTCTTGCCTCTGGCAGAGTTCGCTCTTAACAATAGGCGGAGCGAGTCCACTGGTAAGTCCCCGTTTTTTGGGGCATATGGTTTTCACCCCCAGTTTTGTACTTTCAATGGGGGGGGCTCTTCTGGGGTTCCTGAGGAGGAACGATTTTCGTCGTCACTTGCTTCAGTGTGGAGAGGAGTGCTTAATAATCTGAGCACTATGGGGAACCGATACAAACGTATGGCTGATAGGAGGAGAGTGTCTGGTCCGGACCTAAGTGTGAACGATCTGGTATGGTTGTCTACCAAGAATATAAAACTTAAGGTTCCCTCCTGGAAACTCGGTCCCAGATTCATCGGGCCATACAGGATCAGTTCAATAGTTAATCCGGTGGCTTTCCGTCTTGACCTCCCTCCTACATTTAAAATCCACAATGTGTTCCACAAATCGTTGCTTAAGAGGTACGTGGCACCAGTTATACCGTCACCTCTACCTCCTCCTCCAGTGGTGGTCAATGGTAATTTGGAGTTTCAGGTATCGAATATCATTGACTCACGTCTGAATCGCCGGTCCCTTCAGTACCTTGTTCATTGGAGGGGGTATGGTCCTGAGGAGAGGATGTGGGTTTCTGCGTCGGATATTAACGCAGACCGTTTGGTTCGGGCCTTCCACACTACTCACCCAGATAGACCAGGCCCTGAGGGTCCAGAGGCCCCTCGTAGAAGGGGGGGTACTGTCACGGGTGTGTCGCTGCGAAGATCGTCGCGATTGCACACCCTGACTTCGCACAGCTGAGTTTCTGGTGCTGGGTGTTTTTCGGCACTGAGGGAGTTAATTCTTTCTCTCTCGGTGCTGGGCTGACCAGCCTCGCCCAGCTGCGATTGATATTTTGTTAATTAGCTTCCTTCATATACCTGCTGGTCTGCTGGGGAAGTTGCCGGTGAAAGCATTCATTCAGACCAGCAGAGCGGATCGTTTCTGAGAAGACTTAAGCTAAGAGTGCCTGTTGTGGTTTTTCCTCTCCTCGCTTATTGTTTATCTCCTTAACCTTTTTTGTTCCTCTGTAGTGGAAGTGTTGTATGCAAGGCTGTGTTTTCTTTACCCCTTGTCTGTCTCGTTTGTCTTAGACTGTGTGTAAGCTGTGACCTGCCCATTCCCTGTGGTGGTAATCAGGGTCCTTCTCAGGACTAGATTACAGTGGTCAGGGATCTACAGGAGACAGGGTTACGCTGGCGGCCTGGACCTCTGTACCATTAACAGTACCTCCAGGTAGAGGGACTAGTCAGGACCCCAGTTCAGGGTCAGCATAGACCCCGGTCCACCTCTATCCAGAGACAGCGTGACATGTACACAGAATTGACCCACAATACATAGGATATTATGTCAGGTAAGACATTGCTGGCAGATACTATGTATACATGTTGATTTTCTCTATTATATGAAATTTAGAATGATGTCACATTAGATATAGGTTGCTATCTTTGAATATATCTGTTATACATCGTGACAATACTGTTGTAATTTAAATCTTTTGTGACAGCAAGAACGGAAGGATGAAAAATTCATACTTTGACAGATTACAAGTACAGGAATCTCTGTCCAAAATAAGAATATGATGAAGAAGATGAAGTAGAATATGAATAAGAATAATAGTTTAATAAGAAGAATATGAGTAATGTTAACAAAAAGATGAATAGCAAGAAGTTTAAGAAGAAGATAAAGAAGGTGAAGATGAAGAATAATTTGATGAAAAAGATGATGCTGCTGAAGATTATGAAGGAGAAAGTGTGTCAAAAGTTAAAAAGGTGAAGAGCATGGAAGTTGTGAAATATACATATTTGCCAAAATAGAAAAAACGTTAACAACATTGTCAATTTCTTCGTCAATCCGAACATCTTTAAAAAAAAAAATATTTATGCTATTCCATTTGATTGGGTTAAACATCTATGCCTTTAATGTCTCCTCAACCTTCCCCAATACATTCTACATTACTCTTTGTTGTTTTCCTTCATGTACAATTAACCAACAAGGCAAGAATGGGGTTTTTTTCAATTCCGATATTTTGTTCCCATAGACTTACATTGGATTTCCGGTATCGGTATCGGGTATCGCCAATATTTTTTGGGTATCGGCGATACCATTCCGATTCCGATACTTTTGGATATCGGAAAGTATCGCTCAACTCTAGTGATGAGCGAACGTGCTCAAATAAGGTTTTATCTGAGCATGCTCGGGTGTTAACAGCGTGTCTTTAACTTGATTGAACAATATGTTCGAGTCCCTGCGCCTTTATTTCTCACTGCTGTTTGACAGCTGCAACACATATTAGGTAATCACTGCATGTGCCGAAACAGCCGGTGCGGGGACTCGAACATATTAATTATTTGAGCACGCCAAAGACACTAGGTTAGCACCTGATCCTGCTCGGATTACACCTTATCCGAGCACATTCACTCATCACTACTGTTTAACCATTTTTAAAAGGATTGTCGAAAGGGAAAAACTCCAACCTAAGCAGTGGGTGGAAGTCCTAGAGTCATACTTAACGGGGAGCCACAAAAAGCCTAATATAATTTATCCTTATAGTATGCTAAATAACATGCAAAATTGAAAATGGAGATTTTGGCACACTTGGGGCTGACAATGTCTGTCAGGTCACAACGGGTCCATCTCTGGGTGTATCACCATGACAAACACCCTTGCTCCCAAATGTTTGATCTGCTGCACCTGGTCCAAAAATAGTTGCAACCAAAATCCTCTACCCCTGCACAGATGGTAGAGTGTGTGATGATGGACAGGTTCGTACACTTCCTTTCAAGGTCAATGCAGACTTGGATGCCCAGGGTGATCCCTGGAATGCCAATGACCTGGTTGAACTGGTCAAAGGTATCGGGGTCAAGGGTTCCTTGTGGAGGCAACCCACTTTGGGGGTCCCAACAAGGGGCTGAGGCCCAAAAAGGGGTGGGGTGTTCAAGATCCAAAAGGGACAGGGAAGGTAGTGCAGAAGGTCCCAGCTGGTGATATATGCTGCAGATGTCACAGTCCAGGCCATATAGCCGCCCATTGTCCCCTGACCTAAAAGAAGATGGAATGTAGCCTGGGATGCCATTGTTCATACTATGCATATCTGGCCTGCAGTGTGAATGATTAACACCAAGAGAGGGGCCACAAGCTTGTTCTGAAAAGATGAATGGTCTGAAAGGGACTAGACTGCTAGACTCAGGGAGTTTAGTGACCCTCGTGAGGGCCACACTTCCTCTTCAACTGATCCCTGGGAAGAAGGTGGATGCCCGCTGCATACATGTGAAAGCTAAAGACTATTCAGTGGCCAGAGTGAACATGGAAATGGCCCAAGGTACTGAGTCCCATGAAGTCAACGTGGTCCAAGACTTATTGCACCTCAGTATCATAAGCCAGAACTTTTGTATGTTTTAGGACTTGGTGAAGGAGACAAAGCTATCAGTTACTCGAATAAAAGATGGGTCACCCCTAAAGAATTGTCACCAAACCCAGAGTCTGACGGGTTTCCCTTGTGTGTCCTTTTTAAGGATGAGGGGGTGATGTCGTCTTAGGCCAATGTTCCTGAGTTAGGGGTGACTGGTGAAAGTTTTGCGACTACTCAAATGAAGGACCTTACATTAAAAGGGGCGTTTGATAGTGTTACTGTTCTAAATGGGATCTCTCAAGAGCCGGGGGCCAACACCAGTTTTCCATACTTTGAAGCAAATAAGAACTTGCTATACCGAGCTTCTAAACTCAGGGGGAGGTAATGAAGCAATTGTTAGTACCGGTACCCTATAAGCATAGGATGTTAGACTTGACCCTCCCTCATGTCTTGTGTGGGCATCTGCATGTAGACAAAACCCAAGAGCTGATCCATCATGAGTTCTACTGGCCTTTATGTCACTGAGACATTGTTAGCTATTGCTGTTCTTGTCCCACCTGTCAGCTAACTGCTCCAATCTCTTCTTTAGTCGCCTAGTGCCATTACTCATCATAGATGTCTCATTTGACCGCATTGCTGTGGATCTTGTTGGACCCCTAGTTAAATCTGCCAGAGGTCACCAATATATCCCGGTGGTCATGGACTATGCAACATGGTACCTGGAGGTGGTACCACTGAGAAACTCTTCTGCCCGAGTATGGGCAGAGAGCTATTCCATATATTTTCCTGGTCGGGCCTGCCAGAGGAGATCCTGATGGACCAAAAAACTCCTTTCATTTCTAAAGTGATGAGGGATTTGTGTAAGGCCCTCCAGCTTATGCAACTTAGGACATCAATGTACCATCTGCAGACGGAAGGCCTGGTGGAGAGGTTCAACAAAACCTTGAAATCGATGTTCAAGAAGGTCATGGAGAAGGATGACTGGGATTGTCTGCGCACATATCTACTATTTTCCATTAGAGAAAGCCCACAGGCCTCTACAAGTTTTTTTCCATTCTAGCTGTTGTAAGGCCGTCACCCTGATGGACTTCTGGATATTACAATGGAGACCTGGGATGCAGAGGTTACACCCCACTGGAGCATCATTGAGCATGTGGCCCAGGTGCAGGAAAGGATTGTGACGCTGATATCAATTGTGAGAGAGAGCTTCCTTCAGGCACAAGAGGCCCAGGAAAGGGTCTACAATCTGTCAGTGAGGCAGAAACAGTTTAGCTCTGAGTGTTAGTGTTGACTCTCACGGTTGAAAGTAAATTTCAGGCCAAGTGGTAGGAGCCATATGATGTGGTCGAAAAGCTGGGCGACATCAACTACAAGGCCCACCAGCAAGGGAGAAGAAAACCGTACCAGGTGTGCCACGTCAACCTGTTTAAGCCATGGCTAGACAGGGAATCGGTGGAAGCTACGTGCTTGGGGGCCAATCCTGAAGCCAAGTTTGAGGATGTTACAGTTGCAGAGACACTGTCACCGACCAAGAAACAGCAGTACCGAGAACTACTTCAGCCGAACCGAGACCTGTTTTCAGAGTTGCCAGGATATACACAGGTCGACGAGCACAAAATCCTGATGGAAACCTAAAGCCATATCAAATTCCCGATGCTTGCCGGAAGGTGATTTCGAAGGAGGTAAGGAGAATGATGAGCCTGGGCATCATTGAGGAGTCAAAGAGCAGCTGATCCAGCCCCATTGTACTTATGCCGAAGCCTGATGGAGAATGGCACTTTTGTAATGATTATAGGGAGGAGAATGAGGTGTCTAAGTTCAAAGCGTATCCGATGCCCCTGGTCAATTAACTAGTTGAGTGGCTAGAGTCAGCCAGATACATCACCACCCTTGACCTAACGAAAGGGTACTGGCAAATTATCTCCCAAATGGCCAAGGAGAAGACTGTCTTCTCTATACCTGACTGTTGCTTCCGATACAACAGAATGCCTTTCGGGCTACAGGGAGCCTCAGCCACCTTCCAAAGGGACATGGACTGAATCTTTTTCCCCTCACCAGAAGTATGCCACAGCTTACCTGGACGAAATTGTGATCTTCAGGCCGGATTGAGGAAGTCATCTACAGAAGGGTTAGTCCGTACTGGATGCGCTGAGGGAGGCGGGGTTTACCATAAACCCAAAGATGTGTGCCATGGGAAAGAAAGAGGCCAAATACTTAGTCTATATCATCAGGAGGGGTGAAATAAAGCCGCCCGCAAGTGAACAAAGTAGAGGTAATCCAAAATTGGTTCCAACCGATCTCGAAGAAACAGGTTAGGGTGTTTCTGAGAATTCTGAGATACTATCAGCGATTTATCCTGAATTTTGCCTTGATAGCCACACCTCTAAACGATCTCCTTATGGGCACAAAGACGTCGATGGCCAAGTGGTCTTCTGAAGCGGAGATAGCGTTCCAAGAGTTTCAGCTCTCTGTCATGCCTCAGTTGGGTATCCCGGGACCAAGGGCTCCTTCCCTGTCCCTTATGCTAGGTGGCGCCCTAGCTCGCCCTGCTCCCCAGATTACTTCTGATGGTGAAGACACCGGGGCCATGTACCTTAACTTACCTCCTGAATCCACCCTCCATCTGTACCCTTCCTCCACACAGGGAAGAGGGGAGTAGTAGTATACCATAGTACACCAACCAAGCTAACAAAGTAATATGAACAGAGATAATGAAAAATACCAAACTTACAAATATACTCACACATATACCAAGGAATGCACTGGGGAGTGGAGGATGGGGTTAAACTAAAGTAAGAGAAGAAAGGGAATTATCACACACTCAAAACCTAGCAACAGTCACAGATAAACCAACTAAACACCTCCTTTAATGACCAACACAACCTCCAGCCATGCGGCATAAGCTATCTCTCTGTCAATGAGTGCTAGCCAGGACCCAGATTATATAGGAGATGGGAGTGGCTAACAGCACACAGCTGAGAGCCTTAATGCTCCAGGAGCTCTCAACAGAGCACATAAACCCCTGCACTGCCAATAGAAATTTACACCATTTAATAAGAAGGTGAAGTGCTTCTAATCAGTGCAGGAATAGAGGAATAGGAGAAATCAGATGCTGCGGACTTCTGGCTCCTCTCTATCGCAGTAAACCTGTGACACTCACCATGGGTAGGCAGCCAGTCTTGGTCGCACCTGACCAGTAAGGAGTTTGTGGTCCAGATGCCTCAGAGGTCGGTTTGGGAGCTGTGTTGTCCCAGAAAATAAATGGTGAGGAACATCCAATCCTATACCTAAGTAGGAAACTCTCCTCCTGTGAATAAAAATTATGCTGTTGTGGAGAAAGAATGCTTGGCCATCAAATGGGCAATTGGCACTTTTAGAGGTACTACCTGCTAGACAAAAAGTTCAGTCTAGTGTCAGACCATGCTTCCCTGAGATGGATGAGAGAAAGGAAGGAGAAGAATGCCTGGGTGACTAGATGGGTTCTAGCGCTTCAGAACTTTAGCTTCCATGTGAAGCATAGATCAGGAAACTACATGGTAACACAGATATACTATCTAGACTTCCCTGTTTAGTGACAAAGTGCCAAAACTGGCTTTGGGCAGAGAGGGAATATGTAAGAAAGTCACTGGTAAAATACTGGAGGGGAGATATGTGCCACTCAGGATGTTAGCCTCTGATTTAAACCTGGAAAAAATGTTCAAGCATACTAAATGCTGAAAGGGGTTAATCGGCCATATTAAGGGCTGGATTTTTGTGAACAGCTGAAAAGTGAGGGGGAGGTTGTTCACCATATCTCCACCTCAGGGTGTGGTCCAGAAGGTAAATGTGGAGATGTTGGACTCAGTATGTCTGGAGATGAGATCTCCAGAGCTGTGTTAGTGTTAAAGAAACTGAACCTTGTTTTTGTTCCCCAGAGCGGGCATATCCCCGCAGCCACACAGACTGTACTGTATGCTATTTTGTTTTTCCTTTTATGGAAGAAAGGCCATGATTGTTTGCCTAATTTTGGACTGGTTTATACAGTACATTTTTAATAAACCAGTTGAAAACTAACATGGAAATTGTTCCTGTAGCTACCTCTTTAAGCAGTTGAATGAGTCGATCTACTACAGTATATATTGCCCGTATGGTCACTGCCTGCTCCACAATAACAAAAAACTACAAGCTGCCACCACCACCAATCATTTATACAGACCGATTGGACCCTTATTAAGTTGTTGGACCCTTATTAAGTTGAAGCCATTTTAGTGGCTGTGAATGAATGCGTCATGTCGGTCCTTTTGCTGTGACGCCGAAAATGTGTCTCCCATAATTATCAAAGTAATACAAAATCCAATATTCCTATCAGGACACTGGCATTGGTGGGTCTTCGACAGATTCTTTCTTGAAAGGAAGCTCATCTTGAGGAACACAATTTTCCTTGGAACAAATGAGCCCCTGCTTCTTGAATATACAAATCTTAGACTCTGTTTCCCACAATAGGCCTCTATCCATTACAGGAGGTCTCTGCATCGAAGGTTGTTTTAATTAGTTTCTCTCTTCCCTAAATGTTCAATGTGATGCCTTCTTCACAGGAAGTTGAAGTGTCAGCTCTTCTCCAGTTGTAAGTAATTTTATCTTGTGTTAATTAGTATCTCTGTATCTACGTCTAATTAATCCCACTTCAAAAAGGAGATCTCGAGCTATAAGTAATTTTTTTTCTTCCCATATGTTCCATATGTTATGGATTTTAATTTTCCTCTATGACAGTAACAAGAAGGATGCAGACAACATCAGTAAAAGACTAAAGAGAGTTATTCGAGCAGACAATGAACTTTGTTACCAAAAGATATGGTAACAAAGGTGCATGATAAGGAAGGCATACCTAAAGATCAAAGAGATACGATGAACATTTCAATCAAGAGTGGGCATGTTGAAAGATGCCAACGGGAACAAACTAACTGAGCCAAAACAGGTCAAAGAAAGATGGAAAGAGTACATGGAGCACCTTTACAAAAACAGCTCAGATACGGGAAATAACAGATTGGAAATTATATCCTGAAAGACGACGCTGTTGCTGCGATAACACTTCTGTCAAACAAAAAAGCGCTTGAATGCGACAATATTCCAATAGAGCTGATAAAGTATTCTGAAGCTGCAGTTGATGTCATCACATGCCTGTGTCAACATATATGGACAACTGGCAAAAGGCCGAAAAACTGGACAATATCTGTGTTTATTCCTATGTAAGGAGAAGGACCGGACCAGGCGTACCTTTTCCGTTACGGATCCGGAACTGTCGGGGCTGTCACCCATGTTGCACGGGCGAAAGCTTAAAACACCAGACCAACCTTCGCACTCAGTTATAGGGGGCGTGGCTAAGCTAAAAAAGCCACAGCGAGCGGGAAACAAGTCAGTCTTGGCGGGAACGCCAAGCCGCAGCGCACAGGACAGTGTTAACGCTCCGACCTCTGAACATTGTGACGGAGCAGGCCCAAGTCTTAGGGGCCTCAGATCCTCAACTAGAGACTGACGACAGAGACCGGAAAAGTCTCTGCTGACCGTGAGTGAAAATGTCTTTTGTCAGGACATAGATGCGCACGTGCCGAGACAGAGAAGTCGGGTATCCCGCTGTGAACTTTATCCTGATACACCTGTACGCAACTGCCGAGTAACTTTTGACTCTGGCAGTGTAAAGGACTTTAATCGTTCCTGTACTTCATCTTCTGGACCCAGGACCCCCGTCAGGACAACGAGGATCCACCATCGCCGCCAGAACCCGTAACGACATCTTCTTCAGGACCATGCCAGACCCTTTACACGCCACGGCCTTGGTGCCATCGCTTGTATCCAGGATTCCAGTTTCTGACGTCTTCAGACTGATAAGTTTAATGTTATTGAACTTTTCCCCCAACCTAAACGCATCTGTTTCTTCCAATTCGCAAATCCCTGCTCAAACCAGTTTTACCTTTTCTTCTCCCTGCACGGAGTATCTTCTGTTAAAATAAACCCCACGTTAACCCTTGCTCTGCCTCCTTACCGTTACTGCATCTTGTAACCTGTTCACACCTATACCATAGCAGGGACATGAAAACTATCGGATTATTGCTCTCATACCTCATGACAGCAAAATACTACTGAAGAATCTACAAAGACGGTTGCAGGCTTACTTTGACAGCTGCCAGATAAAAAAGCATGATTCAGAAGAGGTATGGGAACAAGAGATGTAATTGCCAACATTACATGGATAATGGAAAAAGCCAAAGAATACAACAAGGAGATCTATTTTTGCTTCATCGACTACAGCAAAGCCTTCGACTATGTTGATTACCAGACACTTTGTAAATGGGATATAAGTGTGACAAACTATCTGATCATTCTCATTAGGAACCTTTGCATCAGTTTAGAAGCAACAGTCAGAACGTAACACGGTGACTCGGCATGGTTCAACGTAGAGCGAGCCATCAGACAAGGCTGCATCCGGTCACCATTTCTATTCAATTTATATGCATAAGCCATTTTCAAAAATGATGGACATTGCCAAAAAAAGAAGATGGACTAAAAATTGCTGTACGGATCAACAAACTTTAATAAGCAGATGATATACCATTGATAGCAACAAGCATAGACTGAATGAAGGACTTATTACCGAGTGTCAGGATGGAAAGCTCGAACATGGGACTACTACTGAACACAAAGAAGACAAAGATATTAATTATTGCCAGGTATGAATGGGACACATTTGAGATGGACGACGGTAAACTGGAAGTTGTAAAAGACTTTAAATTACTCGGATTGATGATAACTCAAGATGCAGCAACTAAACTGGAAGTCAGTAGGAGAATACCTATGGATAAATCAACAATGAAGTCACTCGAGAAGGTCTTCAAATCGAGCAACATTTCACTGCGACGAAGACATGGCTCGTACATGGTTTGGTCTTTTCTGTGGTAACATACAGATGCCAAACCTGGATGGTAAAAAACAAGATAGAAGAAGAATCGATGCCTTTGAAATGTGGTGCTGGAGAAGGATGCTATCAATACCATGGATGGCAAAAAGAAGAAATAAATCAATTTTGGAAAAAAATCAAGCCACACATCACTTGAAGCAAGGATCACAAAGCTATGATTTGCCTACTTTGGACACATCATACGAAGACAGCAATTACTGGAGATGAACATCATGGTCGGAAGAATTGAAGGAACAGGGCGAAGAGGAAGCCCAGCACCCCAATGGCTTGATACTATTAAGATAACGGTAGACAAAATCATGGTAGACCTATCTAGACTTGCATAAGTTTCATCCTCCTACAGAGCGTTCATCCATTAAGGTACCATGGCAAATAAGGTAAAATAAAGTGGACCGACTGCGACGATTGTTTAAGGTGAACTCATCTAATGATAGAGAAGATATCCCAAGTAATACCACCACGTTGATCATTAACAAAAAAAAAAAAAACATGCTACTATGACAAATAGCTTATTGTCACACCAGTGAATCTTCTCATACGCAAAAAAAGAATAGTCCAAGCTTGGTCAGAGTTTCATCAGATTTACTGGAAAAAAAACTGATTAAGGTTTCTTAAGCTTCTATCAAAAAGAACATGAAAAATAGCACACGTATGGCATCCAAGTCTCTGTGCTTTTGTGTGGACTATCATAGGTATGAGAGGTATCGGTGAAAAATACAGAAAGCACTCATATAAGAAAATCTGACGTCTGAATGAGACTTTAAACACAGGTGCTCTATAGACCATGTAAATGTTTACAGTACAGGTAAATGCAGGGATTCACTGTGATGTCTCCAATCAAAGTAGTCATTTTCTCTTCTTCATCCGGTACAGACCGCTTCTTCCAGCTATGACTGCTCTCTGCTGAATGTAAAACAAAGACCACTATAGAGGATCACTTTTAGAGTACCTTCCCCACTATATAGTGCCCCCTTAGTGCACTACACATTTATACCCCCTATTGTAGCTCCACACAATATTCATTCCCCCTTTATGCCCACATACATTAATAATACGCCTCTTTGTGGCCTCCATAACTTAAAGAGAACTTGACAGAAGATTCATACTGCCTGAAATGGGCAGCATGAATCCGATACTGGCTGCATCATTTCTGCCATGCCATGTGTTCCAAAGTGATAAATACACGCAACCAGTGTCCAATTCACGCTGCCCCTATTATGTGCAGCATGAATGAATATCCTATTAGTTTAATATAACCCCCCATTTTTGCCCCAATATTTTAATAATGCCCCATTTTGCCTTCATATAAAAAGGGATTTCAAAGAAGATAGAAAAAAATGAAGAAAAAAGAATCCAAAAATAAAATCAACAGAGAAATTAGGCAAAAATAGGAAAAAAGAGAGGCATAGATTGGGAAAGTCTTAGGCGGAAAAAGTGAGAGGGAAGCAGATAAATAAATTGTTTAAGCCATTGGGAGGAAGAGGAAGGAGGGACAAATGAGTAGTGGGGATGAGAGGTGAAAAAACATGCCACAGAGGCAGGGATGAGGGAACCAGTGATAATTGTTGTATAGCAGGATAGCGTGGAGTGCAATTAGTTGGTGCAAGAGACAAGGAAAGGGATAAAACAGACAATGGGAGACATCTATAGTCAATGAGGCTATCGCCATTGACCACAGGTGAATATTTTAATTATGTAATATGGAGAAGATTAATAATAATGAAAATAATATAAAAGATTAAACATACAAGGAAAATAGAAAAAAAAATGGTGTAATTCGTAAGTGGAATTGGAAAAGTAACGAATAAACATATTTTCCAAGATGGATGTGTGGAATTTTTTTTCCCATTTTTACTTTTCCATAAAGGTGTCAAAGGGGGGTAGTGAAGACACCGTGATGAACTGAAAAAGTGCATTTTTATTTAGAGAAGACGTTTTGTGTGTGATGTAAGATTTTAGATATATTATTATCTGTGGAGCTATGAGTCCTTCTCTTTGTATTCAGGTAGAAGACATTCTTTTTTGTATCTGGATCAGTAGAAGACTCGAAGGACACAAAGAGATTGATCTCAGATCTTTGAATGACTCTCCCATTCCTGCTTTGATCTTATATTTAATGCTCCTTCTGTAATGAATATGGCAATTTGGGACATTCTGTTCTCTATCTCAATTCCATCATCCATTTTGGTCAGGTATTTTTGATATTTTGACTGAGATTGATAGGAGAATGTGTCTCATCTTTGTTCAGTTGTCAAGAAAAATAACATATGGATTTAAGTGTACCAGTGTAGACAGCCCAAGGCAGGACAATTACGTAGAAGTGGCTGAACCATAAATCCTCTTTACAATGTGAATACTTATTCATGGTATTCAAGATTCATATTCTGCCACCCTATAATGAACAGTGTAATCTGGTGCAGGAAAGCAATAAAAGGGTTAGTGCTTCTTGGTGCTATTATGTGCTCATGTCTCAAGAGTAATTACTGGTGGGTAAACATTCTGTCAAAGTCCTGAACTCTTCACTTTAAAGGGGTTGTCTGGTGAAAACAAGTTATCATCTTCCCTGGGGATAGGTGATAACTTTTTGATCGGTGGGGGTCTGACTGCTGGGACATACACTGATATTCAGAATGGGAAATTTTTATGCCCTTTGCAAAATGGAGCGGCAGTTTAGATGTCTGATCACTGCTCCATTTTTTATCCATGGGAAAGTCTCCACTATACAGTATATAATTCTTCCATGATTCCCTTATTTAGTTATCCCTTCCTATCTGGAAATTCATGGCATAGTTAATAATAATAATAATAATCTTTATATAGCGCCAACAAATTCCGCAGCGCTTTACAGTATAACAGTTTCAGAACACAAGTCATAAGTAACAAAGTTAACAATACAATAATTAAAGCAAAATAAGACGACCCTGCTCGTGAGAGCTTACAATCTACAATGAGGTGGGGGAGATACAAAGTACAGGTGTGTATATACAATGGTGCATTTACAATGATGGTCCAGCCATCTTAAGGGAGTGAGGGATGGATGGAGATAGTGAATGGGCTACACACGCACACTTACACAGAGAATGACTTTGATTAGTGAATGTGATAGGCCGCTCTGAACAAATGTGTTTTGAGGGACCGCCTGAAACCATGCAAATTGTGGATAGTCCTAATTTCTTTTCTAATAGTTCTCTTCAGTTAGGTCATGTGATAACATGGTGATCACCCTGGGAATTGCATGGGGTCTGCCTCTATAATGCAATTGCGAGATATGCACCTGTGAAGTTCTCGAGGTGATTGGAGGAGGCAGAAGATTATATCACAGATAATGATGATGACTGCACAGTGCTTGTCACACAGTTACATAATGTAGAAGATCACAGTTCAGCTTCTCTGACTGTATACTTAGATGTTATAAGCTTATATGAGAGATTATAGAAGGAAGTGTAATCTAAGTAACCTCTCAGGAGACCAAGATGGTACTGGCTTTAGCTGGTCATGCGATGCTGTTCTAATATGGCACGGGATTTATGTAAAGTTTACAGGAAAAACATGCCAGATGAAAGCAAAAATCAGGCTGAAGGGAACATAAGACTAAATTACATGAAAATAAATGCACTGTATGCAAGTGAAGTGCAGTGTGTGATAGACAATCTGCAGGAGAACGGAGTCCAGTTATAGAAAAATAATGGGTGTGATTCTTTACGCTGCTAAACTGAAAGAACAGGAAAAATGCAAATACTGGGCAAATTACAGATCTGGTAGGATATCCTCAGGTTTTGATGGGGGAGGCATTTTGGTCAATCCAAATGTAAATAATTTGAATGGTTAAATAGAACCAACTCAATTACCTATCTGGGCACATCCCACTCTTGGCTGACCTTCTGTTTCATGATCTCATAGATCTTGTTATATTTAAACCTGGTGTATGAATTAAAGTGTAGCCAAATGTCTTATACCACATCTCTAATCTGACACATAAGGTTTACATGTGTTACAAAACTGTGAGCAATAATGTGCATAGCAATTTCCTTCATGTATACTTGATGTCAAAATTTCTACACACAAGATACAAAATTACAAAGGAAGGGAAAATTATGTAGTACTCAGGATCTGTTCTAAGTGACGTCTTCATTTTGTTGCTAATAAAGTGGTGCAAATGTGGTTGTTAGGTGAACCGTTGGTGTTGGCAAAATTTGCTGTGCACCATTTTGTCTCTCACTTTTTGTTGATTGATGGCTCTCAATGACCAAAGCAAGCACTTCCTGAACTAAAAACTTGGCGCACATAGTGTCAGTGCAGGAGACGAGCATGTACGCACACATACATACCTCCTGTTTGCTGTGGCTTAGAATCATAGAATGGTAGAGTTGGAAGGGACCTCCTGGGTCATCTGGTCCAACCCCCTGCTCAAAGCAGGATTCTCTAAATCATCCCAGACAGATGTCTATCCAGCCTCTGTTTGAAGACTTCCATTGAAGGAGAACTCACCACCTCTTGTGGCAGCCTGTTCCACTCATTGATCACCCTAACTGTCAAAAAGTTTTTTCTAATATCTAATCTGTGTCTCCTCCCATTCAGTTTCATCCCATTGCTTCTAGTCTTTCCTTGCGCAAATGAGAATAAAGATGATCCTTCTACAATGTGACAGTCCTTGAGATATTTGTAGACAGCTATTAAGTCTCCTCTCAGTCTTCTTTTTTGCAAGCTAAACATTCCCAAATCCTGCAACCGTTCCTCATAGGACATGGTTTGCAGACCGGTCACCATTCTGGTGGCTCTTCTCTGAACTTGCTCCAGTTTGTTGATGTCTTTTTTAAAATGTGGTGCCCAAAACTGGACACAGTATTCCAGATGAGGTCTGACCAAAGAGGAGTAGAGGGCAATAATGACCTCACGTGATCTAGACTGTATGCTTCTGTTGATACATCCTAGAATTGCATTTGCCTTTTTTGCTGCTGCATCACACTGTTGACTCATGTTAAGTCTGTGATCAATTAGTATACCCAAGTCTTTTTCACATGTGCTGTTACTTAGCCCTATTCCTCCCATTTTGTATATGCTTTTTTCATTTTTATTGCCCAGATGTAGTACTTTGCATTTTTCCCTGTTAAAATCCATTCTGTTAGTTGCTGCCCACTGCTCCAGTTTATGTATATCTTTTTGAATCCTCTCTCTCTCTTCTCTAGTATTAGCTACCCCTCCTAGCTTTGTGTCATCAGCAAATTTGATCAGTTTACCCTCAATTCCTTCATCTAAATCATTGATAAAGATGTTGAACAATACAGGGCCCAAAACAGAGCCTTGTGGTACCCCACTTGAGACATTCTTCCAACTGGATGTGCAGCCATTTACAACCACTCTTTGGGTCCGATCACTAAGCCAGTTATGAATCCACCTAACAGTTGCCTTGTCCATTCCATACTTAGTCATTTTTTCAATAAGGATTGTGTGAGATACTTTGTCAAATGCTTTGCTGAAGTCAAGATATACTATATCTACAGCATTTCCCTGATCCACCCAGTCAGTGATTCTGTCATAGAAGGAAATTAAGTTAGTCTGACATGACTTATTAGTTACAAACCCATGCTGACTCTGTTTAATCACTTCATTCTTATCCAGGTACTTGCATACATGTTCTTTAATAATTTGTTCAAAGATCTTTCCTGGTATAGAAGTCAGACTCACCGGCCTGTAGTTCCCTGGGTCCACCTTCTTCCCCTTTTTGAAGATAGGAACAACATTTGCTCTTCTCCAGTCTTCTGGGACTTCTCCTGTTCTCCAAGAATTTTCAAAGATTATGGACAGTGGTTCAAGAATTTCTTCTGCTATCTCCTTCAGTACCCTGGGGTGTAATTCATCTGGACTTGGAGACTTGAATTCATTTAGGTTAGCTAAGTGTTTCCTCACTGTCTTTCTGTTTATAGATATCCTGGATTCTTCTATTCCTTTAATAGGACAGTGAAGATCAGTTGATGTTACATTTCCTTTCTGAGAGAAAACAGATACAAAATAGGAATTTAAAAGTTCAGCCTTCTCAACATCCTGACTTACCATTTCATCATTTTCATCCTGTAAAAATCCTATAGCATCTTTGACTTTTCTTTTACTTTTGACGTATCCCCAAAATCCTTTTTTGTTGCTTTTGACGTCACTTGCAAGCCTTAATTCATTGTCAGCTTTAGATAATCTGATTTGTGCCCTGCAGGTTCTGCAGACGGCATTATATTCTTCTTTAGATATGCCTCCCTCTTTCCATTTGATAAACATTTCTTTCTTCCTTTTTAGCATGTGTTTAAATTCTGTGTTCATCCATCCTGGTTTCCTTAAATGCTTCTTACAGTCATCGAGAAAAATTAAAATCCATAAGACCTCTTCAGGATGGGGACATGCCCCCTTCATATTGAACACATGGGAAAGAGAGAAAACTTCTAACTGGAGAGAAACTGATACTCTAAGCTCCTTTTACACTCAAATCTCCTTTGAAGCAGAGACCTACCCCTGTGAACAGGTGATTAAAACAGGATATCTGCTGGGGAAAAAGACATGAAGTCTGAGATAGGTATGTTCATGTGGCAGAGAGGTGTAAAATCTAACACCTTCAGAGATTACACTTGTTCTCTAAAGGGCCCGTCTCACACAACGATCTCGCTAGCGAGATCGCTGCTGAGTCACTAGTTTTGTGACGCAGCAGCGATCTCCCCAGCGATGTCGCTGTGTGTGACATTCAGCGACGATCAGCCCCCTGCCGGGTATCGCTGATCGTCGCTGAAATGTCAGGACATTTTTTTGATCGCTGGTCTCCCGCTGACAGGCACGCATCGCTGCGTGTGACAGGCGGGAGACCAGCGATCTGCTGGTAACCAAGGTACACAGCGGGTTTCCAGGCGCGGGGCAGTGCCTAGAAACCCGCTGTGTACCTTGGATACCAGCTCCCTGAAGCAGGGAGCTGGTAACCAAGGTACACAGTGGGTTTCCAGGCACCGCGCAGCGCCTGGAAACCCGATGTGTACCTTGGTTACCAGCTCCCTGCATCAGGGCGCTGGTATCCAAGGTACACTGCGGGTAACTAAGCGATGTTACCCGCAGTGTCGCTTGTACTGATCGCTGCCTGAGCTGCCTGTTTGGCAGCTCAGCAGCGATAATGTAGCGATACACCAGCGATCCTGATCGTTGTCAGGATCGCTGGTGTATCGCTATGTGAGACCCAGCCTTTAAAAGAAAAACAGAACAACTGCAGCAAGACATTCTGTCTTGGTGGTCCAGATGGGAATATTGGAGTTTGCCTCAGCCCAATATTTATGAGAGATGTATTTGCATCATGGCGAAGGAACGAATTTGATGAATTCACTCACATCACTTTGGGGCCATTCTAACCCCTCCAACTTAATAACAGTCAGATGAGTGATGCTATCCAGCCCATGTTTGATAATTATGTAAAGGTAAAATCACAATAAAAAACATGATGACAGTATCTACCACCTAGAACCTCCGGGGGCAAAAATATGCTGCAAATTGGGGATCCCCCAAATGAGCTCAAAGGTGAGGTATGTGGACATTACCTTGAGGTAATAAAAGGCAGTATTTGGGTTTGGGTCATTTGTCAGTTTTAGGAAGGTACAGCTTGCTGTAGGTTCTGTCCATTTTCCAATCTGAGTGCCTCCCTCCGCTAAGCTTTGAGCCATTTCCGTGATATCAAGGTTAGTCATTTTCTTTCATTATTCCTTTTTATTTTATGTAATTGTATATATCGTATTGTTTGTTCCCATTTTGCATCATCTTGTATATTTTTAATAAACACTGTCTATCTTTCTGGATTAACTATATAACATTAAATATCTCTGTCCCTCTTGCTCTGTAAATTGCACCCCTTAAGCCATATGCTACCTGTAACGGGTGTTCAATCGGTCTGTGTAAATGATTAGTGGTTGCAGCTAGTAGTTCTTTTGTTATTGTGGCGCTGGCAGGGATCGTACCAGGATATACAGTGGCATGTCAAAATTTGGGCACCCCTGGTCAAAAATTTTGCATTTTCAAACTTAATTTTTATGCCCTTAAATCAGAGAGTTATGCACACAAAATAGTTAATAAGTAACATTTTCCACGTCTACTTTGCATCAGCACCATTTTTTAAACAATTTTTTTTTGTTATGCAGTTATAAGTGTTAAAAGTTGACCAGCGATTTCTCATTTTTCCAACAAAATTTACAAACCATTTATTTTTGTTAAGGACCACACTACATTTGAAGTGACTTTGAGGGACCTATTGTTAGGGTCTGCGGAACGCACCAAATATATGTTGTGGAGAGGTGTGTTCGCAGCCCGGGGTCCACCGTGCAGGCGGAGCCTGCTGCTAGTAAAATGGCGCAAGAAGCGAACTCTGTTATCCCGCAGAGTCGCCAAAATAAACGCCGTAACGCGCTGTGGTAATATGTGCGAACTCTGTTAATCCACAGAGCCGCTAGAAGGAGTGCCGCAGCGCTATATGGCGATGTGTGCGAACTCACTAAACACAACTGAGTCGCAAAATAAACACGCTAGGGCGCTGTCTAGCATTGAAAGCGAACCCTGTTATGTCACAGAGCCGCTGAGACAAACTTCTGTGTCCTGTCAGGCACCCAGGTACACAGTTAAGTGCTAAGCGAACATAGAACGTGATCATGTGCTAATGTCCTCGCGGGAGTCACCCGCAATCTATGGCATCTGAACGCCAGGCCCTGAATACGGCAATCAAACTCCTCACCGGTTATGCCGGTAATCTAGGGCATCTAGGACACCGACCCTGACCAGCTAGCATACCAAACTCCTCACCGATTAAGTCGGTATTTTAGGGGCTTATTTCAGCCGGGCCCTAACCACACACACGCATGACCACACTGGCGCATAGCATATAAAGATTGATATTAGCGCATGGCGTCCCAGCCATGCCACCCTTTTATAGCAACAGCTACAGGACCTGCCAGAAACAAGGACCAATGAAACTTGCTCCAGAACACCAGTAGTAACAGGGCCTTCCTGGCGGACCAATAGGAGCTGCCGTAGCACCTGAGCATGTGACCCCTGATATCCAATGAGAGATCTCACTCTGGGCATGCTCAGAAGGGAAAACGCAGGACTTTGTCCCAAAGACGTCTGCTCCAGCACTGGCTATAATAGCAGATCCAGGAAAGGCAGCAGCAAGTCACTGCACAGTACTGGAGTGGGCAAGACGCTTGGACCGACGTCTCTGCAGAGCAGGCTCCACTGCGGTCAGAGATGAATGGGAGACCGCAGCGGGGCTGGTTCGAGACTCCCCTTGTGCAGCAGCGGGAACTCGAACCCTAACACCTATATGACAGGAAATGCCCCAAAGTGACACTATTCTAAAAACTGCACCCCTCAAGGTGTTCAAAACCACAATCAAAAAGTTTATTAACTCTTCATTTGTTTCACAGGAATTAATGGAATGTGGATGGAAAAAATGAACATTTAACTTTTTTCACAAATATTTTACTTTAGACTCCATTTTTTTTTCTTGCAAAGGTAACTGGAAAAAATGGACACAAAAAATTTGTTACGCAAATACCCCATGTGAGGTACAAGGGAGAATCCATTTTTGATTTTAAGTTCAGGACAACTCCTTCCACTCCTGAAATGTGCCCCCACCCTTGCATCTCCCAAGGCCATAAAAAGCCATGCAGTGTTTATCTTTAATTAAAAACCAAGAACAAGCCTTTGAAGCTCATAACACCAAGGTGTGAAAACTTCTGCAGCTGCAAGCCAGCTGGCCCTTTCGAGTCACTAAGCACACGGATATTCATCATCGTACAGCAAATCACAGCAGACTCTGAGGTATTGAATCTGGAAAATTACCTACTGTATAATAACAGAATGCAATATCTCTGAGCCTAGCCGAGCACATCCTCCGAATCGGCATTCCTTCCCCCATATGCCCTTGCCCGGTAGCCAATTGTAGCACTCTTTGCTATGGAGTTATGAAGCGTAGCCACCAGGAATTACATACAGAAGGCAAATTTGGACTTTATGCGCAGATAAAATCCAGCCAAATCCAGTGGCACTGCTGCCATTACATTCAGAGCTTCGGGCGGAAGGTTGTGGGCCATTCACAGTTCTGGACTGGAAAACATACTTTCAGAAATGGGAGGAGAGAGGCTGCACAAGCCCAGGGGTGGGTGCAGAGTGTGGGAGGAGCAGCCAAGGAGATAAGTGTCAGCTCCTCACTTGGAGCTCAGTTTTCTTCTGGCTGGAGGACCCATTATCAGACAGAGCCAGGAAAGCCTGTAACTAAGATTTGGACCTGTGATCCATCAGCACCTCCCTGTGGTCACATGCTACATAACATGGTAATTGCAACCTATCTATACCCTATCCTTTGTACTACACTCCTGACTACATACTTGTATATTGTTCTGTAAATATATGGTTGTATATTTCTAGTGCGCCTTTTAGGCGATTAAATATAAAATTAATCTTGGGCTGCTCTTTTATCTCGATTCGTGAATCCCTACGTCCGCATGCTCAGTTATATGATACGCTAGCCGGGTTGGTTTCTGACCCGTATAAGCCTGTTGTCGGACGGGGCTTATTTTGAACGAGAAACTGGTGGCAGGATACCATATTGTTTTAGTGAGGAACTCTGGCAGTGATGGCCGGGAGGTTTATATATATATCCCCAGCCTGGACTGTTGATATATATCCCCATCACTGGGGGCGCCTCACTAACTCGTACCTATAAAGGAAGCCTTTCCGGTGACTATTTGTGGTGGCGCCAGAGAGCCGAACATGCTAGGTCCTTCTCTCCCCTCCCCCGGGGGGGGCGAAGCCGACACCCCCTTCCCCTGTGAGATCCCTCACACCCCATATGTGGAGGAAAACTGTTTGGGCGCACAGCAGGCTCGGAAGTGAAGGAGCGTCATTTGCCTTTTTGAATGTAAAATTTGCTGGAATAATTAGCCGACGCCATGTCACGTTTGAAAAGCCCCTGATGTGCCTAAACATTGGAAACTGCCCACAAGTGACACGATTTTGGAAACTGTACCCCTTAAAGAACTTATCTAGAAGTTTATAACGTTGAGCCGTGAAAATTTAAAAAAAAAATCACATTTTTCC
Organism: Oophaga sylvatica; assembly: GCA_033576555.1. Lineage (NCBI taxonomy): Eukaryota > Metazoa > Chordata > Amphibia > Anura > Dendrobatidae > Oophaga > Oophaga sylvatica. Next base: position 490,617,576 of record JARQOD010000001.1, on the reverse strand, counting down.
CCCAGTAATGTTATTTTAGCCTCAAATTTTTTATTTTCACAAGGTTAACAGGAGAAAAAGGAGCCCAAAATTTGCAATTTCTCTTAAGTACTCAGATCCCCCATATGTGGGGTTAGACTACTGATTGGGCACATGGCAGGCCTCAGGAATGGTCTGTGGGTGTCATGTCATGTTTGGAGAGCCACTGATGTGCCAAAACAGTGGAACCTCCCCTCAAGTGACCTCATTTTGGAAACTAGACCCCACAAACAATATATCTAGATGTAGTGAGCACCTTGAACCCCCAGGTGCTTCACAGAAATTTATAATGTAGAGCCAAGAAATTAAAAAAATCTAATGTTTCCCACAAAAAATGTTATTTTATCCCCAAATTTTTTATTTTCACTAACGTAACTGGCCAAAATGAACTCCAAAAATTGTTGTGCAATTTCTTCTTAGTACACAGATACCCCATATGTGGTTGAAAACTACTTTTGAGATACACTGCAAAGCTCAGAAGAAGTATCTGCCTGTGGCTGTAATCTCTTTCTCTTTAGAGCCGATAAAGATCTCTTGCTTTTACCTTAAATGCCTCGTCAGTTGAGCAGATCCTCTTAATTCATAGATGTTGGCCAATTGGAATACTGTTGATTGTAGATTTAGGATGAGAGGAGCTTCGGATAAGGCATTTAAGGTACAAGCAAGGGATCTTTATTACTGTTTTAGAGAAAGAGGTTACAGCCACAGGCAAATACGACGTGGCTGCAGAAGAGCATGTACCACGCCTAGAAATGATCTCTTATATCGTACACAAAACGAGTCAGATACCATTTCCAATCAACAAATTAGACTAATTACACCATTTAATAGCCAGTGGAAAGAACTAACATATTATTTCAAAACACTGGAAGGTTCTTTAAACCGACATTTTTCTGAAACACATTTTGCCATCCAGACCTCTAATAACTGCAAAAAGATCTAACAACTTACATGATCTGTTGGTGCGAAGACATTATGTACCAACTCATAAGCAAATGAAACCTCTAAAGGAACCTGTTTTGGGATTTTTTCCATGCACCTTTTGTAAGGCCTGCAAAAATTTGGTAAAAAACAAGGAGTTTACAAATTCAGATGGAACTCATGTGTTCAAAATTCTTCACCATCTGACTTGTGCCTCTAAAAGGTGTGGTGTACTATGCTCAAAGCCAATGCCAGAAGATTCATATCGGTATGACAACTCGAAAGCTTAAAATTAGAACCAAAGAACATATTAGAGAAATTGAAAAGGCAAAGACTTCACAAGGAGAAGAACCACTGGAAACTCTACCGAAGCATTTTAAACGCTTTCACAATTGTGACTCAAGGTAGCTCCAGGTCAGGGCTATAGACCAAGTTTCCTTGGGCATACTTGGTGGGGATTTATCTAGGTTCTTGGCCCAGGCTGAGAGCCGCTGGATTTACCATCTCAAAACGGTGAATCCGGCAGGTCTCAATGAAAGCTTAGGCTTTGGCTCCTTTTTGTAATATGGGTCCTTTCACATTTTTTTTAGGGGTGGGATGGTTTTAGTCATAATGAATACATTAACATTGGTTTTAGTATATATCATTTAATTGTAATTTTATTCTAATACAGAGTTTGGGTATTTGGCCTATCGCCGACCACTATCATTTTAGTGTGTGTTTCAGTTCGCCTTATTAACATGTTCTATCTATTCATTTAGCAGACTTCAATTTTTATATGAAATGTTTTCCGCATGATCCCATTACAGTCTTCCACTTACTGTTTAAGAAGGTTCTGCTGGATTCTTAGTTCCTTCAGCCATTCTTACGTCTTCCACTGGATGAAGGTGTTTCTGCTTGCTTCAAGTGACTTCATGAACTCCACTTTAATGATTTCTCATATTTGAATTTGGGAATGGACCAGATACCCTCACGTGATGAATTTATTTTTGTCTACTTTAGGATCCAAATTCCCATTTAACGGACCTTGCCTTTAAGGACTTATGCCAAATGACCATTTTAACAATTCCATCATTGGGATGGACTTAATATTTTGTAATGGACTTTAAATTCTTGCCATGGTGTGGTAAATAACTTCTAGCGTATAATGTATTCTAATTGATTGTGATATATAAAATAATTTTTCTTCATGAGACAGGCTTCATACATACAGTACAGACCAAAAGTTTGGACACACCTTCTCATTCAAAGATTTTTCTGTATTTTCATGGCTATGAAAATTGTAGAATTACACTGAAGGCATCAAAACTATGAATTAACACATGTGGAATTATACATTAACACTTTACAAAAAAGTGTGAAACAACTGAAAATATTTCTAATATTCTAGGTTCTTCAAAGTAGCCACCTTTTGCTTTGATTACTGCTTTGCACGCAGAAAAGGTGAACGGATGGACTCTACACTCCTGGTTCCCACCGTGAAGCATGGAGGAGGTGGTGTGATGATGTGGGGGTGCTTTGCTGGTGACACTGTTGGGGATTTATTCAAAATTGAAGGCGTAGTGAACCAGCATGGCTACCACAGCATCTGTAATACTATTGTAGGAACTCGAGGATTCTGATAGCGTGGGGCAATGAACAATCAGAGACGGGTTTCTTTGAATGCAAATAATGTATTTGTGAAACAGCAAAACACCCAAAAAACAATATTCAAACAACCCGTAGTGACATGCAATGAGTCCATATATATATACACAAGTCCAGTTATAGGAATCCGGATATATAAGTCTTTGAGCCTCTATAGCGAGGGTGGTAAAGTTCTTACGACGGAGTCCTCACACAAATGTGACCACAAGGTAAGTCTGATGCACAGATAACGTGGCTGGATTTACACACTGCTGGTGTGTGAAGAGTCAGATCCAAGTAAGCAGAAAACACAGGAAGGTCCAGGAACAAGTTAATCTCAGTTGTGGCTTAATTCAGAGAAGTCCAACAACAAGTTCATAAGTCCGTAAGATTCCAGTAACAGTTCCAACAGCTATCACCAGAGGTAATGCACGAAGGGTTAAACAGCAACAGTTCAGAAACACAGTTCTTATCAGATGGAGTGAACCAAGGGTTAAATTCCCAAGTCAACAGTTTAGTGATAACACAGTATGTGCAACTTACATATGCAGAGAATGTCCAGAGCCATGGGTAGAAACTGCTGTGGCTGAGAAACACCTGAAGATAACGTTATGCACTCTCCTGGTAAATACACAAAAGCTCTGTGAGGAACAAAGCAGCTGGGTTGCAGAGAAACAGAAGCAGAATATTCCAGCAGTGAAGCCAACACCTGAGCCGGGTTTTAAACAAACGAACAGGAAGTAGGGCACAGAAAACAGCAAACTCCATTTTAACAAAGGGCAAAATCCTTGACAAAGTTACCTAGAAAACCCGGAATACTGACATTACTCCCCCCCCTAAAGACGGCCTCCGGACGGTCCTGGACCAGGCCTGTCCGGGTATCTCCGATGAAACTGAGCAATCTTCAGAGGCGCATTGATGTTACTTACTGGTTCCCAAGAATCATTTTCAGGAGAGTAACCTTGCCATCTAACTAGATACTGAAGCCGGTTTCTATGAAGTCTCGAATTGACAATATCCTGTATCACGAATTGTTCTTCGCCATCAACCAACACTGGTGGAGGGGGAGGTACGATACGTCCCTGAAATGTGTTAGGAGAGACTGGTTTTAATAAGGAAACATGAAATACTGGGTGTACCTTTAAAGTCCGTGGTAGCTTCAATCGACAGGCAACAGAGCTCACAATCCCAGTGATCTTGAATGGACCGATGAATTTCTGTCCCAGTTTCTGCGAAGGAACACCCAATTTTAGATTCTTGGTGGACAACCAAACTGAGTCTCCTACCTTATACATAGGTGCTGGTTTCCGGAATCTATCGGCCGATTTCTTGTAACGCTCCTGTGCTGTGGTCAGGGAGTCCTTCAAAACTTCAAGATTACGTTGCAACGCCGTCACTCTGTCTTCAACTGCTGGTACCGAAATCGTAACCGGAGACCTAGGCAAAATACTTGGATGATAACCCAGGTTGGCAAAAAAAGGCGTTACCTTCGTGGAACTGCTTTGGGAGTTGTTGTACGAAAATTCCGCTAGAGGAAGTAGCTTCAGCCAATCGTCCTGCAAATGACTGACGTAACAGCGTAGATATTGCTCCAAGGTTTGATTTGTCCGTTCGGTCTGCCCGTTGGTCTGAGGATGGTATGCAGAAGACAAGCAAACATTAATGTGGAGCGCAGAACAAAATCCTTTCCAAAATCTAGAGGTAAATTGTATTCCCCGGTCAGAAATGATGTCATCTGGTACCCCATGCAGCCGGAAAATGTTCTGGATAACTAGATCTACTGTCTCTGTAGCTGAGGGAAGACCAGCACACGGAATGAAATGAGCAGCTTTCGTTAAACGATCTACTACCACCAAAATAGTATTTTTTCCACCAGAGGTGGGTAACTCCACAATAAAGTCCATCGAAATAGACCCCCAAGGGCGAGACGGTACAGGTAGCGGTTTAAGAAGACCAGTAGGTGAAACGCGAGGAACCTTGTACCGGGCACAAACTTCACAAGAGCGGACATAGTCATTCACATCCTTCAAGCAGGTAGGCCACCAAAAAAAACGAGTTAACAATTCCTGCGTCTTCTGTACCCCCCTATGACCAGCCAATTTGGAGTCGTGGACCAATCTGAGAACTCGAAGTCTTACAGCCTCTGGGACATAAATACATCGATCTCTAAGCCACACACCATTCCGAAGGACAAGATTCACATTGTCAGGTGGAGCTGCAAGAAATACGTCACCGTCATAGGCCAGCTTGATCTCCTGCCACAAGTCCCGGTTCCGGAGCACTCCAACGAAATTGGCCTCCGACAAGATGGTCTTCGACGGGGTCCCAGGCACGGAATCCACGGTATGGATTCGGGATAATGCGTCAGCTTTCCCATTACGTGAACCTGGGCGGTACGAAATAATAAAATTAAACTGGTTCAAGAACAAACTCCACCTAGCTTGTCGAGGAGAAAGACACCTGGCAGACTTAAAGGGAATTCCAAATTGCGATGATCCGTGAGTACTACTACCTGCTGAGTTGCCCCCTGCAAATGGTGTCTCCATTCCTTAAAGGCAGAAATAATTGCCAAAAGTTCCTTATCTGCCACATCATAGTTCAGTTCTGCAGAAGATAACCTACGAGAGAAGAAGGCACACGGGTGCAGCAAACCTTTGTCTCCGGTACGTTGTGAGAGGATAGCTCCCAATGCACAGTCAGACGCGTCCACCTCCACGATAAAAGGCTGTGCAGGATCCGGATGCATCAATATTGGAGCCGTGGTAAAACAACCCTTCAGGCGATCAAAGGCTTCCTGAGCTTGCGAAGACCATTCAAACTTCTTCCCCTTCTTGGTGAGGAGAGTGATGGGACGGACAATTTCTGAAAAATTTCGGATAAACCGTCTATAAAAGTTAGCAAAGCCAATGAATCGTTGTACCTCCTTAATGTTTCCTGGTACCGGCCAGTCCAAGATTGCCTGGATCTTGCTGGACTCCATATTCAATCCCTGAGGCGAGATAACATAGCCTAAAAATTGAATTTCAGAACAATGGAACTCACACTTTTCGAGTTTGATGTACAAATGATTATCTCTCAAACGTCTAAGTACGGTCTTGACATGTTCCTGATGTTCCTGTAAGGAGTCAGAAAAGATTAAGATGTCATCAAGGTAAATTACCACATATTGGTCCAATAAATCCCTGAAAATGTCGTTGGCTAAATGTTGAAAAGCAGCAGGAGCGTTACAGAGTCCGAATGGCATCACCAAATATTCAAAATGTCCATACCGGCATCTAAAAGCTGTCTTCCATTCGTCTCCGGGCCGTATACGGAGTAAATTATATGCCCCACGAAGATCTAATTTGGTAAATACTTTGGCCTGGCGAACTCTTTCCAACAATTCTGGAATTAGGGGCAACGGGTACCTGTTACGAATGGTTACCTTATTTAACTCCCGGTAGTCAATGCAGGGTCTTAGAGTACCATCCTTCTTCTTTACAAAGAATATTGGAGCTCCCGCTGGTGAAGAAGATGGTCGGATAAACCCCTTGGCTAAATTCTCATCTATATACTCTCGTAAAGATTTTAATTCCGGAGCCGCCAACGGGTAAACATGGCCGAAAGGAATCGCTGCTCCAGGAAGCAATTCTATGGGGCAGTCATACGGTCTATGTGGGGGAAGTTGATCTGCCTTCCTTTTATCACAAATGTCTGAGAATTCCTGATAAATCAGAGGGAGAGTAGGTACCTGTATCACCTCTTCCAAGTTCTGGGTAACTGGAGCCGCCACAGTTGGACTGATGGTAGAGCTGCACTTCGGGAGAAAGGTTATCTCCTTGGTTTCCCAATTGATGATTGGATTTTGTGACCGTAACCAGGGAATTCCTAAAATTACAGGAAAATGAGGAGAAGATATTAACATAAATGAAAGTGTTTCTTGATGGTCTGGTTCCATCTTACACTCCAGAGGCACTGTCTCCCGATCTACTGGTCCAGAAACTAATGGGGAACCATCCACCGTTTCCATAGTGATTGGTGAAGCTCTTAGTTGTGTCTTTATACCATGTTTCTCTGCAAAAGAAGCATCCATGAAATTCCCACCTGCTCCAGAGTCTATCATGGCAGAACTTGATATCCACTGTTCCTCCCACTGAATCTGTATAGGAAGAGAACAATGTGAATATTTCTCCCCTTGATCTTTAGGGGAAGTCGGCATCAGTATTGGGGGAAAAACCGCATCTAGATGTAGACTGGTTTCCGAAACTTCAGACTCAGCGTCTGTGTTATCATAATCCCCTACTACCGCCAACACCTTGTTGGGTCGCCTAGGACATTTAGGACAATTGATGAGGAAATGATCCGATTGACCACAATAGAAACATAAGCGCTCACGGAAACGGTGTTCGCGGCGTTCATTATTCTCACGTCTCTGCAGTGAGTCCACCTGCATAGGCACCTCCTCAGCCTCTCGTGGGTTTTTGCCTGTGGTTTCCCTGGACGGAAGAGAGTAATTAGTAATGCGATTTACAGCGGCCCATTTTTCTTGTCTGCGTTCAGTTAAACGGATATCAATACGTACACAGTGCTGTATAAACAATTCAAACTCCTGTGGAGACTCTGAACGGGCTAGCTCATCCTTGATTACATTTGACAAACCTTTTCTAAAGATTGGTAATAAAGCATTGTTTTCCCACTGGGTGTCCACCACTAACCTTTTAAATTCAGTAACATATTCTATGACTGACCGTTTCCCCTGGCGTAAGGAAAGCAAGGCAGATTCAGCGGTAGCACGGCGGTTGGGATCGTCGAACATTTGCGCCATGGCTGCCAGAAAATTGTCCAAATTATTTAGACGGGTATCATGACTTTCAACCATAGGATTTGCCCAAGCCAGTGCACGTGATGTCAACAACATAATAATACATAGAACCTTAGATCTATCAGACCGGTAGTAGGAGGCATGTACATCAAAAAATAATATACATTGATTAACAAACCCACGGAATTGACTTCGGTCACCATTAAAACGGAATGGAGGTAATTTGGGCATACTGGTGGATGAGGTTGGCTCAGTAGGTAAGGCCTCCAGGACTCCTAACCTAGAACGTAGATCTTGAAGAGCCTGACCAAACCCCTGTGCATTGTGGTTAACCCGAGACTCAAAGTCTCTAATCTGATTGAGTGCAGCCGCCACCTCCTGCTGCAAGGAGTTAACTATGGTGAACAATTTGTCTGCCCGTGTCTCCGTCATTGCCCCAGCAGAATCCTCTTTTTTAGGCTGGAATATCCTGTAATACTATTGTAGGAACTCGAGGATTCTGATAGCGTGGGGCAATGAACAATCAGAGACGGGTTTCTTTGAATGCAAATAATGTATTTGTGAAACAGCAAAACACCCAAAAACAATATTCAAACAACCCGTAGTGACATGCAATGAGTCCATATATATATACACAAGTCCAGTTATAGGAATCCGGATATATAAGTCTTTGAGCCTCTATAGCGAGGGTGGTAAAGTTCTTACGACGGAGTCCTCACACAAATGTGACCACAAGGTAAGTCTGATGCACAGATAACGTGGCTGGATTTACACACTGCTGGTGTGTGAAGAGTCAGATCCAAGTAAGCAGAAAACACAGGAAGGTCCAGGAACAAGTTAATCTCAGTTGTGGCTTAATTCAGAGAAGTCCAACAACAAGTTCATAAGTCCGTAAGATTCCAGTAACAGTTCCAACAGCTATCACCAGAGGTAATGCACGAAGGGTTAAACAGCAACAGTTCAGAAACACAGTTCTTATCAGATGGAGTGAACCAAGGGTTAAATTCCCAAGTCAACAGTTTAGTGATAACACAGTATGTGCAACTTACATATGCAGAGAATGTCCAGAGCCATGGGTAGAAACTGCTGTGGCTGAGAAACACCTGAAGATAACGTTATGCACTCTCCTGGTAAATACACAAAAGCTCTGTGAGGAACAAAGCAGCTGGGTTGCAGAGAAACAGAAGCAGAATATTCCAGCAGTGAAGCCAACACCTGAGCCGGGTTTTAAACAAACGAACAGGAAGTAGGGCACAGAAAACAGCAAACTCCATTTTAACAAAGGGCAAAATCCTTGACAAAGTTACCTAGAAAACCCGGAATACTGACAGCATCTTGCAGCAGCATGCTATTCCATCCGGTTTGCGTTTAGTTGGACCATCATTTATTTTTCAACAGGACAATGACCCCAAACACACCTCCAGACTGTGTAAGGGCTATTTGACCAAGAAGGAGAGTGTTGGGGTGCTACGCCAGATGACCTGGCCTCCACAGTCACCAGACCTGAACTCAATCGAGACTGGGCTGCTCACCGCTTCAATTTTGAATAAATCCCCAACAGTGTCACCAGCAAAGCACCCCCACACCATCACACCACCTCCTCCATGCTTCACGGTGGGAACCAGGCATGTAGAGTCCATCCGTTCACCTTTTCTGCGTGCAAAGCAGTAATCAAAGCAAAAGGTGGCTACTTTGAAGAACCTAGAATATAAGACATATTTTCAGTTGTTTCACACTTTTTTGTAAAGTGTAATGTATAATTCCACATGTGTTAATTCATAGTTTTGATGCCTTCAGTGTGATTCTACAATTTTCATAGTCATGAAAATACAGAAAAATCTTTGAATGAGAAGGTGTGTCCAAACTTTTGGTCTGTACTGTATATATTTTATATAAAAATCTTGATTTTCTTTCACTAATCAGGATATTCCAGTCCTGAACTTACTCTTGCACTCTCTTTAGATTTGAAATATTTATGCATATGCACATAGTAGTTTGCAAAGGTGTTTCAAATATGGCAATGTATCAGGAGTGAGATACAGTTTTAATTATAGGTGTTGATTCTTATCAGTGTAGTCCCGTTATAGCTCACTCCCTTAGCATCATTCTTTTGTATTATAACTGACACATCTCGTATCCTGAATATATTTAAGCCCTTTGTCACTCACTTTCACTTTTCACGCCCACAATATATTATAGCAGTGATTTTATTATGTCCATCATTACCTTATTCTCACTCAATCACACACAGCAGATTTATACACAAATCCTTCACTTTATGTATTTTTTCACATCCTCATAATTTACATATTGGTACAAATTGCACTTGTCCCTTCAGTATCGCACACTATTTTTCTGATTTCTTGGTTTCATACTCACCAGTTCTGTCCACAATTACCCTATATTGTCGGCGGTCTTTGAGCACATATTCCTCCTATGCCACCGGGTTTATAAACACTATCTGCGTCCAGCGTACAGCCTCCAGCGCGCTTGCGCGACTTGCCCAGTTGCTGTTCCTGCATGATGCAGACACAGGAGCCCAATGTGCACACGCTGTCTCCAAGACAACTGACGTCCGGTTACATTCCGGGGCTGCTGATCTGAGGATCCCGACAGCGATGGTGGTCAGTTTCACATGCACCCTATATGGAGATCTGCACCGCATACACAAGTCCTCTAATTAAATAGGTCCTTTTGGCGGTCACATGACTCAAGTAACCTGACACACACACCACCACAATAGGTCCCTGTGATAGGCCATTTACCTGGATAAATAGCCAACCTTATTTTTGATGTGGCCTTCTGATCCACCGATGAACCCCTAGGATTTTCTAGGGGGGAAATGCGTCGGGTATTGTTATGGGATGTTGTTAGATATCGTTTAATTATGGATGGTGCCTGACTAAGGCTTGCATTTTATAATGGGAATCCATGCCATTAAGATGATGAACCCCAGTAGGACAACCAGATAAGTACATGATTACTGTGCCCTGTTTACTTAAATTTTTTGATTTATGGTTATTGTTGGATATTTATCTGTTCATATTATGTACTGATTCTGATATTAATATATGTGCAAAGGATATTCCTCTCTGTCCCCTTCGTTATTTAAGACTACCTTTATCAGATTTTTTTTTTACACAATTATTGATGTGTCTCTACCAGCTAACCATTATCTCTTTTCTATCTGTACCTATTATGTGTTGATTCTGATATTAGTATAGGTGCAGAGGATATTCCGGTTTGCCCCTCTTCTATTTAAGACTACTTCTGTCAGAAATAGGTTTACTACTTTTTACCTATTTAATACACAACTATTGGTGGGTTTCTACCAGCACACTATTATGGTTTTTGTTTTTCACGGGTAGCAGAGTGTATTGGGACATTTTTTCCTTAGTAGGGATGAATAGGGACATCAGGAAAAGGGGCCAAAGAGTGGGGGCACCATACCGCAGAAACTAAGGGTGCCAACCTCCTCCTCTGCCAGACAGGACCCAGTATAGTGACCTAGTAGGGCCTATTAGGATACATATTATTGTATTTATCATTTTCTGCTGATTAAGACCCATTATGTATATAATGTGTGTTTTTTTTTACTTGTCTACAATTTGGAACATGATCTTAACTTTGTTTAATTAAAAGTTACATTTTAGGGGTTCTTGTTTTTGTATGGATTTCTGCTTGTTATTTAGGACCCGCACCTAATTTGATATTGGTCCGCTCCATATACCTGGATATAACCAAGATCATTTCTCCCCCAACACATGCCTCCTGAAGAAGTATGAAGAAGTATTGACGAAACGTGCGTTGGGGCGACGGGGTTTATCCAGACAGATATATCCACATGTAAGTAATCCCATGCCTTAGCCTTTGAGGCACTTTTATGCACACAAACTTTGCACTTTAGTTTCAATGCCCTGATAGACTTTCCTTCATATACCACTCTGCTGCTTCTATCATTAGGCTTTTTCCAGCCTTTGTTATTTAGAAAGAATACAGTAAGTGTTGTATAATGATTTGTATCTAGCTGGCATTTGATTAATTTGTTATAGCCCATGATTGTGATCTATCTGTGTAAATATATACCTATAGTCTCATATAACATTGTTGGCAGGTGTATTGTAGTTTTGCACTATGCACTTTCTCGGTCTATATTTCCCTGTATTCTGCCTAGCATATTTCCCTGTATTCTGCCTAGCATATTTCCCTGTATTCTGCCTAGCAGCCTCTGTATTTTTATAATGCAAATTTTAACTTATTCCAATAAAATTGTTATTTAGGACTATACTCTTTGAGCCCTCGGCTCCATATCCTTTTTGGACTCGATATACAGAGCCCCTAAGTGCTAGAAAAGCAGAATCCCCTTAACCCCTTCATGACCCAGCCTATTTTGACCTTAAAGACCTTGCCATTTTTTGCAATTCTGACCAGTGTCCCTTTATGAGGTGATAACTCAGGAACGCTTCAACGGATCCTAGCGATTCTGAGATTGTTTTTTCGTGACATATTTGGCTTCATGATAGTGGTAAATTTAGGTCGATAAATTTTGCGTTTATTTGTGAAAAAAATGGAAATTTGGTGAAAATTTTGAAAATTTCACAATTTTCTAATTTAGAATTTTTATTCTATTAAACCAGAGAGTTATGTGACACAAAATAGTTAATAAATAACATTTCCCACATGTCTACTTTACATCAGCACAATTTTGGAAACAAATTTTTTTTTTGTTAGGAAGTTATAAGGGTTAAAAGTTGACCAGCTATATCTCATTTTTACAGCAAAATTTACAAAACCATTTTTTTTAGGGACCACCTCACATTTGAAGTCACTTTTAGGGATCTATATGGCAGAATATACCCAAAAGTGACACCATTATAAAAACTGCACCCCTCAAGCTACTCAAAACTACATTCAAGAAGATTATTAACCCTTCAGGTGCTTCACAGGAACTAAAGCAACGTGGAAGGAAAAAATGGACATTTTAATTTTTCCAACAAAAATTTTCTTTTAGCATCAATTTTTTTATTTTTACATGGGCAACAGGATAAAATGGATCCTAAAATTTGTTGGGCAATTTCTCCTGAGTACACAGATACCTCATATGTGGTCATAAACCACTGTTGCATGTCGCATTTGGAGAGTCCCTTTGTGCCTAAGCATTGGAGCTCCCCCACAAGTGACCCCATTTTGGAAACTAGACCCCCAAGGAACTTATCTAGATGCATAGTGAGCACTTTGAACCCCCAGGTGCTTCACAAATTGATCCATTAAAAAAAGAAAGTACTTTTTTTTCACAAAAAATTTCGTTTAGCCTCAGTTTTTTAATTTTCACATGGGCAACAGGATAAAATGGATCCTAAAATTTGTTGGGCAATTTCTCCTGAGTACACAGATACCTCATATGTGGTCATAAACCACTGTTTGGGCGCACGGCAGGGCTCAGAAGGGAAGGAGCGCCATTTGACTTTTTGAATGGAAAATATGCTGGAATATTTAGTGGTTGCCATGTCGCATTTGGAGAGTCCCTTCGTGCCTAAACATTGGAGCTCCCCCACAAGTGATCCCATTTTGGAAACTAGACCCCCCAAGGAACTTATCTAGATGCATAGTGAGCACTTTGAACCCCCAGGTGCTTCACAAATTGATCCGTAAAAAAAGAAAGTACTTTTTTTTCACAAAAATTTTCTTTTAGCCTCAGTTTTTTTATTTTCACATGGGCAACAGGATAAAATGGATCCTAAAATTTGTTGGGCAATTTCTCCTGAGTACACAGATACCTCATATGTGGTCATACACCACTGTTTGGGTGCACGGTAGGGCCCAGAAGAAAAGGAGCGCCATTTGACTTTTTTAGCTCCAATCGTTAGCGGACACGAGAGAGCCTCTGTGTGCCTAAACAGTGAAAACCCCCCACATGTGACACCATTTTGGAAACTATACCCCTTATGGAACTTATCTAGATGTGTTGTGAGCACTCTGAACCCCCAAGTGCTTCACAGAAGTTTATAATGCAGAGCAGTGAAAATAAAAAAAATCATTTTTTTCCTCAAAAATGATTTTTTAGCCCGCTATTTTTTATTTTCACAAGGGTAACAGGAGAAATTGGACAACAAAAGTTGTTGTGCAATTTGTCCTGAGTACACTAATACCCCATATGTGGGGGGGAACCACTGTTTTGGCGCATGGGAGAGCTCAGAAGGGAAGGAGCGCCATTTTGGAATGCAGACTTGATGGAATGTTCTGCGGGCGTCATGTTGCGTTTGCAGAGCCCCTGATGTGCCTAAACAGTAGAAACCCCCCACAAGTGACCCCATTTTGGAAACTGGACCCCCAAGGAGCTTATCTAGATGTGTAGTGAGCACTTTGAACCCCCAAGTCCTTCACAGAAGTTTATAAACGCAGAGCAGTGAAAATAACAAAATCATTTTGGTTTCTCAAAAATCATTTTTTAGCCTGCTATTTTTTATTTTCCCAAATGTAACAGGATAAATTGGACCCCAAAAGTTGTTGTCCAGTTTTTCCTGAGTACGCTGGTGCCAATATGTGGGGGGTGACCACTGTTTGGGCGCACGGCAGGGCTCAGAAGGGAAGGAGAGCCGTTTGACTTTTTTAATGAAAATTAGCTCCAATCGTTAGCGGACACCATGTCGTGTTTGGAGAGCCCCTGTGTGCCTAAACTTTGGAGCTCCCCACAAATGACCCCATTTTGGAAACTAGACCACCTTACGAACTTATCTAGATGCACAGTGAGCACTTTGAACCCCCAGGTGCTTCATAGAAGTTTATAACGCAGAGCTGTGAAAATAAAAAATCATTTTTTTTTTCTCAAAAAATGATTTTTTAGCCCCCTATTTTTTATTTTCACAATGGTTACAGGAGAAATTGGACCCCAAAAGTTGTTGTCCAGTTTGTCCTGAGTACGCTGGTACCCCATATGTGGGGGGTAACCACTTTTTGGGCACACGTCAGGGCTCGGAAGGGATGTAGTGACGCTTTGAAATGCCGACTTGATGGAGAGAGTATCACAGTGATCAAAATAAATTTATTGACTGTGGAGGGCGCACTGCGCATGCACAGCCGGCGGTTGCACTGCGCATGCGCCCACCATTTTTCAAGATGGCGGAGCCCATGAAGAATCCCGGACCGACGCCGGGCCGGACCCAGGGACATCGGAGGACCGGGAGAGGTGAGTAGGGGGGCCGGAAGGTAAGGGGGTGGATCGAAAGGTGGGGGGAGCGGAGGCAAGGAGGAGGGAAGCAGATAGTGACGGCGGCGACTGATCGCCGCCATTTATCGGTGGCGGCGGCCGATCGCCCCGTCACTCGGTGTGGGGGGGGTCAGATCTCGGTGGCATTGGTGAAATATTACAAATCGCTCTGATTGGCTGTTTCACTTTTAACAGCCAATCAGAGCGATCGTAGCCACATGGAGGTTAAGCCAACCCCCCTGTGGTGAAGCACAAAGGGTCTTGTTACTGCGGGTCGGGTGACCTTTCAGTGACCCCAGTCACCCGACCCACAGGAACATGATTTATACCATGACGCCTACGTAGGCGTCATGGGTCGGGAAGGGGTTAAAGTGACCCCATTTTTGAAATTATTCCCCTTTGAGAATTTATCTACAGGTGTAGTGACAATTTTTATTCCATGGGTGATTTCCAGAAACAGGAAGCAGTGGCTGTTGCTGAGTAAAAATTGCAAACTTCCTTTATAGTAATCCAAACGTTGTAGTCACCAGCAGGTTGTAGTGACCAGCTCATGCTTCTGGAGACATGCACCTGTAAATTAGGTGGGCTGTCTTCACTATAGAAATGCCAAGCATGTGGACTCTAAATGTGGTTTAGGCATGCTGGGACTCAGATTGGAGGAGGGGCATTTGGATTTGGGAGTGCAGAATTTGCTGAATTTCTTTTGGGGTGCGAGTAGCCATTTAGCTTTTCCAGAGCCTTTGTGCTACCAGTAACGTGGAAGCCACCTTTATTTCCAATAACAGATGACAGACCTGTGAGAACTTGCTTTTTTTTGTGGATTGATTTGAAGCTTTTTTTGGGAACATTTACATAACATTTGGGATCACATTTCTCTGACACTCTACGCTGACCACTTACTTTGGGGTTTCCATCTAAATCTCCGAGTGACGTGATTCAGATGAAACCCCCGAGGGATCCATTCACTGTAATGAGACAGCATAGTTACTGTAGACTCAGTCTGACCTTTGTTCAGCATTGTCCTTTTCAGAAGTGCACAAAACTGTGGCAGATTGCGCTTTTATGCTATCCTAAAAATATGGACACCACCAGATCATAGGTCAGACGGCGTCCACAGTGCCTCCATCTGCCTTATTATAAGGAATCTTCTGCCGGGGGTTCCGTCTGAATCACACATTTCAGAGATTTACACGGAAACCTTGATGTAAGCGCTCAGCATAGAGCGCAGGACAAATGTGTGCCGAGCCTTACTATGATCTTTGAAAGACAGATTGAAAAAATCAACAGCAGGCGACAAATTGGTTTTATTTATTTTTTACGCCGTTCCTGGTGCGGTATAAGTGATTAGACAACTTTATTCATCGGGTAGGTGCGATTACAACGATACCAGATTTATAGAATTTTTTTCTGTTTGGCAGCTGTCACGCACTGAAAAAACAATTTTTTGCGTTGCTGTATTTTGAGAGCTTGAATTTTTCTATACCTCGGCTTACAGAGTCATGTGAGGGCTCCTTTTTTTGCCAGATGAGTTGATGTTTTTATTGGTACCATTTTCAGACACATTACATTTTTTGATCGCTTTCTAAATTTTTGGGAGGCAGAATGAACAAAAGCCAGCAATTGATAAGATAAGGTAGCTTTATTCTTCGAGGCAGTACAGTAAAGGTACTGTCACACTAAGCGAGATCGCTAATGAGTCACCGATTTTATGACGCAGCAGCGATCTCGTTAGCGACTTAGCTGTGTGTGACATGAAGCAGCGATGTGGCCCCTGCTGAGATGTCGCTGATCGCTTATGAACGTTCTGAGCCGTTTTTTGGTCGTTGGTGTCCCGCTGGTGAGCCTGAATCGCTGAGTGTGACACCCTTTATGAACGACTTCACCAGCATCGCAGGTGGGACTAGGTTTTCCCAACTACCACAGAGGTCGTTATACAGATCGCTGATGAGATGTGTTTGGAAGCTAACTAGCGATCACATAGCGATCTCGCCAGGTCGTGTGGTTGTCGTGATCGCTAGTGCGATCGCTAAGTGTGACAGTGCCTTAGGGCGATACCACATTTTTAGCTTTTTTATGTTTTGGCGCTTTTACACAATGAAAACTATTTTATTAAAAAAATTATTATTTTTGCATCGCTTTATTCTGAGAGCTATATCATTTTTATTTTCCCAGTCATGGAGCTGTATGGTAACTTGTTTTTTGCGGGACAAAATTACGTTCTCAGTGATACCATAGTTATTTATGTTCATCTGTTTGACAAAATTTGATTCCACTTTTTGTTCAGTGGTATGTTAATAAAGCATCATGTTTTGCCTTTTTTTTTTTTAACTGTGTTCACTGAACGGGTTAACTAGTGGGACTAGTGTACTTTTATTGTTTTTTTTCATAAAATATTTATTTATGGGTACAATATACTGTATATATATAGTTTTAATTATTTTGTGATTTAAAAAAAATATATTTTTACAACTTTACAACTTTTTTTTACATGTTTAATTAGTCCCACTATGAGAATTTCACTTTCTGCAATGCTTTATAACCAATCAGCCCTGCAGATGAAAGTTAGTTAGTGCTTGGTGACCCAGATGTTGTCAGGATGACATTGGATGACCATGGCAACAATTGGGCCCCCTCGATGATGTCGTCGGGGTGCCGATCGGAGGGCTAAGGGGGTTCCCTCCCTCTGCCTGCCTTCAAAATTCTATGATCGATATCGATTGCAGCATTTAGAGGGTTAAAGTGTTGGGAGGAATGGTGCGGGTACCTGCCAATCTGGCCGTATTGATATGTCCAAGGTCGTGAACCGTTAAAGATGTCGTATTTCCTTTTTATTTCAAGCAATAAATATATAATATATTGATATTTTTTCATTTTTAAAATTGCAAAAATGAAAATCCGCAAAAGTTTGAGCACTCTTGGAGATTTGTGTGCTCAAATAACTTTGACCAAGGTTTCAGACCTTAATTAGCCTGTTAAGGATATGGCTAGTTTACTATCATCATTAAGAAAGGCCGCGTGATGCATATTTCCCAGCTTTATAAAAACCCAGCCTCTTTTAACCTTGTACCAAAAAACAGCAGCCATGGGTTCTTCTAAGCAGCTGCCTAGCACTCTGAAAATGAAAATGGTGGAGGCCCACAAAGCAGGAGAAGAAAGCTATAAGAAGATAGCAAAGCGTTTTCAAGTTGCCCTTTCCTCAGTTCGAAATGTAATTAAAGGGAATCTGTCACCCCTTTTTTGTGATATGAGATAAAGATATCACTCAGTAGTGCGTCCCATAAGTAATCTAGTAGTACCTTTCATAGCCCCTGACACCCCAGCTTTGATGCTAAAAAAACATTTGTAATGTGCCTCTAGCTGTATGCAAATCGCCGCGGTTCGGTCCGATGGGCGGGGCTTGTTCCACTTCTCCACCCCCCTCAGCTTGCTTTTCGTATCTTCATCTGTAAATATCACAGATTCCGTTGTGTTTCCGCACGTGCGCATTGAAAAGGGCCCTCGTGAGCGCAGTATGCTTTGCCCAACAGTGGGCAAAGCATAAAAGCAGTATTGCGAATGCGCCTGAATTTGGCCTCACTTTCTATGCCCCGGAAGTCTTCCAAGGCAAGCTGTATGTTCCTGGACACCAGAAATCTTACTGCAGCCCTGCACATTACACGGTTCCTTCGGATAACAAGTTTTCAGACAGAGGGTTGTTATCCGAAGCTTCCGGTGTAATGTGCAGGGCTTCAGTAAGATTTCCGGCGTCCAGGAACATACAGCTTGCCTTAGAAGACTTCCGGGGCATAGATAGTGATGCAAAATACCGGCGCATGTGCAATACTGATATTATGCTTTGCCCACAGTTTGGCAAAGCATACTACGCACTCGCGAGGGCCCTTTTGGTAAACCCGATGTGAACGCAGTCTAAAGATTAAAAAAGTATGTAGGGCAAGACAGGAGGGGGTGGAGAAGCGGAACAAGCCCCGCCGAGCGGACCGGAACGCGGCGATTTGCATACAGCTAGAGGCACATTACAAAGGTATTTTTGTATCAAAGTTGGGGTGTCAGGGGCTATGAAAGGTACTACTAGATTAATTATGGGATGCACTATTTAGTGATATCTTTATCTCATATCACAAAAAAGGGTGAAGGTTAAGATAAGGTCTGGAAGACCAAGCAAAATTTCAGTGAGAGCTTCTCGTAGGATTGCTAGAGAGACAAATCAGAACCCCTGCTGGACTGCAAAAGACCTTCAGAAAGATTTAAGAGACGCTGGAGTTGTGGTACATTGTTCTACTGTTCATTGACACTTGTCTGTCTGGTTTGTGTAATCCTATACACTTCAGCTTCACACCTCCCTGGGTGCTGGAGGGAACTGTTATGTTTTGGTAGCTGAGGAGAGCAGGCAAAAACGGCAATACACCAGAGAGGTTGGAATCTATTGGATTGCAGTACCCTGACTAACCACCACAACTAAAGGCAGCCGTGGAGCATTCCTACGTTGGTCCTAGACGCCTCGTCACAGCCTGAGAGATTAACTACACCTAAAGATAGAAAGAGGAAAGCTATCTGCCCCGGAGCAGATCCCCAAAGAACATAGGAAGCCCCCAAACATGTAATGGCGGTTAGACAAGAGGAAATAGACACAGACAGAAAATAGTATGAGCAAGCGCTGGGGCCCAATATGCCTAGACAAAGGATAGAAAGGATACTCACTGCAATCCAAAAAAAACCCTAAAAAATGCCAACGCTACTAATTGCAAAAACACCTGAGATCACACGACCTCTACCACCTAAATCAGTTCTCTGGTGTAACAAAACTAAGCCGTAGCCACTGAAAAAACTGGAAAAGGCAAATGAACAAACAACAGTGGCTCCAGCGGAACCGAGAGGAGCCCAAGCCCCCCCGGGGGGGGGAACCTGGCTAACCTCACAGAAATGCAGAGAAATATGCAAAAGGTAAGCACAAAACAAAAACAGAAAATATCTTATCTGAAAGCAGAAGAAGAGGCAAGACTCAGCAAGCTTCCAAGTGAACCAGGAACCACAGTTGAGACAAGAACAATTGATCACCGGCAACCATGATGGGAGGGAACCTCCCTTATATCAAGCCAGTCTGTGAATCCTGATTGCCAATCCTCATTGAATGGTTCAGTACTGTTTGTAACCAGCAGAGGGAGCTTCTGCTCAGAATTCATTTCCAAAACATTCACAACAGGGAACATACAAGATTTAAGATAGGAGCATAGCAAGGTATATGACCCTGGCATGTCCACCTTTCGGAGTAATACGGGGGACAAGGATAGACTAAGGCGCCTCTTAGTTCGAGGGATCAGGTAGGCGCCCACAGTCCCTAGTCATTATTTGACATTATCATTGGCCATGCGCCTTTGGATCTATTATGGATCATGTGGCTGTTCTGGCAGGGTATCTACAACAACACAGCCTGTAGATGGTGAACTTGCACTCTGTAGCTTTGCAGCGCCCATTAACTCCAGGCTTAGGGCCCGCTGCTCCCAGGCAATCCCAGGTCCAAAATCGCTCTGCCGAAGGAGCATAGCAAGGTATGTGACCCCAGAGCCTCCACTTTCTGGGTTAATACGGGGGACATGGATAGACTAGGGCACACCCTAGTTCAAATGATCAGGTAGGTGCCCACAGCCCCTAGACTCTACTTGACACATAGCCATTCTGTCTGACAGGGCTGTTGTCACGGTTCCACCCCTCAGGGTGTCTGGGATGCAGTTACTTACAGCTCGGCCACCCAATCCGGTACAGGGGCGTGCTGAAGCTGTCAGTACTTTGACAGCTTGGCCATCCAATCTGGTTCAGGGGCGTGCTGAGCTATCTGTGTGTTGATTGACAGCTTGACTAGCCAATCTGTGACTGGAAGGCATTGGCTGTCTCAAGTGTTCACTATCCCGAGTGATTGCTATGCCTACTTAACTGAGCAGTTCTCCCAGACCACTGCCAGACAGACATTCAACAGGTGAGGTTTGTGCTTCCCTGTGCCTTGAGTTCTGTATGCTTGATCTGTTGCTCAACCTTGGACTTTGTTCTGACCATCCGCCTGTTTAACCATTCTGCTCTGATCCGTTATCCTCTCAGTACTCTGACCTCAGAACCTTACCTGACCATGCTTTTGTCTCTTGCCTCTGTTTATGACGTACCCTCTTGGCTTCTGACCTTGGACCCCTTGACCACTCTGACTCATGGCTTGACCGTGAGGAGTGACTAGCATCACATTACGTCTGGCCCCACAATGAATGGTTCTTTTGGGCCCCTGCGATAAGACAGTGAAGGCCAATTGGTTAGTCAGGGCCTTCCATCTAAAATTTCCTGGGAAGCCTGGGGGGTCCAGTGGCCCCCCTAGAAGAGGGGGTACTGTCACGGTTCCACCCCTCAGCGTGTCTGGGATGCAGTTACTGACAGCTCGGCCGTCCAATCCAGTACAGGGGCATGCTGAAGCTGTCAGTACTTTGATTAACAGCATCTCCATTCAATCTGGTTCAGGGTGTGCTGAGCTGTCAGTGTGTTGATTGACAGCTCGACTAGTCAATCTGTGACTGGGAGGCATTGGCTGTCTCCAAATGTTCACTATCCCGGGTGATTGCTATGCCTACTTAACTAAGCATCTTCTCCCAGACAACTGCTAGACGTACATTCAACAAGTAATGTTTGTGTTTCCCTGTGCCCTGAGTTCTGTATGCTTGATCTGTTGCCTGACCTTGGACTTTGTTCTGACCATCCGCCTGTTTAACCCTTCTGCTCTGATCCGTTATCCTCCTGGTACTCTGACCTCGGAACGTTACCTGACTAGTCTTTTGTCTCTTCCCTCTGTTTATGACGTACCCTTCTGGTTCTGACCTTGGACTCCTTGACCACTCTGACTCACAACCTGACCGTGAGAAGTGACTAGGGTCACAGCTGCACCACAGGTTCCAGGTACACCAGCACTCCTGGCTGAAGAGTGAATGCACTATCCATTGATATTGATCATGACATCTACTCCATCATCAGCACCTCCCACAGAATGAATATGGTGGCAACTGGAGACAAATGCAGACATGGCTGGAGCAGGTAGGAATGTAATGTAGCATAGCCAAAAACTGTCACTGCCAAGCTCTGCAATAACCAAAGAAAAACTAGCTGCCACCACCAATCGTTTGTTATAGGTCATTGGACACCAATTCCTCTTAGTATGGGCCTCACGAGGCTTCGGGGTGCGGTTTATAGAGCAAGAGGAACAAAATTATATTTTACATACTTAACCCAACCATTAGGCAGTGTTTATAAAAATATACAAAAGTTACAAAGGCAGCAAGACAATATAGTATCTAGAGTTACAAAAAAATAAAAGGGATAATCAAAAGAAAATGACCTGTTGTCTTAGGAATGGTGCACATTTTTCGAAAGGGAGCAATTAGGACATGAAACAGCCGCTATAACTAACAACAGCATGGCCACCACCATTAACCACCATCACCAAGAACAACCTCTTAAAAAAAACAATCCACAGTCACTATAACTAGCATCCAACCAACAGTCCCCACTAATAGTTATCACCAGCAACAATGCATACCTGCTACAACCAGCAAATATCCATTACCAACTACCATCAACAAAAACAATCCATACCCACTACAACCAACAATAGCAACAAGCAAAAACAGGAGTTCACACCAAGTCCAATAGGTACCACCACCAATAACCATCACCAACAACAGCCTCAGAAACAAACCAATCCTGACCCACAGCTGCCACCGATAATATAACTAGCATCAACAATCTTCAGCCTCTACAACCAGCAAACAATCCACAATAACCTACTCACCCCTGATAACTATCACCAGCACCAAAATAGTCACTGCATCAAATACAAAAAAGGCTAGGCAAGCAAAACCTTAACAAGTTAATGGAGTCTACTGTCGCACCGTGCCTGCAGCACCACAAAATACCTGCATGTGTGATATACTTATATATGTATTGCCAGCTGTGGTGAGGGATGGTTTCTCAGCTGGTAAAAACTGCATCAACACATTTTGCCCGATCCCTTAATGGAAAATTGTACACTTTTGGCATGAACCAAGAAGTGTGCAGGATCCCTAAGGGGGAGGAGGTGCTTCTGAGAGGTTGCCACATGCAGAGCATTGAAAATGTAGGAAGAGGTAGGAGATGGAGGTCCGTAGGCAGAGGAGAAGAGCATGCTCTCCCTGCCAGGACAAGCTGCATGAGGCAGGGTATCAGTCCCTAGAACACAGAGACTTCCAGGGTCCATGCTAAACTGAAAGATTGCTCAGTTTTCATATAACGAGCAGGAGTGTGCTTTTGCTCAGGAGCTCAGCAGCACATAGAATCAGGAACACTGCTGCAAGAGAAAGTGTTTTCCACAGGATTTGAGCTGCCTGCTCGCTTGGAAGGGATCAGGGATCCAGCAACTGTTTAACTTAGACTCCTGGGGGTCCAAGGAATCTTTAACCAGAGGTATAATTAGCAGCAGGAGGGCTACACTAGGTCACAGCAGAGAAACTGAACTCTCACCATGCAGGCCTGAACAAAACCCTGTATGTGAATTGTATGGAAACTTCTGGAATTGTTTGCAGAAAATCAGTAAAATGTGCAAAAACTGATCGTTACTCTGTCTAAGGGCTCATACTCACATGCGAGGAAGTCGTGCGATGCTCGCATGTGAAATCTCAGCTCTGGCGCTGGCACTCGGGAGTGGAGCAAGCGGCTGCATGTATTTATATGCAGCCGCTCGCTCCACTCCCGAGTGCCGGCGCCAGAGCTGAGATTTCACATGCGAGCATCGCACGACTTCCTCGCATGTGAGTATGAGCCCTAACGCTGATTATTCTCTGCGGCACCATTCCTGCTCCAACTCCCTTGGGAGCCAGCCCTAGTTGGGATGGGGTTAATCATCTGGCACTGTTCATCACCATCTAACTCCCAGGGACCTTCATCAGTGCCCGGCCATACCAGGCCGAACATCCCAACTAGCATCACAAACCTTTTAATTATTTTTATTATCAACACCATAATTGACAAAGACTGACGCGCACCCCCATTAGGAATCGACCAGCACTCAGACCTCCTTGACCCAGTACTGTTATCGAAGTGGCCCGGCCGGGGCGGCACACTACCACCACAGAATAACTGTTCAAACCAAGAAGTGTCACGCTGTACACCCTTGGTGTGGGCAAACATTTAAGCTCTTCTACTTTTTTCCTCTCAGTCTCCAACCACTCCCTCTTCTTTGATTGACAGCTCTGGCTTTACAGAGGCAGAAATGGTGGAGATAGATAGAAAGCAAGTCGGTGGAAATGTGCGCCAAGCACCTGTACTTGGTTTGAACATTTATTCTGTGCTGACAGATTTCCTTTAACCCCTTCGCACTCCCTGCTGCACATGTACATAACAGTCAAGGTGCGAGTGTACAGCACAGGCTCAAGATCTGTGCCCGCTCCACACAGGCAGATGCCAGCAGTAATTCATCCCCAGCATTTGCCCATAATAGTAATATTCGCTGATGTTAAACTAATTGAATGTTGCTGTCAATTTCTGACTGCAGTATTTGAATAGCACAATTTCCGGTGCACATGAACCAATCATGAGGGACTGATGGGTTACCATGACTGGTGGGGACTTGTGAAAGACCCCTAATCCTCTGAAACTCATCTATAGGCTGTAATAATACGCTACAGTGTATAAGATCAAACAATCACAGGTTAAAGTCCTCTAGGGGGATTTAACTAAAAAAGGAAGAAATTAAAATGAGTTTACATATAACATTTAGGCTATGTGCACACGTTGCGGGATTGCTGCGGTAATTTCCGCTGCAATCCCGCACCTCCCTGCCGTGGGAAATACGCATTTTATAGGTATGTGTATTCCCACCAAAAACTAGCGTTTTGCAAGCGTAATTAGCTTGCAGAATGCTAGCGTTTTCCAAGTGATCTGTAGCATCGCTTGGAAAACTGATTGATAGGTTGCGCCTATGCCGCATCAATAGTAAAAGATCTAATGTTAAAAATAAAAATAAAAAAATAAATCGTGCTATTCTCACCTTCCGGTGGCCCCCGCTGCCTTCCTGGTCGTCAGCGACGCTCCCAGCAAATCGCGTTCCCAAGGATGCATAGCGACAATGACCCCAGATGACGTAGCATCATGCGAGCCCGCTACGTCATCTGGGGTGATTCTCGCAATGCATTACTGGGAACGAGATTGGTCGGGAGCGTCACTGAGGAGCGGGAAAGCTGCGGGGGCCGCCGGAAGGTGAGAATATCATTATTTTTTATTTGAATTATTATTTTAACAGGGATATGGTACCCAGGGCCTGGAGGAGAGTCTCCTCTCCTCCAGGCCCTGGGTACCATCCGCGCATGAACCGCTTACTTTGCGCATGGTGGGCATAGCCACAAGTGGAAAGTAAGCGGTTCAATGCATTCCTATGGCGGCGGAATCGCCGCGATTCCAGAAAAAGAATGAAAATGCTGCGTTTTTTTCCCCGATGTGATTGCGCCGCCGAAAAAAAGCGCAGCATGTGCACAGCATTGTGGAATCCCATAGGATATAATGAGTTGCATTGGGTAAGCGTTTTTGCCGCGTTTTCACAAAACGGCAAAAACGCTAAGAATCATCAACGTGTGCACGTAGCCTAAAATCACCTCCCTTTACTTGGTTTTAAAATTAATAAAAAAGTAATAATAAATCAATATATTTGGCATAAAAGTTCATTCTATTAAAATATAAAATTATTTAAAACTTGTCAAAGCACCAAACGAAAAGTGTCAAAAAATTTATGGGTCTCAGAAAATGGTGACACGATTATTTTTTTTAGAATTTCAGATTTTTTTTCACAACTTATAAAAAGAAAACTATGCAAGTTTGTTATTACCGTAATGTTATTTCCTAGAATCTGCTCCTTCCAGGTCATTTTTACTGCACAATGAACACCGTAGAAACAGAACCTAAAGTAACTATGGTGAAATTGCAGTATTTTCTTTTATTTTTGCACAACTTCACTGCACTTGGATTTTTTCCCCCATTTTTCATTACATGATATGGCAAAATGAATGGTGTCATCCAAAATTACAACTTGTATCTTGAAAGAAATACAAACCTAGCACAGCTATGAAGATGAGAAAAAAAACATGGCTCTTGGAAGAAGGGGAAGGAAAAAAAGCACAAATAAAAAAAATAACGAAATAAAAAAATAAATAAAATCAGACTGTGCCAAATGAATCAAATTATCTCACAAGATCACAATTAGACCCAATACTAATACTTAACATACTGAAAACATTTTTCATTTTTGGCTTTATAAAATCCGCACATATTCCTATCACACGATCACACGATACAGAATTGAGCAGTCAATGGACTTGCCAGTTACTTGTCTCGAGTGGCTCTTTGTGTTACTTTACGATCATGTAACAAATTGATATTTTACTGTGCAAATAGCTCTTTTCATCATTTACTTTTACACTTTCTAGCCGGCAGCTGCCATGAGGACGTCAAATTACATTGTGCAAATATTAGCTAGAATAACTCGCTTTTGTCTCGGTCTTTCTGGAACTGTGCCTGGAATAATGTAGCTTAATTGTATCTTCTTGTGTTGATGGACACAGTCTTCTCTTGACAGGTAGGTTCATTCTCACACTGCCTGGATTACTATTACTCAGGTCGATTGGACACATTATCACCTGTTGATGGGCACATCACTACTCAGCCCCTAATTTAAGGTTTTCCTTGGTAGTCAGAAGGTTAAAATGTGCCCTTTTTACAGCCATTTTTAGAATTCCATCCTTAAAGGGAATCTGTCATCCCATTTTTCGTATATCAGCTGCAGCCACCGCCATCAAGGGCTTATCTACAGCATTCTGTAGATAAGCCCCTGATGTCACCTGAAAGATAAGAAAAACGAGTTATATTATACTCACGACGGGGGACGGTCCGATGCGGTCCGGTCCGATGGGCATCGCAGGTCCGGGTCCGGCGCCTCCCATCTTCTAGCGATGACGTCCTCCTCCTTGCTTCTGTCGTGCTCCTGCGCAAGCATACTGATCTGCCCTGTTGAGGGCAGAATAAAGTACTGCAGTGCGCAGGCGCTGGACCTCTCTGACCTTTCCTGGTGCCTGCGCACTGTAGTACTTTGCTGTGCCCTCAACAGGGCAGATTAGTATGCTTGCGCAGGAGCACGACAGAAGCAAGGAGGAGGACGTCATCGCTAGAAGATGGGAGGCGCCGGTCCCAGACCTGCGTCACCCATCGGACTGGACCGCATCAGACAGCCCCCCGGGTGAGTATAATATAACTCGTTTTTGTTATTCTTCAGGTTACATCGGGGGCTTATGTACAGTATTATATAATTCTGTAGATAAGCCCCTGATGGCGGTGGCCGCAGCTTATATACGAAAAATGGGGTGACAGATTCCCTTTAAAGAGGAACTGAACCCCCAACTAAAGGCATTAGTGTAAAGGCCCTTTCTTGCTTATTACAGTTATATCTTGCTTGTAGATTTTCATTAATGCATTTTTTATATATACACACTATGTTCCAAATTATTATGCAAATGATATTTTTCTCTGATTTTCCTAAGTGGTCGGTGCAAATGACAGTCAGTCTAATAAAAGTCATCACCCGTTAGAGTATACATCAAATTTTATTGAAGAAACCTCCCAATGATAACAGTATAATCTCCAAAATGGAAAAAAACTCAAAATGCACTGTTCTAAATTATTAGGCACAGTAGAATTTCTGAACATTTGATCTGTTTTAAAGAACTGAAAATGCTCATTTGTGGAATTTGCAGCATTAGGAGGTCACATTCACTGAACAAAAAAGCTACTTAACTCCAAAACATCCTAACAGGCCAAGTTACTGTCACGCTGTTACTGCATACAGGAGGTCCGGGGTCTATGCTGACCCTAAGCGGGGGCCCTGACTAATCCCTCTACCTGGAGGTACTGTTGATGGTACAGAGGTCCAGGCCGCCAGCGTAACCCTATCTCCTGCAAATCCCTGACCCTCAGTAATCTAGTCCTGAGAAGGACCCCGATCACAACACGGGACTGGAAGGTATATGCCTAAACACAGTAATAGACGAACGAGACAGTACAAGGGGTAAACTAAAATCCACCTTGCATACAAAACTCACTCCACAAAAACAGAGGGAACACCAACGGGTACGGAGATAAATGATAAAGCGAGGAGGGGAAAAAACCACACCAGGTACTCTTCACTTCAGACTTCACAATGCCACGATCCGCTCTGCTGGTCTGCATGAATGCTTTCACCGACACATTCCTAGCAGACTGGCAGGTATTTGAAGGAATCTCATTACTGCAGCATTAACTGCAGCTGGGCGAGGCCAGGCCTCGTCTAGCAGAGAGAGAGAATTAACTCCCTCACTGCCAAAAAACACCAAGCACCAAAAACTCAGCTGCGCAAAGTCAGGTTGTGTAATCGCGACGATCTTCATGGCGACACACCCGTGACAGTACCCCCCCTTTTACGAGGGGCCTCTGGACCCTCAGAGCCAGGTTTATCCGGGTGAGTCGTGTGGAAGGCCCGAATTAATCGGTCTGCGTTAATATCCGACGCAGGAACCCACGTCCTCTCCTCAGGACCATACCCCCTCCAATGAACCAGGTACTGAAGGGACCGGCGTTAAGACGTGAATCGATGATTTTTGACACCTGAAACTCCAAGTTACCATTGACCACCACAGGAGGAGGAGGTAAAGGTGACGGTATCACCGGCGCCACATACCTCTTAAGCAAAGATCTGTGGAACACGTGAATTTTAAACATAGGGGGAGGTCAAGACGGAATGCCACCGGATTAATTATAGAACTGATCCTGTATGGCCCGATGAATCTGGGACCCAGTTTCCAAGAGGGAACCTTAAGTTTTATATTCTTGGTAGACAACCATACCCGATCGTTCACACATAGGTCCGGACCAGACACTCTCCTCCTGTCAGCCATATGTTTGTATCGGTTCCCCATAGTACTAAGATTGTTCAGCACTCCTCTCCACACTGAAGCAAGTGATGACGAAAATAAATCGTTCTTCCTCAGGAACCCCCGAAGAGCCCCCCCCTACTGAAAGTAGAAAACTGGGGGTGAAAACCATATGCCCCAAAAAACGGGGACTTACCAGTGGACTCGCTCCGCCTATTGTTAAGAGCAAATTCCGCCAGAGGCAAGAAAGAAGCCCAGTCCTCCTGGTTCTCTGACACAAAACACCGGAGATATGTCTCCAAACTCTGGTTCAGACGTTCTGTCTGACCATTGGTCTGCGGATGAAAAGCCGATGAAAACGACAACTGCATCCCCCGCCGTGTACAAAATGCCTTCCAGAATTTGGACACAAACTGAGACTCTCGATCCGACACCACATCGGAGGGTACCCCGTGAAGCCTCACAATCTCCCCAATGAACACCTGCGCCAGAGTTTTAGCATTAGGAAGAGCGATAAAATGAGCCATCTTGCTGAACCTGTCCACTACAACAAGTATGACTGTTTTACCCGAAGACGGCGGGAGATCCGTAATAAAGTCCATAGACAGATGAGTCCACGGACGCTCCGGGATCTTCAAAGGTAAGAGGGCCCCAGACGGACGGGTATGTGGGGTCTTAGAGCGCGCACAAACCCCACAGGACGCAACAAAAGTTACCACCTCCCTATGTAAGTTAGGCCACCAAAACTGCCGCGAGAGGAGATCCACAGTTGCTTTACTCCCTGGGTGTCCTGCCAAGGCTGAGTTATGGTGTGCCTCAATCACCTTTTGTCGCAAGTGATCCGGAACAAACAGTCTCCCTGGAGGTCCAACAGGGGCGTCCCCCTGAGCCTCCAATACCTCCTTCTCAAGCTCAGAGCATACTGCCGACACCACCACCCCCTCCTGAAGGATCGGAACCGGGTCATCCATCTTCCCGGCCCCAGGGAAACTACGAGACAAGGCATCCGCCTTTACATTTTTTAACCCAGGACATATGTGACAACAAAATTAAACCTGGTAAAAAATAACGACCACCTAGCTTGTCTGGGATTCAGACGTTTTGCGGACTCTAAATACAGCAGGTTCTTGTGATCGGTGATGACGGTGACTGGGTGGACTGCCCCCTCCAAAAAATGACGCCACTCCTCAAAAGCTAACTTAATGGCCAAGAGCTCCCTATTGCCGACATCGCAATTCCTCTCAGCGGACGACAATTTTTTAGAGAAGAAAGCGCACGGGTGCCACTTACCAGGGGACGAACCCTGTGACAATACTGCTCCCACCCCTACCTCAGAAGCGTCCACCTCCACAATGAACGGCTGTGACGCATCCGGTTGAATGAGTATGGGAGCCGAAGCAAAACATTTTTTCAAGGAGGAAAACGCTTGACAAGCCTTGTCAGACCACCTAGAAAAATCCGTCCCTTTTTTAGTCATGTCTGTGAGAGGTTTAACTATGGACGAGAAATTACGAATAAATTTCCGGTAGTAGTTAGCAAACCTCAGGAAACGTTGTAGTGCCTTAAGATCCTCTGGCAGATCCCACTCAAGAACTGCCCGCACTTTCCCAGGGTCCATACGAAAACCAGACGCTGACACCAGGAAACCTAAAAACTGAAGTTCCTGTACGGCGAACACACACTTTTCCCATTTGGCGTACAGTTTATTATCCCGCAAGATCTGCAACACCTGCCTAACATGCTCCTGATGAGACACCAGATCCGGCGAGTAAATTAAGATGTCATCCAGATATATGACAACAAACTGTCCCACCAGACGGCGAAAAATGTCATTAACAAAGTGTTGGAACACCGCCGGGGCATTAGTCAGACCAAATGGCATGACAAGGTTCTCATAATGCCCCTCTGGAGTGTTAAACGCCGTCTTCCACTCATCCCCCTCCTTGATCCTAATCAGATTGTACGCCCCCCTGAGATCCAACTTAGAGAACCATTTGGCGCCCACGATCTGATTGAAGAGATCGGGAATAAGTGGGAGTGGATACGGATCTCGGACCGTAATCCAATTGAGTTCACGGAAATCCAGGCAAGGGCGTAGGCCTCCATCTTTCTTCTTCACAAAGAAGAACCCCGCGGCCACCGGGGAAGATGAAGGTCTAATGTGCCCCTTAGCCAGACTCTCTGAAATATAATCCTTCATGGCCTGTCTCTCAGGACCAGAAAGGTTATACAACCTAGATTTCGGTAACTTGGCCCCAGGGAGCAATTTAACAGAACAGTCATACACGCGATGAGGAGGTAGTTCTTGACACCCTTTCTCCGAGAATACATCCTCAAAGTCCACCAGAAATGGAGGTAAGGTCCTAGGAGCGACCTCACCGATGACCGTATTCATGCAGTTTTTATTACAGAATTCACTCCATTGGCTTATCTCTCTGGATTGCCAATTAATAACCGGGTTATGCTTAGTTAACCAAGGAAGGCCCAGCACTATAGGAGTGGGAAGACCCTCCAACACGTAACACGACAACAGTTCTTTATGTATCGCCCCCACTTGAAGATCTATGTTATGCACTGCTTGCAAAAAACTACCCTGACCGAGAGGTCTGGCGTCGATCGAGAATATGGGGATGGGTTTAGCAAATACACTCAGTCGCATACCTTGAACCCGGGCAAACCGCGCATCCACCAGATTAGCCCCGGCCCCACTATCCAGAAGAACAGATATCCTCTCAGTTCTCGCACCCACCACCACCTCCGCCGGCACGAGGAATTGAGAAGGACCTAGGGACGAAATACCTACTCCCAGATTGCCGTCCACCACACAACCTGGGATCAATAGTTTTCCGGCGACTTCTAACTCTGCAAAGGACGGGATGGACACCCCCCAATAAAATGTCCCTTTCTCCCGCAGAAGAAACACCTTCCTGTCTTGTGGCGCACTGCCGATCCCCTCCCCCGGAATGATGTCCCTCCTAACTGCATCGGCTCTTCTGGACTGACCAGGGGAACCTCCATATAAGGGGCCCTAGTAGAAGGTGGAGTCATCACAGGGGGCGGAGTTACCCCGCACCTCTCCCGAAGCCGTCTGTCAATGCGAATAGCAAGGGCCATAGTGGCTTCCAGTGACGTGGGAGGGTCATACTGTGCCAGCACATCCTTTAATTTGTCAGATAAACCTTGACAAAACTGGCTCCTAAGAGCCGGGTCATTCCACTGGGTGTCCGTGGCCCACCTACGGAACTCCGAACAGAATTCCTCCGCCGGATGATCTCCCTGCTGTATCTTACGTAACTTAGATTCAGCAAGAGAGATCCGATCCGGGTCATCATATACAAGACCCAGAGCTGCGAAAAACCTATCCACTGATTGGAGAGCCGGGGAGCCCGGGGGGAGAGAGAACGCCCAGGATTGGGGGTCCCCTTGTAGGAGCGAAATGACAATCCCCACCCTTTGTTCTTCACTCCCCGATGACCGAGGTCGCAACCGAAAGTACAATTTACATGCCTCCCGGAAAGCAAAAAACTTGTCCCGCCCCCCAGTGAACCTGTCAGGGAGAGCTACTTTAGGTTCTGGACCGGCTTGCTCCAGGAGGTACAAAACCTTGGACTTAACGTCCGCCAGCTCCATGGACAAACTCTGCAACTGCCGAGCTAGACTGGCTACTGGATCCATGGTGGCTGGAGAAAATCTTTAGTGGTCGGTGAAAATGTCACACTGTTACTGCATACAGGAGGTCCGGGTCTATGCTGACCCTAAGCGGGGCCCTGACTAATCCCTCTACCTGGAGGTACTGTTGATGGTACAGAGGTCCAGGCCGCCAGCGTAACCCTATCTCCTGCAAATCCCTGACCCTCAGTAATCTAGTCCTGAGAAGGACCCCGATCACAACACAGGGGACTGGAAGGTATATGCCTAAACACAGTAATAGACGAACGAGACAGTACAAGGGGTAAACTAAAATCCACCTTGCATACAAAACTCACTCCACAAAAACAGAGGGAACACCAACGGGTACGGAGATAAATGATAAAGCGAGGAGGGGAAAAAACTACACCAGGTACTCTTCACTTCAGACTTCACAATACCACGATCCGCTCTGCTGGTCTGCATGAATGCTTTCACCGACACATTCCTAGCAGACTGGCAGGTATTTGAAGGAATCTCATTACTGCAGCATTAACTGCAGCTGGGCGAGGCCGGGCCTCGTCTAGCACAGAGAGAGAGAGAATTAACTCCCTCACTGCCAAAAAACACCAAGCACCAAAAACTCAGCTGCGCGAAGTCAGGTTGTGTAATCGCGACGATCTTCGTGGCGACACACCTGTGACAGTTACGTGTTAACATAGGAACCCTTCTTTGATATCACCTTCACAATTCTTGCATCCATTGAACTTGTGAGTTTTTGGAGAGTTTCTGCTTGTATTTCTTTGCATGAAGTCAGAATAGCCTCCCAGAGCTGCGGTTTTGATGTGAACTGCCTCCCACCCTCTCAGTTCTTTTGCTTGATGATACTCCAAAGGTTCTCTATAGGGTTGAGGTCAGGGGAGTTTATCTCCTTCTATGCCCATAGCAGCCAATGACTCCAAGGTATTCTTTGCAGCATGAGATGGTGCATTGTCATGAATGAATATCATTTTGCTCCTGAAGACACGTTTCTGCTTTTTATACCATGGAAGAAAGTTGTCAGTCAGAAACTGTATTTACTTTGCAGAGGTCATTTTCACACCTTCAGGAACATTAAATCATAGAATCATAGAATGGTAGAGTTGGAAGGGACCTCCTGGGCCATCTGGTCCAACCCCCTGCTCAAAGCAGGATTCTCTAAATCATCCCAGACAGATGTCTGTCCAGCCTCTGTTTGAAGACTTCCATCGAAGGAGAACTCACCACCTCTCGTGGCAGCCTGTTCCACTCATTGTATAAAGATAAATTGTGTGCACAGCCTGAAAGGTGCCAGAGTAGGTTCCTACACCGTGAAGATAATGAAAAGAGAACTCGGCACTCAACTTAGCGAAAAGGGTAAATATTTATTGTAGTCCACGGTAGTGAAACGTTTCGGTCCTAAATTTCGGACCTTCATCAGCCACATTAAGTACCGGGAGGGGTAGAAATACCCAATTCAGAGGTAAGCAGTAGATACTGTTGGGATCAGGTAGATCTCCAAAGTAAGGGTTAAAGGTGAGTATCTGGGTGAGAGTTTTAAGTCAGGTCTCCGCTGCATGCCGTGGGAGGGACGCGGTATCCGCCGCTGGTCCTTGTGCACGGCGGATACCGCGTCCCTCCCACGGCATGCAGCGGAGACCTGACTTAAAACTCTCACCCAGATACTCACCTTTAACCCTTACTTTGGAGATCTACCTGATCCCAACAGTATCTACTGCTTACCTCTGAATTGGGTATTTCTACCCCCTCCCGGTACTTAATGTGGCTGATGAAGGTCCGAAATTTAGGACCGAAACGTTTCACTACCGTGGACTACAATAAATATTTACCCTTTTCGCTAAGTTGAGTGCCGAGTTCTCTTTTCATTATATTGTTCCACTCATTGATCACCCTAACTGTCAAAAAGTTTTTTCTAATATCTAGTCTGTGTCTCCTCCCATTCAGTTTCATCCCATTGCTTCTAGTCTTTCCTTGTGCAAATGAGAATAAAGATGATCCTTCTACAATGTGACAGCCCTTCAGATATTTGTAGACAGCTATTAAGTCTCCTCTCAGTCTTCTTTTTTGCAGGCTAAACATTCCCAAATCCTGTAACCGTTCCTCATAGGACATGGTTTGCAGACCGGTCACCATTCTGGTGGCTCTTCTCTGAACTTGCTCCAGTTTGTTGATGTCTTTTTTAAAATGTGGTGCCCAAAACTGGACACAGTATTCCAGATGAGGTCTGACCAAAAAGGAGTAGAGGGCAATAATGACTTCACGTGATCTACACTGTATGCTTCTGTTGATACATCCTAAAATTGTATTTGCCTTTTTTGCTGCTGCATCACACTGTTGACTCATGTTCAGTCTGTGATCAATTAGTATACCCAAGTCTTTTTCACATGTGCTGTTACTTAGCCCTATTCCTCCCATTTTGTATATGTTTTTTTTTTCATTTTTATTGCCCAGATGTAGTACTTTGCATTTTTCCCTGTTAAAAACCATTCTGTTAGTTGCTGCCCACTGCTCCAGTTTATTTATATCTTTTTGAATCCTCTCTCTTTCTTCTCTAGTATTAGCTACCCCTCCTAGCTTTGTGTCATCAGCAAATTTGATCAGTTTACCCTCAATTCCTTCATCTAAATCATTGATAAAGATATTGAACAATACAGGGCCCAAAACAGAGCCTTGTGGTACCCCACTTGGGACATTCTTCCAACTGGATGTGCAGCCATTTACGACCACTCTTTGGGTCCGATCACTAAGCCAGTTATGAATCCACCTAACAGTTGCCTTGTCCATTTCATACTTAGTCATTTTTTCAATAAGTAATTGTGTGAGATACTTTGTCAAATGCTTTGCTGAAGTCAAGATATACTATATCTACAGCATTTCCCTGATCCACCCAGTCAGTGATTCTGTCATAGAAGGAAATTAAGTTAGTCTGACATGACTTATTAGTTACAAACCCATGCTGACTCTGTTTAATCACTTCATTCTTATCCAGGTACTTACATACATGTTCTTTAATAATTTGTTCAAAGATCTTTCCTGGTATAGAAGTCAGACTCACCGGCCTGTAGTTCCCTGGGTCCACCATCTTCCCCTTTTTGAAGATAGGAACAACATTTGCTCTTCTCCAGTCTTCTGGGACTTCTCCTGTTCTCCAAGAATTTTCAAAGATTATGGACAGTGGTTCAAGAATTTCTTCTCCCATCTCCTTCAGTACTCTGGGGTGTAATTCATCTGGACCTGGAGACTTGAATTCATTTAGGTTAGCTAAGTGTTTCCTCACTGTCTTTCTGTTTATAGATATCCTGGATTCTTCTATTCCTTTAATAGGACAGTGAAGATCAGTTGATGTTACATTTCCTTTCTGAGAGAAAACAGATGGCAAAATATGAATTTAAAAGTTCAGCCTTCTCAACATCCTGTCTTACCATTTTATCATTTTCATCCTGTAAAAATCCTATAGCATCTTTGACTTTTCTTTTACTTTTGACGTATCCCCAAAATCCTTTTTTGTTGCTTTTGACGCCTCTTGCAAACCTTAATTCATTGTCAGTTTTAGATAATCTGATTATTGCCCTGCAGTTTCTGCAGACATCAGTATATTCTTCTTTAGATATGCCTCCCTCTTTCCATTTGATAAACATTTCTTTCTTCCTTTTTAGCATATGTTTAAGTTCTGTGTTCATCCATCCTGGTTTCCTTAAATGCTTCCCATTCTTCCCTCTTTTGGAAATTGTTAACGATTGTGCCTTGAGAATCTCATTTTTCAAGATTTCCCATCCTTCCTGGACATTTTTGTCCTTAAGGATATCCAGCCATTGGATCCCTCCAATTCTCTTTCAGAGTCCCTTAAAATCTGCCTTTCTGAAATCTAACCTTGATGTCTGAGTCTTCACAGGTCTTCCTCCTCTTGTTATCCAAAATTCTAAAATAGCATGGTCACTACCTCCTAGGGTCCCAGCCACTCTTACCTCCTCAACCCTTCCTCCCTGTTTATAAGGATTAGATCAAAGGTAGCAGATCCTCTTGTTTTCTCCCCTACCTTTTGGAAGATAAAGTTGTCAGCAAGAGAGGATAAGAATTTCCTTGACCTGTTAGATTTGCCAGAGAGAGATTCCCAACAAATGTCTGGATAGTTGAAATCTCCCATGACCACTATGTCATATTTTTTTTGGAAAACGTGGCCATTTGATGCATAAAGAGTTCATCCATATCTTCAGCTTGCATAGGCGGCCTGTAGTAAATGCCTACAATGGTGTCCTTTCCATTGTTTTGTCCTTGTATTCTTACCCAAACAGTTTCCACAGAACTCCCAGTCTCTGAAGCGTCAATCTCTGTGCAGATATACGCTTTTCTAACATACAATGCGACACCTCCTCCTCGTTTATCTAGTCTGTTTCTTGCAAATAAGTTGTATCCTTCAAGCCTTGTATTCCAATCATGTGTATCGTCCCACCAAGTTTCAGTGATTCCAATGACATCATATTTATATTTATTAAATTTATATTTATTAAAGGGATCTACCAGCTGTTTCTCCATGATTCCGGCCCTAAACATGACTCCTCCACCTCCTTGCTGACGTCGCAGCCTTGTTGGGACATGGTGGTCATCCAACAACCATCCACTACTCCATCCATCTGGACCATCCAGGGTTGCTCGACACTCATCAGTAAACAAGACTGTTTGAAAATTAGTCTTCATGTATGTCAGGGCCCACTGCAACCGTTTCTGCTTGTGAGCACTGTTTAGGTGTGGCCGAATAGTAGGTTTATGCACCACAGCAAGCCTTTGAAGGATCCCACACCTTGTGGTTCGAGGGACTCCAGAGGCACCAGCAGCTTCAAATATCTGTTTGCTGGTTTGTAATGGCTTTTTAGCAGCTGCTCTCTTAATCCGATGAACTTGCCTGGCAGAAACCTTCCTCATTCTGTCTTTATCGGCACAAACACGTCTGTGCTCGGAATCAGTCACAAATCTCTTAACAGTACATTGATCAAGCTTAAGTTTTCCGGAAATATCTAATGTTTTTATCCATTGACCAAGGCATTGCACTATTTGATGCTTTTCAGCAGCAGATAGATCCTTTTTCTTTCCCATATTGCTTGAAAACTCTGGCCTGCTTAACAGTGTGGAACATCCAGTTTTACTTTTATTGGGCTCACATGCCAAAATAATTATCACAGGTATCTGAGATTGATTTCAGTTATCCAAAGAACCCTGAGACACAATACCATCAATGGGTTTCATTCACAAAAAAAAACAAAAAACGCTATGACACTTAAAACCGATTTGCATAATAATTTGGAACATGGTGTACACATCCCTGAATATTTAATCACAAGTGCAGCAGAGAGGAACTGCACTTCCATCTATGCTGTGCTCTCTCCCTTTTCCCCACCCACTGCAAGCCTCCGGGTTTTGATTTACAGGTCACTCTTAGGGCCTAGTCTCCCCTGGCTCATGCAAAATGGGCATGTGGTCATATATGTGGGAGCAGGTTTATTGATCTTGCAATTAAATTAGGTGCCCTATGCTGCAATCAGTGCCTGCATGACAGCACCCCGTGCTATCGGTGCCTCCACGACAGCGTCCCGTGCCATCTGTGCCTCCATAACAGCTTCCTGTGCCATCGGTGCCTCCACGACAGTGCCCTGTGCTATCAGTGTCTCCTTAACAGTGCTGCATACTGTGTCTCCATAGCAGTGCCCCATACTATGTGTTTCCATGTCAGTTCCCCGTACTATCAGTGTCTCCATCACAGTGAATGTAATAAGTGTGCTTCCAAAATATCCAGCTGCAATCCACCCATATGATACCAGCTGTACTACTTCTAAGGAACAGCTCCATATCCCCATCAGTGCTATTCTATTTTTCCCCATTACCTGCATATTAAAGATAATTTCCTTCCCATCAAAACCAGCCCTAATGACCATCAAAAATAAAAAAAAGTCTCAAAAAGGGTACTACTGAACAACCCCTAAAGGCATGATATGTGTAAAAATAACTAAATCAGCATTTCTTAACTCTTGTAGCTCCAGGCAGGAACTCCTGAATTCCTTATAAATAGGAATTTTGGAGGTTGGTTAAAGCAACAGGTCCAGGAGTACCAGGATACTGGACATGGGAGCAACCATGGAGATCTCAGCAGGCTTATCCTTAGGATACAAGGTCTCTGGGCTCAGATCCAAGGGAACCATGGTTATGATTTAGGGCACAGAATTTGGTCAGGTTTATACCTTGATGGCACCTTTTCTTTTAAGCAACTTCAAAAGTCTTTCATGTTACACGCACGGTTTGCAGGATTCTGGTTACGTACATAGGTTTTAGAGTGAGGAGGCATGGATCAAGAACAACCATCAGAAAGATGACCTGACAATCCAAGGTCTGCAGCACGTTCTCAGGAAGCTCATTTTGCAACCCTGGGAAAGTCACAGGTTTTGAGGCACCGGATACTCACCTTGGGACAGGAACACCATCATGTTTAAGGTTCCAGGTGAAGGTGCAAGATCACAGATTTATCTTCACTTTCAGACAGGAAAAATCAGCATACAAGTCCATTGTGGTTCCACTGATCACATGGAGATCTAAGCTTAGTTCAATAGTAGTGTGAGGAGGTGTCAGGGATGTTGAGACCATATTCCAACTCTCTGAAGTCTACGCTAATACCCGTATAATACAATACTTACATATTGCTTGCGTCTACTTTAAGAGTCCGTGCACTATTTTTAGGGGACAGCACTGTAGCTCCACTTGTGTTACTTACACAAGGGTTCTTGTATTGTCTCACCACCTGTTCCTGCCATCTGGAATTTTTCTGTGCTTGTGACACAATAATTGGATAACTGAGGTTTGACAAGGACTCCACCTGGGAATGTGAAAGAGATTTAGGGAAAGCAGCTAGATTTAGAATAATCAGTTATTGATATTCTTCTGTGAACATCAGATGGCATCATCATGTGCACAATAAAAGATAACACATTGGGCACAAGGCAAGCTCCATCTAGCACCAGAGGGGTGTCAGTTTTTTAAACTCATTGCCCCACAAAGCAGACCAAAGGATTAGTTTTACTAGCGGCCTAACTGGTGTCTGGTTTTCATGCCCCCCAGCCCAAGCGATGACATCATTATTTGCATTTATAGTATATATACACATTCCTCCCCATAGGGTACCCTTACTTAAAGAGTAAAACTTTTTACTGAATTTTTAAATTTAAAGGGGGTATCAGGGACCGGGACTGTATGGAAAAAACACAACTGTACTTAAGCACTAATAGGCAGGTAATTGCACCTCACCTGCGTGTTGTGCATGGCGCCATTCTTCTCCAGCATAGAACAGTCACAGACAGCTCCTGCCGGTGATTCAGCTGCATTCGCTGATGTGACGGGGAGTGACTTCCGAAGTAATTCTGATTGACAGCCAGTTCCTCAGTTAGGCAACAAGGATCCGGCTGTCAATCAGAATGATGTCGGAAGTCTCGTGCCATATACAGGGCGGAGCGGACTAGAAGCCTCTTCTCTGTAGATGTGACGTCAGCAGAGGCAGCTGAATCCCCGGCAGGACCGTCTGTCACCGCTATGTGCTGGGGAAGAACGGCGCCATGCTGAATAGGCAAGCAAGTTGCAATTACCTGCCTGTTAGTGTTTAAGTACATTTTTTGCTTTCTATAAAGTCCCGAATATCCCCTTTACATGGATTATCTCCAATTGTCACTGCTCCCCAGATTCTGTAATAGTTTCACTTTTTCTTCTGTGTCCCTCCATTCCGAAGTTATGCTCCTGGTAATAATGGTGCAAATTTCCCCTTCAACAACTGGGAATGTCATAAAACTTCTACGTGAGGATTTCCTTTTTTCTTCTCTGATGCTGCCGAATCAAAAAAAAGCCATGCCCACAGAGAACCAACACTCACTTTTATAAAGGAAGAATTTGTACCTTTATTACTGGGGCATAACTTTGGAAAGGTGGGACATAGAAGAAAACCTGTTCTAGAATCAGAGGAGCAGTGCCACTTGGAGAAGATACTAAGAATAAATACAAAAAAAAAACAAAACAAACAATCAAAACATCCAGTGAAAGGTCATCTCTAACAGTGGGATAGCTTTTATCGATTCTACCTGCTGAGGACCCTGCCATATTAAATACAAATTCATCCGGATACATTTACTGTACTTTATTAACTGAGATTGACAGACCAATATCAGACAGCTGTTAAAACTTGTAGAAATCACTGTAGAAATTGAGGGGTTCGAATAATCCTAATTGATATTTGGTGGGTGGAAATGTCTACAATGGTAAAGTTTTTTGGAGAGGAATGCTAAAAAAAATAATCGATAAAAACAGGGTTGTGGGACATTTCTTGCATTTTGGTTAAACGTGGATTTCGTCACAATTATTTAAAGAAGGATATTAGATTGATCATGTTAGATATATTAACATTAAATAAATCTGATAAATATAGAGAGTAAATGAAATGTTAAATAATATAGTGTTCTAGAGAAAAAATGTAAAATCTAAGAAGACATTTCCGGAGAGGGGACATATCATCCTCACATTGAACATACTGTATGGGATTAATTGTAACTGGAAAAGTGAGAAAGAACTGACACTTCAATCTCCATTGAGGCTGGGCCTTCTGCCGTGAACAGGCAATTGCAACAAATGAATCTGATGAGCATCAGCCAAAGAGGCTACAATTTGTATACTCAAAAGCGGAGAAGTAAACTTCTGAGGCAAGAACTTCATCTGTTCAAAGAATTTGACACTCTGGATCCAGTGGTCAGTGATGAATATTGGTGTTTGCATCAATCCAATACTTATGGAAGATATATTTTTGGTGTCTTTTGAATATTAGGAAAAAATGAATGAGACGCTTTGCACAAAATTTGGCCAAATAATGTCTGCCCATCAACCATCACCAAGGTGGTCTCAAAAAACTGATGGGTCCCTGTCCTGTGTGAACATACTGTACCTCTATTAGGCTAATGTCTGAATTCCTGGGTGAATGTGGACACCTCTGTCAGTAAAGCCTGCATTTATGGGTAGGTAGGAACCTGCTGTAATTAAAATCACCACATGGTGAAGGGCGGAGTGCTCAAGCTAACATAGAAATAACAAAAAACTGACTGGCACATCCATTCATTTTTTCCTAATATTCAAAAGCCATATTGCTTTTCAAATTTCACATTGACATGTTTTAGCACAATAGAGTGAAACCCATTTTTTTTTTATATATTGTATATGGAGGTAGCTGCTCCTGGTATGCACCTATTCACACTAGTCTGGGTGTGCCAGTCAGTTTTTTTGTTGTTTCTATGTTAGCTTACCGACCGAGCACTCCGCCCTTCACTATGTGGTGATTTTAATTACAGCAGGTTCCTACCTACCCATAAATGCAGGCTTTACTGATAGAGGTGTCCACAGTCACCTAGGAATTCAGACATTAGCCTAATAGAGGTATGTTCACACAGGACAGGGACCCATCAGTTTCTTGAGACCACCTTGACGATGGTTGATGGGCAGACATTGTTTGGCCAAATTTTGTTCAAAGAGTCTCATTCATTTTTTCCTAATATTCAAAAGCCATATTGCTTTTCAAATTTCAAATTTCACATTGACATGCTTTAGCACAATAAACTATGTTCCAAATTATTATGCAAATTGGTTTTAAGTGTCATAGCGTTTTTTGTTTTTTTTTGTAAATGAAACCCATTGATGGTATTGTGTCTCAGGGTTTTTTGGATCACTGAAATCAATCTCAGATACCTGTGATAATTAGTTTGCCATGTGAGCCCAATAAAAGGAAAACTGTATGTTCCACACTATTAAGCAGGCCAGAGTTTTCAAGTAAAATGGGAAAGAAAAAGGATCTCTCTGCTGCTGAAAAGCATCAAATAGTGCAATGCCTTGATCAAGGGATGAAAACATTACATATTTCCCGAAAACTTAAGCGTGATCATCGTACTGTTAAGAGATTTGTGGCTGATTCTGAGCGCAGACGTGTTCGTGCTGATAAAGGCAGAATGAGGAAGGTTTCTGCCAGGCAAGTTCATCGGATTAAGAGAGCAGCTGCTAAAAAGCCATTACAAACCAGCAAACAGATATTTGAAGCTGCTGGTGCCTCTGGAGTCCCTCGAACCACAAGGTGTGGGATCCTTCAAAGGCTTGCTGTGGTGCATAAACCTACTATTCGGCCACCCCTAAACAGTGCTCACAAGCAGAAACGGTTGCAGTGGGCCCAGACATACATGAAGACTAATTTTCAAACAGTCTTGTTTACTGATGAGTATTG
This sequence comes from Oophaga sylvatica, assembly GCA_033576555.1. Classification (NCBI taxonomy): domain Eukaryota; kingdom Metazoa; phylum Chordata; class Amphibia; order Anura; family Dendrobatidae; genus Oophaga; species Oophaga sylvatica. The sequence goes on along the minus strand of JARQOD010000001.1, from coordinate 490,575,106 downwards.
AGCAACCCAGGATGGTCCAGATGGATGGAGTAGTGGATGGTTGTTGGATGGCCACCATGTCCCAACAAGGCTGCGACGTAATCAAGGAGGTGGAGGAATCATATTTTGGGCCGGAATCATAGGGAAACAGCTGGTAGGGCCCTGTAAGGTTCCTGAAGGTGTGAAAATGACCTCTGCAAAGTATGTAGAGTTTCTGACTGACAACTTTCTTCCATGGTATAAAAAGCAGAAACGTGCCTTCAAGAGCAAAATCATCTTCATGCATGACAATGCACCATCTCATGCTGCAAAGAATACCTCTGAGTCATTGGCTGCTATGGGCATAAAAGGAGATAACCTCATGGTGTGGCCTGCATCTTCCCCTGACCTCAACCCTATAGAGAACCTTTGGAGTATCATCAAGCAAAATATATATGAGGGTGGGAGGCAGTTCACAGCAAAACAGCAGCTCTGGGAGGCTTCATGCAAAGAAATACAAGAAGAAACTCTCTAAAAACTCACAAGTTCAATGGATGAAAGAATTGTGAAGGTGATATCAAAGAAGGGTTCCTATGTTAACATGTAACTTGGCCTGTTAGGATGTTTTGGAGTTAAGTGGCTTTTTTGTTCAGTGAATGTGACCTTCTAATGCTGCAAATTACACAAATGAGCATTTTCAGTTCTTTAAAACAGATCAAATGTTCAGAAATTCTACTGTGCCTAATAATTTGGAACAGTGCATTTTGAGGTTTTATTCATTTTGGAGATTATACTGTTATCATTGGGAGGTTTCTTCAATAAAATTCGATGTATACTCTAACGGGTGATGACTTTTATTAGACTGACTGTCATTTGCACCGACCACTTAGGAAAATCAGAGAAAAATATCATTTGCATAATAATTTGGAACATAGTGTAGAGTGCAACCATTTTTGTATAACGAACATTTTTTAGCCACATGAAAGATGTGATTAGTTAATGAACCGGTCAAGTTTACAAGGGTCAATGATCGGGAAACGACTTTCTTATGAATGCCTGCTTGAACAACTAGAAGCCCGTGTACAGCAACCTCTACAGTTGCTTTCAACCATGTGAGGGTCACTTATGTAGCAGGCATATTTATTTGTCATTTGGAAAAAATGCACGTATATTTGAGGATAAAAGAACCTGAACCAGAAATCTGCCCAAACAAGTCACGACATTTAGTGGACAAGTCAACATAAATTTAGCATTAAAGAGCTGCATTATGACTAATGACTATGACTAATGCATCTACCTAATACTGGGTCATACTGGAAAGCAGGTGTTGGGGAAAAAATTCTCTGAATGTTCCCGCTTCATGATTCAGAGCTAAAACGAGATAGCAATGTGCTGACAATCACTGCTTTCTTGCCAATTTTTGAGAAGGAACATTGGGGAGATTTCAAAGCATGATGTATGAAGTGTAAAATGTATATAGGAATGGACTCAACCTACAGTATTTGAATTACATATGTAATCCTTCATCACACCCTCTGCGTGAGCAAGCGCTTTGCATGGGTGACACTGCACATGCGCTTCCTGCGCACCTCAGACTCATGGAGAAAAGAGCTAAATGTGTAAGCTCAACCAAGACTGCAGAAATATTCATGGACGTAACCTGGTACACACTCCTAATACACAGTTGTCTTTGTAAGAAAAACATGCCTACCATACTACTGCTGAAGAATTGACAAGTATATATATTTTAACAGTCTGTGGAATTTGGTCTCAGGATTGTTGTATCCTGGCACAGATGGTCACTTCAAGAATATGGTCCACACCAGACACTGGTCATGGTTCTTCCATAATTTTATCAGATTTACATGGCAGATTTGGCAGGGCTTACTTTTACCTGGCTGATAAATCCATTAATTTCTTTCTCACATCTTCTCGACCACTTCACAAGACCCTTGCCGTTTAGCCAGAAATTTACTTTCCAATGTGGGGACAAGAACCAAGACCCTGTTTCCAGAGTTGAACTTTCTTATTTTAGCAGACCTATTGAAAACCCAGGATTCACTCTCCTGGGCTTGCTGTAAGTGCTTTTTTACCCTTTAAGGTTTTATTGAACCTCTCCACTAAACCATCTGTAGATGGTACACTCAGATGCACAAGTGCGTGATCATCAACAGCTTACACAATTTCTTAGTAACCTTTTACATAAAGGGCGTTCATTGACTATGGGACTGCTGGAAATTACCAAGCAGTTCCACAGACAAAGAATGGAGAGGAGACCTTGCATGCACACCTCAACTCCATTCAGAACAGGGTTCCAGAGATCTCATGGTTCCAGAGCTTGGATTGCTGGTGGTCCCAGCAGTCGGACACCCAATAGTCAGAAAGTTGTCACCATCCTTTAGACATGGTATAACTTGATTTTTTGGCACTAACTCCTCAGCATGTAGTGTAATTAAGAGCAACCAGAATATCTTGGTAACCGCTATCAGAGGTCAAGAGTACCTACCAGATACATTGCAATTCTCTCAAGGGGCATTGGGGCATTTCATAGATCGGTAGTGGCGCTAAGGCCTCTTTCACACTTCAGTCGTGCGATGTCAGTCAAAATCCGTCAAAATGTGAAAAAAACAGATCCGCCATTTTTTTTTTGGCGGATCCGCTTTTTTCCCATTGACTTGCATTAGTCACGGATTTTGATGGATGGTCGTCCGTTAGGTCAGTTTTTTGACGGATCCGCCAAAAAATTGGCGTCCGTCGTTTCAGAAAAACGTCCAATGCAACGTTTTTTTGGTCCGCCAAAATGGCGGACTATGGCGGATCCGCCGCATCCGCCATTTTGCATAATGGCCGCATATGGGGGCGGATCCGCTGGCATCCGTCTTTGACGGAATCCGCCCGCGGATCTGTCGCTTCCATAGAAAACCATTGAAAATGCTGACAAAACTGTCCGAGGTCTCTCTCTCTCTCTCTCTCTCTCTCCTCGGTCCGGACATGCGTACCTGCATTTTCCGGGTAGGAAATTTCTTTTTCCGGTTTGAAAAGTTCATGATGGATCCGTCAGAAAAGTGATCCGCTTGCATCCGTTTTTGCACTTTTCTGCTGGATCCGCCATTATCACTCTTTGGCGGACGTCACACGACTGAAGTGTGAAAGAGGCCTAAGTCACTCCTAAAATGTGTAACTGACACAGTAGGCAAAGTTCACAATACTTCTTTACCTCTTCGTGCACTCCTGGCCAATGAAGCCATTGTAGGATCTGGTCTTTTGTCTCATTATAAGCTAGATGAGTACCTAGCACATGTGAGTGAGCCCGTTCCATCACCTTTTGGCAATGAGATTTAGTAACTATTAGGCCGGCGTCACACACAACGACAAAAAATCGGTCCGTTTTAGACGGTCGATTGTCGGATCAAAATGCAAACATCACACATCCTTCTGGCATCCGATTTTCCTTCAAAGATGCAATTTAGTCGCATGTGTGTGTACCTTGTAACATCCGATTTTCATCCGACTTGCGAGAATTTCTCGCAGGCTTGCAAAACTGACATATAATGGATCCAAAAGAATAGTATTTCAATCACAAAAAAAAGAATAGATATATACACATAGAACATATATATATATATATTTATAGTTCCTAGACTTCTACATACTGTTATAGCAGCTAATTCAATTGCCGGCTTTTGTGAAATCACAGAAGCCGACATGAAATGATACATTGTTTCTATCTACTGGCTAACACGGTACGAAGATACACATCTTTCCTATATCATACATTGTTTCCACACAGTTAACCATGTCATTTCCTGTATTTTGATATTTGTTTAGAACTTACAATTACATGAGTGTATTTGTGCTAAATTTCAGACATGTAGGGGTTAATTAAAGGTGTAAATTCGTTGAAAAAAAATGCGTGGGCTCCCGCTGTATTTTCTCCACCAGACAGACAAAGCAAGCGAGTGGGGGCAGATAATAATAGCCTAGGGAGGGTACATTTTTTTGGTGCCCCCCCTGGCTACTAACATCTGCCCCCAGACACCCCAGAAAGGGCAAATCTATAATTAGATTCGCCCTTTCTGGCACTTTGCCCGTCTATTCCCATTGCCCTGTAGCGGTGGCGAATGGGTTAATAATCTCACCTTAATGTCACCTTAGTATTGAAAGGTGACCTTAAGGCAGGTTAATAATTGAGAGCTGTCAATTAGACAACTATCAATTATTAATCCTATTGTATGATAGAAAAATCAAACACACACAGTTTAATAAAAAGAAGTTTAATGAAATAATCACACAGTTTTTGACAATATTTTATTTTCCTGCTAAAACCATTTCCTGTAATAAAAATAAAATAAAAAAGCAAAATGATTCTTACCAATCCGAAGTACAGTCAGGTCCCACGCTGTAATCCATCAGAAAGGGTTAACAGGTTACAGGTCGCAGAGAGCTAATAATGCTGTCTCAGACCTGTATTCCCCTGAATGAATCAGTTACTCTCCCAGCGAAAGGAGAGGAATAGATTCATGAATGGAGCTTAATTGATTTATTGCCACTTTCACTTGAGTGACCTGACCTAAGGTGAAAGTGGATACAATCAATTAAGCTTCATTCATGAATCACATCCTCTCCTGTCGGCAGGAGATAAGCTCATTCATTCAGGAGCTATCAGATGAGCATGCAGGATTACTTGCGCTGCTTATCTGATTGCTAGTTAACCCTTTGTGAAGGATTACATCGTGGGACGTGACAGATCGCCAGATAGGTAAGAATAATGTTGTTTTATTATTTTATATTTATTTTAGAAGAACAAGGGCTTCGAACGGATTAAGACTTAAATAAAAGATGGTCAAAAATATGTGTTTTTATTTCATTAAAATTATTTATTCTTAAAGTGTGTGTGTGTTTTTTTATTTACTTCAATAGGATTAATAATTGATAGTTGTCTAATTGACAGCTCTCAATTATTAACCTGCCTTAAGGTCACCTTTCAATACTAAGGTGACATTAAGGTGAGATTATTAACCCATTCGCCACCGCTACAGGGCAATGGGAATAGACGGGCAAAGTGCCAGAAAGGGCGAATCTAATTATAGATTTGCCCTTTCTGGGGTGTCTGGGGGCAGATGTTAGTAGCCAGGGGGGGCACAAAAAAAAAGTACCCTCCCTAGGCTATTATTATCTGCCCCCACTCGCTTGCTTTGTCTGTCTGGTGGAGAAAATACAGCGGGAGCTCACGCATTTTTTTGTCAACGAATTTACACCTTTAATTAACCCCTACATGTCTGAAATTTAGCACAAATACACTCATGTAATTGTAAGTTCTAAACAAATATCAAAATACAGGAAATAACATGGTTAACTGTGTGGAAACAATGTATCATTTCATGTCGGCTTCTGTGATTTCACAGAAGCCGGCAATTGAATTTGCGGCTATTACAGTATGTAGAAGTCTAGGAAATATAAATATATATATATATATATATACACATGTCACAATTACATATATATATATATATATATATATGTATGTATTCTATGTGTGTATATCTATTCTTTCTAGTCTTTATTAAAGCTGTCAGTGTGATTTTACAGTATCGCGGGATGAATTGCCGGCTTTTCTAAAGGACACCGATGCGATTTATCGCAAGTCACACATGCAGTCCGTTTGTAATCAGATTTTTCATCGCTCCCATAGACTTGCATTGGTGATAGTCGACCCACAATCGGTGACAATCGCAGCATGCTGTGATTGCACACGGACGTTTAAAACGGACCACAAAAAATCTGATACTGGGAGCTGCTCCATAGATTAACATAGGGCAGACTGCAATACGATTTTTCATCGCATTGCAGTCGTCCGATTCTGTCGCCAGTGTGACGCGGCCTTAGGCTACTTTCACACTTGCGTTTTTAGCGCTGCGTATCGAGCGCACATGAAACGCTTGAAAAATCCGCGTGCAAACGCGTGTAATCGCAGCGATATTTTGCAGTCGAAGAGTGCGCATTGCTTTTAAAAAACGCAGCGATTGTAAGCGATTGTATGCGATTTAAAGCGTTTTTGTATGCGTTTGCGTTTTTTCTGTGCAAAACACATGATGAAAATCCTTGAAAAATTCTTGCAACAGAACCCACCAATGGGACACCAGTGGGCGTGTCTTTATTGAAAATTTTTAAATAGAGCCTGTTCACAGCCTTCTTCACATTTGCTTGCATTTGCCTTGATGAACATGGATCAGCTTATGCAGACTTTCTTCTTCAACCTTGATGTGGACATGGCTATGGCTCAGTCTTATGCCGTTGCTTGCCATGAACAAAGGGAGAGAGATAGACAGTGGAGACGGCAGCGTCGTCGTTTGTGGGTACATCCCATTGTAGAACTCCGGGAGAGCCGTGGAGCGTATCACACCCTCTACAGTGAGCTGCAGTCAAACCCGGAGAAATTTAACGACTACACCCGGATGTCACAACAATCCTTCATGGATTTACTTGCTCGGGTCCAACAATTAATAAGGAGACAGGACACCCAGCTGCGTCGGGCGATTCCTCCAGAGGAAAGACTCCTGGTGACATTACGGTATGTATTATTAATAAACGAATGCCTGCATCATTGTATTAACTAATGCCATGTACTATTCCAAAGATGACAGAATTATTGTTCTGCCAGCTAGTAAACAAAGACCTGCAGAATTATTTTGATGCCATTTTTTGGTTTATTAATGTTTTACAAAAACATATACAATAATAATTTTTTTTTTTCTTTCTCTAGATTCCTTGCTACTGGAGAGAGCCTCTCTTCACTACACTTCCAGTACCGGATTGGTATCTCCACGTTGTCAGGAATTGTTGTTGACACCTGCTGGGCATTGTGGACTGTTCTCTGTCCGGAATTTATGCCCCTGCCCACCACCGAAAAGTGGCTAGAAATAGCAGAAAAATTCTGGACAACATGCAATTTCCCCAACTGTTTGGGAGCAGTTGATGGGAAACACATCCGCATCATCAAACCTAAAAGAACAGGCTCGGAGTACTACAATTACAAGAAGTACTATTCTACAGTTCTTATGGCCATTGCAGATGCAGACTGTATGTTTGTTGCGGTGGACATTGGGGCATTTGGCCGTGGGAATAACTCACAGGCGTTTAAGAACTCGGACATGGGACGGAGGTTGTATGGAAACCAGTTTAATTTCCCCATGCCACGGCCTCTTCCCCACACCGAAGGTCCAGCAATGCCATTTGTAATGGTTGGGGATGAGGCATTCCAGATGAGCCAACACCTACTTAAACCCTACTCCAGCCGGGACTTGGACCACAACAAAAAAGTTTTCAATTACAGGCTGACCAGGGCAAGGAGAACTGTAGAGTGTGCCTTCGGTATACTGGTTTCCAAGTGGCGCATTCTGGGCACAGCCATTCATCTGAAAGTGCAAACAGTGGATGAAGTTGTGAAGGCCTGTGTGGTGCTACATAACTTTGTCATGGCGAAAGAGCACCCAAACTTTGAACTTGATGATGCAGCTCCTAACCCATTGCCTGAGTTCACTCAGCACCCTCTCAGGTCTTATGTTGAAGTCAGCCAAATGAGAGACCAATTTGCGGCCTACTTCATCTCAGATGTAGGACGGGTGGATTGGCAAGAACAAATGGTGTAAAAGAATGTTCTTGTCTGTATGTAAATAAAAAATGTTTTTTTTTTTACTTCAATAAAATACCTCTGTTTATACCTGTACCACGTGCAGTCTGTTTTTAAATTAAAAAAACAATTATGAAATGGCCAGGTTTACCAGTGAATTCATGATGCATATTTTTGGGTGCATCATGAATTTATTTTTAATCCTGACTATGTAGTTAAATATACATGCACACAAGTTGTATGACCTTTATTTAACACATAAATTATTTGTGTCACTGTGACTTGATTTGGAACGCAGAGATAATAAAGATTATACATCTTGTTCTATACCAATGCCTGGTGGCATGCTGAAGTGGTGATGCCCCAATTAACGCATCGTCACTTCAGAATGTATCAGGCCTGTGCAGGTGAGTACACATGAGTTCTAAACAGCAGCATCGCTACAGTATGCTTCAAATAAATGCAGACTGAAGCAACGCTGCTGGTTAAAACTCATGTCTATTCACCTACCCAGGTGTGATAGTAATGATACAAGGCTGGGCAGGTGAGTACACATGAGTTATAAACAGCAGCATCACTACAGTATGCTTCAAATATATGCATACTAAAGCAACGCATCTGGTTAAAACTCATGTCTATTCACCTGGCCAGGTGTGATAGTAATGATACAAGGTCAGGGTATTGTACATATAAAGTGTATTTTCACCATCATCTCCTCTGTTTCTTCAACACACACTGAATAGAGGATGTGCTCAATTACAAGCTATATCTAGAATCCCTGGCCTTGTATCACAAAGTGAAATAATGTCAAAAACACACCACACTCATTTCATTTTTTAGTATATCTGGCAAGGTTAAATAGATATGCCTTGCACTCAACACCATCCTCTATTCAGTCTGTGCAATATTAGCAGACAGACAGACTGTTGGTGCAAAAAAAGTAATATATTTGTGTTTTGGACTAAACATATCTCCATGAAGTACACAAACTTGTGTCATTCCTGTACTTATGTGTAGTCAAAAACGCAAAGTGTACATCGCAGTGTGTGTACGTCGCAGTGTGTAGGTGGCGAAATAAACACAAAGCAAACCAAAATTACTAAAAGAAGATTGGCACATTTATTTTGTACAACAGGAAAACAACATTTGAATTGCCAATGATTTTTTTGATTACATTTGTATAGATCACATTATAATTTCTTTTTATTTAACAAAAAAAGAAAATATTTCTATTCACACAAAGGTTTTTGATAGATCAGATTAGTACAATTTGTGTCCAACATGAGCATGGTATTGTCAGTGCCCCAGAAGTTATAGAAAAATAAGATTAGTACAATGTTTGTACAAGATGCCATTGGTAGTCACTGCCCCAGTAGTAATAGAAAAATCAGATTAGTACAATGTTTGTACAACATGCAATTGGTAGTCACTGCCCCAGTAGTAATAGAAAAATCAGATTAGTACAATGTTTGTACAAGATGCCATTGGTAGTCACTGCCCCAGTAGTAATAGAAAAATCAGATTAGTACAATGTTTGTACAACATGCAATTGGTAGTCACTGTCCCACTAGTAATAGAAAAATCAGATTAGTACAATGTTTGTGCAACATGCAATTGGTAGTCACTGCCCCAGTAGTAATAAAAAATCAGATTAGTACAATGTTTGTACAAGATGCCATTGGTAGTCACTGCCCCAGTAGTAATAAAAAAATCAGATTAGTACAATGTTTGTACAACATGCAATTGGTAGTCACTGCCCCAGTAGTAATAGAAAAATCAGATTAGTACAATGTTTGTACAAGATGCAATTGGTAGTCACTGCCCCAGTAGTAATAGAAAAATCAGATTAGTACAATGTTTGTACAAGATGCAATTGGTAGTCACTGCCCCAGTAGTAATAGAAAAATCAGATTAGTACAATGTTTGTACAACATGCAATTGGTAGTCACTGCCCCACTAGTAATAGAAAAATCAGATTAGTACAATGTTTGTACAAGATGCCATTGGTAGTCACTGCCCCAGTAGTAATAGAAAAATCAGATTAGTACAATGTTTGTACAAGATGCAATTGGTAGTCACTGCCCCACTAGTAATAGAAAAATCAGATTAGTACAATGTTTGTACAAGATGCCATTGGTAGTCACTGCCCCAGTAGTAATAGAAAAATCAGATTAATACAATGTTTGTACAACATGCAATTGGTAGTCACTGCCCCAGTAGTAATAGAAAAATCAGATTAGTACAATGTTTGTACAACATGCAATTGGTAGTCACTGTCCCACTAGTAATAGAAAAATCAGATTAGTACAATGTTTGTACAAGATGCAATTGGTAGTCACTGCCCCACTAGTAATAGAAAAATCAGATTAGTACAATGTTTGTACAAGATGCCATTGGTAGTCACTGCCCCAATAGTAATAGAAAAATCAGATTAGTACAATGTTTGTACAACATGCAATTGGTAGTCACTGCCCCACTAGTAATAGAAAAATCAGATTAGTACAATGTTTGTACAAGATGCCATTGGTAGTCACTGCCCCAGTAGTAATAGAAAAATCAGATTAGTACAATGTTTGTACAAGATGCAATTGGTAGTCACTGCCCCAGTAGTAATAGAAAAATCAGATTAGTACAATGTTTGTACAACATGCAATTGGTAGTCACTGCCCCACTAGTAATAGAAAAATCAGATTAGTACAATGTTTGTACAAGATGCCATTGGTAGTCACTGCCCCAGTAGTAATAGAAAAATCAGATTAGTACAATGTTTGTACAAGATGCCATTGGTAGTCACTGCCCCAGTAGTAATAGAAAAATCAGATTAGTACAATGTTTGTAAAAGATGCCATATGTATCGTCACTGCCACAGAAGTTGTATAGAAATCTGCTTTTTTATTACAAATTTTTATTGCTACTGACGTTTTGGTTGTGATTTTGATACTCTGGGGTGTGGCAGAGATGAAGAGCGGCTGGAAACCGATGAAGGGGTTCGAGGGGAAGGGGCAACAAAAGTAGTGGGTGAAGGAAGATCACACATCAAATGAGAGTCACTTTGAGACACATTAGGAGGAGAGGGTGGATGGACAAACAAAGATTTTTTATTTTTCTTCTTGGGGACAGGAGTATGCATGGACCGACTTCTCTGTGTCCGCCTTGAGCTGGTTGACCTTGGCCTTGAAACAAAAAAGACTGAATGTGGGTCACCGCTCTCATGCTCGGTGGTGGCAGTGGCGGTGGAAGTGTTGGCAGTGCTCGGAGTAACCAAAGGGTTGGCGGTGTTCCAAGGAGAAGTGGGTGCCCTTGAAATGGATTGTTGCTGACTGGTGGCGGTACTCATAGGATCAGTGGGTGCTGTGGCGGTAAATTGTTGACTGGTGGCGGTACTCCTAGAAGGAGAAGTGGGTGCCCTTGAAATGGATTGTTGCTGACTGGTGACGGTACTCATAGGATCAGTGGGTGCTGTGGCGGGAAATTGTTGACTGGTGGCGGTACTCCTAGAAGGAGAAGTGGGTGCCGTGGCCCAAGCAGGTACTGCGGTGGCTTGAGTCCATGACTGTGGACCAGTGTCTGTGGGGGTGTTGCTCCACACAGGAGCAGCGCTTGCCATGGTGGTGGCGACGGTGGAGTGTCCAACAGTACTCGGACTTGTGGTGGTGTAGTGGTGACTCGGAATGCTGGTGGCCGTGCAGTGGTATGCAGCAGAAGTCGGTAGTGATGTGTGGCGAATCAGTGGTGGCACTGTTGGATATGCAACCACTGACTGCTGCACGTACCGATTCTGCTGCATAGCCTGCAAGTAAGCATTGTTGCAGGCCTGCATCACACTCAGCTGTTGCTCAGGAGTAAGGTGTTCCGCCATGCCCCGTTCTATTTTACTGAAAAAATGGTGCGCTTGTCTGTTGAGGTCGGCCTCCAGGCGATCAAGACGCTGTTCGACACTGTTGAAGCGGTGATCCATGTGGGTAAAACCACGTTCCATCAGTGAAAAACCGCTTCCAACTCTGCCTCCAAGCGTCTTGATATTGCCTTGAAAGGACTCGCTCAAGTGAACAAACTCGGGCAAGACATTCCTCTCCATGGCCCTCTGCCGCTGGCGGGAAGTGCCCGCATAACCAATGGCAGAGACCTGGGAGAGGGGAACACCTGATGGACCAGCTTCCTGGTCACCAGCTGTCCGTGTTGCTGACCTGCAAGTTGCTTCCAGGCTGTCGGATGGCTGGGACGAGTCCAAGGTTGTCCGAGGAAGGACCGCTTCAGGGACAGGCTGCATGGTGCTGCTCCAGGTGCTGTGGAAAGAAAAAAAAAACATTACTATAATGCATGAACAAGAAGCATCAGCTGTAGAAAAGAAAATAAAGAAAAAACTTTAAAAAAAAAAAGAAAATCAAAAAAACTTACGCTCTGCTAGCAAGGACCGGTCTCAGGAACGCCAACTCGCGATAATAGCGATATTTATTTCTGGGCCTTGCTGCAGAACCACTGCGAACCTGTCCCTCTGCTCGAACATCAGTGTTGAAGCGGTCCTTCATCGAGCGCCATCGTGTGCGGATTTTGTTCACTGTCGATCAAAAAAAAAAAATTATACAATGGAGTCTGTGCAAAATCACTCTCAACACACATACCTGAATGAAAATTTAAAACTGTTAATGCAGCATTATAAAAAGCTTTAGAATCCACATGTCAGTGACTGTTGAACCACATGACACTGTTATGTTTGCTGTTAGAATATATCTGGCAGCAAAAACAACCTTAACATGAGGAACAAGAGTGACTGGACAGTAAAAAAATGAATATAAAGCACAACACATAGCTCAAGAATCCACATGTCATTGACTGTTGAACCAGAGGGCACTGTTGGGTTTGCTGGCAGAATATATCTGCCAGTAAACCCATCAGTGGCCTCAGGAACAACAGTGAGTGCAGCATAAAAACAAACACTGGAATGCAGAACACATTGCAATAGCATACACAGGGCAGTCAGTGTTCAACCATAGGGCACTGTTGGGTTTACTGGCAGAATATATCTGCCAGTAAACCCATCAGTGGCCTCAGGAACAACAGTGAGTGCAGCATAAAAACAAACACTAGAATGCAGAACACATTGCAATAGCATACACAGGGCAGTCAGTGTTCAACCATAGGGCACTGTTGGGTTTGCTGGCAGAATATATCTGCCAGTAAACCCATCAGTGGCCTCAGGAACAACAGTGAGTGCAGCATAAAAAACAAACACTAGAATGTAGAACACATTGCAATAGCATACACAGGGCAGTCAGTGTTCAACCATAGGGCACTGTTGGGTTTACTGGCAGAATATATCTGCCAGTAAATCCATCAGTGGCCTCAGGAACAACAGTGAGTGCAGCATAAAAACAAACACTAGAATGAAGAACACATTGCAATAGCATACACAGGGCAGTCAGTGTTGAACCATAGGGCACTGTTGGGTTTGCTGGCAGAATATATCTGCCAGTAAACCCATCAGTGGCCTCAGGAACAACAGTGAGTGCAGCATAAAAACAAACACTAGAATGCAGAACACATTGCAATAGCATACACAGGGCAGTCAATGTTCAACCATAGGGCACTGTTGGGTTTACTGGCAGAATATATCTGCCAGTAAACCCATCAGTGGCCTCAGGAACAACAGTGAGTGCAGCATAAAAACAAACACTAGAATGCAGAACACATTGCAATAGCATACACAGGGCAGTCAGTGTTGAACCATAGGGCACTGTTGGGTTTGCTGGCAGAATATATCTGCCAGTAAACCCATCAGTGGCCTCAGGAACAACAGTGAGTGCAGCATAAAAACAAACACTAGAATGCAGAACACATTGCAATAGCATACACAGGGCAGTCAGTGTTCAACCATAGGGCACTGTTGGGTTTACTGGCAGAATATATCTTCCAGTAAACCCATCAGTGGCCTCAGGAACAACAGTGAGTGCAGCATTACAGAGAATGAAAATACTTACTAAACGCCTTTTTGAGGTTTGGAGAGGCGCTGTCCCAGCCATCCATCAACGCTGCGGCCACCTCGTTCCATAGCCACCGGGTCACCACATTGTCCTTGTACTGCGGATCACGGCTGTCCCACAACGGGACACGCTCATGGACCTGGCAGATGAGGGCCTCATTATCCACATACAGGTCGTCGTCCCGTTGTGGAACCTAGAAGAAACAAAATAAAAATTACAATCTTCTATATTTTTTACAAATAAAAGAACAATAGGAGTAGAAAAGAAATAGACATTCAAAGGCTATATACTTACATTCCGTCTCGCCACCGGGACTTGACTCGGCTGCGACTGCTCCTGCTGAGACTCCTCAATGGCCGTGTCCGACGATGATGTCTGAAAAAGAAACACAAATTTTAGCCATTTGTAGATTCAGCAGCTATACTTACCCAAAGGCAGGAAGATACTCACATCATGCTCTGCTTCGGCCAGTTCTTGCCGGGATGGTGAATATTCTGATCCAGAAGACATGCTGCAAAAAAAATAAAAAAATTACATGAGCACATATTACATTATAAGGACAGCCTGTCATTTGTTTAAAGAATACTCACATTCTTGCACTTTGGATCGCTCTTGAGTCCAGGCACAGTGTCTCCAGGCAATATCCAGGCTGTTGTGGTCCAAGATGGATCTTGCAGTCTCCAGGCAATATCCAGGCTCTTGTGGTCCAAGATGGATCGTCCAGTGTCCAGCTCCAGTCTCCAGGCAGTGTAGTTTGGCGCACGCTGTTTGCAGGCCTTTTTATAGGGATCCAGGCTGTATCTTCAGGTCTTATCAGCATGCAGTCTCCAGGCAGTCTGTGTGGGGGTCTGTGTGGCACTGACACCTTCCTTTAATCTATACTACTTTTATCTAGACTCCTCACAAACAATGTATCTTGTCTAGGGGGTCATTGGACAAGTGTCTAGACAATGTTTACTAAAAAATCGCTTGCGCGCACAAGCGCTGACAATCGCAAAGGCACGCGCACGCCAGCACCCACATAGACGCCAATGTTATTTTTTTGCGCATAGCGTGCGCACACGTGCGCACGCGCATTTTTAAGTAGGTGTGCCGGAAAAAAAAAATGCAACATGTAGCGTCTAGCGCGTCTGGGCGCACACCTGGAAAATGCGCAGCGCACGCCAAACGCTAATGAGCGTGTGCAAGCGCAAGACACTGCGCCCGCCATGTTAATGATAGGGGAACATTGCGCATGCGACCAATAGCGCACGATGTGCAGCGCTAAAAAACGCAAGTGTGAAAGTAGCCTTAGCTGCTCCACAATTGGTCCGTGTTCTTCACTTACTCTTTGTAACAGGTCATTTTCCACTGCAAAATGTGAGAATATTTTTTCAGCTCCAGTTCTTGGGGTACACTAGTGATGGGCAAGCACTAAACTACTCGGGTGCTCGTTGCTTGGGTCGAGCAAATTGGAATGCTCTGGTGCTCGACCCGAGCAACGAACCCAATGTAAGTCTATGGGAAACTAGAGCATTTCTCTGGCGCCCCCCCCAGCGGTCTGCAGAGGGACTAGAAATTGTGGAAATCGATGGGAACAGTGCTCAAATGGCATGGGAACCTCATGGGGAAGACCCCTGGAAGCATTTCTGACTCCCAGGTTACTGCTGTGAACAATGTTGTCATAGTCTTACGCCATTTTTACAGACTCACAATAAAACATACAAAACCAAAATGGATTTTCATGGGAAATGTGTTAAGGAACATCCTTTCCAGGGTAATGACTTGTATATAAGGCAAAATAAATAACCAAAATCAAAAATGCTCCTCCACACCTTGTGCTATGTTCACACGTAGCGCTTTTGAACTTTAGCATTGCTTTCAACCAAGACAAATTCATTCACTGGGAAATGTCATTTTAATATTTTACAACCTTAGCTGACCAGGCGTGTGTGACACATCCTGTTTCATTTATGAAGGAGGAACTCTGAAAATCACAAAGTCTTTTTTTATAGAGCCATCAGGCGGCCTTTACTATTCTTAAAGGGCCAGCAGTCGGCTCTTACTATTCTTAGAGAGCCATCAGCCAGCTATGTTTTTTTGTCCCCATTATTAACCCCTTAACGACCGCCGATACGCCTTTTAATGGCGGTCATTAAGGGTAGTTAAACCACAGCGCCGTTAATTAACGGCGCTGTGGAAAAAGTGAATAGCGCCCCCCAGAGGCGCATTTTCTCCGGGGTCTCAGCTACCGGGGGTAGCCGAGACCCCAGAGAACATGAATCGGGTCGGTTTTTACCGACCCCGATGTTGCGATCGCCGTTATTAACCCTATAACGGCGATTGCAACAACAAAAAAAAATGGTGTGCCATTTAATTTCTCTCTCCTCTGATGTGATCGGACATCAGAGGAGAGAGAAAAAGGGTCCCCGATCCCCCCTTGTGGCCCCCAATGTCCCCCGGTGCCGCCGCCATGGTTCAAAGGGGAGAAAATGGCGGGCGCATACTCAGTGCACCCGCCGCGATGTGCTGGAGGGACTTGGGCAATTTTCTCTGGGGTCTCGGCTGCAACAGTATAACGGTGACCGCAACAACAACAAAAAAAAAATTATTTCTCTCCCCTCTGATGTGATCGCACATCAGAGGGGTGAGAATTAGGGTCCCCAGGTCCCCCGACCCCCTCCTGTACCTCCCGGTGTCCTCTTGTCCTCCAGCAGGTCCCCCTGTGCTGCGATCCTCCCGGGTCCTGAAAAAAAAAACGGCGGGTGCATGCGCAGTGCGCCCACCGAATCTGCCTGGCGGCAGATTCAAACATGTTTTCATTCATTCTCCTAAAAGTACATTTTGATCACTGTGATAAACTTAGATAGGAACATATAATAAAATATAGAAATTATATTATTTTCATTTTTCCATTAGGACTAGGGTTAGGGCTAGGGTTAGGGTTATAATTAGGGTTAGGCTGGGTTCATACAACGTTATGGCAGTCCGTTAGACGGACTGCGTTACACCGCGGTATAACGCGGTGTAACGCAGTCCATTAACGCTGCCATTCACCCCCATTTGAGGGCGCATCACGACGCATGCCGTAAAGCGGCATGCATTCGCGACGTGCCATCATTCAGTGACGGAGCCTCGGACGCGGCTTGAACGGGCTGGTAAAACGCAAAATGAACCTAGCCTTAGGGTTAGGGTTGGAATTAGGGTTAGGGTTACAATTAGGGTTAGGGTTACAATTAGGGTTGAAATTAGGGTTGGGATTTAGGTTAGGATTAGGGTTAGGGGTGTGTTGGGGTTAGGGTTGGAGCTAGAATTGAGAGGTTTCCACTATTTAGGCACATCAGTGGGTCTCCAAACACAACGTGGCGTTCAAAAAGTCAAATGGCGCTCCCTCCCTTCCGAGCCCTGCCGTGCGCCCAAACAGTGGTTTACCCCAACATATAGGGTATCAGCGTACTCAGGACAAATTGCACACCAATTTTGGCGTTCTAATTTCTCCTGTTACCCTTGGGAAAATAAAAAATAGCTGGCTAAAAAAAAATCATTTTTGAGGAAAAAAAATATTTTTTATTTTCACGGCTCTGTGTGTTAGGGTCTGCGGAACGCACCAAATATATGATGTAAAAAGGTGCGTTCGCAGCCCGGGGTCCACGTGCAGGCGGAGCCTGCTGCTAGTAAAATGGCGCAAGAAGCGAACTCTGTTATCCCGCAGAGTCGCCAAAATAAACACCGTAACGCACTGTGGCAATATGTGCGAACTCTGTTATTCCACAGAGCCGCTAGAAGGAGTGCCGCAGCACTATATGGCAATGTGTGCGAACTCACTTAACACCACTGAGTCGCAAAATAAACACGCTAGGGCACTGTCTAGCGTTGAAAGCGAACCCTGTTACGTCACAGAGCCGCTGAGACAAACTTCTGTGTCCTGTCAGGCACCCAGGTACACAGTTGACTGCTAAGCGAACATAGAACGTGATCATGCGCTAATGTCCTCTCGGGAGTCACCCGCAATCTATGGTGTCTGAACGCCAGACCCTGAATACAGCAATCAAACTCCTCACCGGTTATGCCGGTAATCTAGGGCATCTAGGACACCGACCCTGACCAGCTAGCATACCAAACTCCTCACCGATTAAGTCGGTATTCTAGGGGCTTATTTCAGCCGGGCCCTAACCACACACATGCATGACCATACTGGCGCAAAGCATATGACGATTGATACTAGCGCATGGCGGCCCAGCCATGCTACCCTTTTATAGTAACAGCTACAGGACCTGCCAGAAACAAGGACCAATGAAACTTGTTCCAGAACACCAGTAGTCACAGGACCTTCCTGGCGGACCAATAGGAGCTGCTGCAGTACCTGAGCATGTGACCCCTGATCTCCAATGAGAGATCTCACTCTGGGCATGCTCAGAAGGGGAAAACAAGGACTTTGTCCTAAAGACGTCTGCTCGCCGCTAACCAGTACTGGCCACAATAGCAGAGCCTGGAGGAGCAGCAGTAATCCTCTGCACACTGTTAGACTGGGCGAGACGCTGGGACCGATGTCTAAGCTGAGCAAGCTCACTGCAGAGGAGATGAATGGGGGACCGCCGTGGGACTGGTTCACGACTCCCCTTGTGCAGCAGCAGGAACTCGAACCCTAACACTGCGTTTATAAATTTCTGTGAAGCACTTGGGGGTTCAAAGTGCTCACCACACATCTAGATAAGCTCCTTGGGGGGTCTAGTTTCCAAAATGGTGTCACTTGCAGGGGGTTTCTACTGTTTAGGCACATCAAGGGCTCTGCAAACACAACATGACTCCCGCAGAACATTCCATCAAAGTCTGCATTACAAAATGGCTCTCCTTCCCTTCCAAGCTCTCCCATGCACCCAAACAGTGGTTTCACCCCACATATGGAGTATCAGCGTACTCAGAAAAAATTGCACAACAACTTTTGGGGTCCAATTTCTCCTGTTACCCTTGGGAAAATAAAAAATAGCGGGCTAAAGAATCATTTTTGAAAAAAAAAATGATTTTTTATTTTCACGGCTCTACGTTATAAACTTCTGTGAAGCACTTTGGGGTTCAAAGTGCTCACCACACATCTAGATAAGTTCCTTAAGGGGTCTAGTTTCCAAAATGGTGTCATTTGTCGGGGGTTTCCACTGTTTAGGCGTATCAGGGGCTCTCCAAACGCGACATGGCGTCCAACTTCAATTCCAGCCAATTTTCGTTTGAAAAAGTAAAACGGCGCTCCTTCCCTTCCAAGCCCTGCCGTGCGCCCAAACAGTGGTTCCCCCCACATATGGGGTATCAGCGTACTCAGGACAAATTGGACAACAACTTTTGTGGTCTAATTTCTCCTGTTACCCTTGGGAAAATAAAAAATTGGGGACTAAACGATCAGGTTTGTGGAAAAAATATGATTTTTTATTTTCACGCCCGGGCGTTATAAACTTCTGTGAAGCACTTGGGGGTGCAAAGTGCTCACCACACATCTAGATAAGTTCCTTAGGGGTTCTAGTTTCCAAAATGGGGTCACTTGTGGGGGGTTTCCACTGTTTAGACACATCAGGGCCTCTACAAACGCGACATGGCGTCCAGCCAATTCTGCGTTGAAAAAGTCAAATGGCGCTCCTTCCCTTCCAAACTCTGCCATGCACCCAAACAGTGGTTTACCCCCACATATGGGGTATCAGCATGCTCAGGACAAATTGCACAAAAACTTTGGGATCTTGTTACCCTTGGGAAAATAAAAATTGGGGTGAAAAGATCATTTTTGTGGAAAAAATATGATTTTTTATTGAGGGGTGCAGTTTTTAGAATGGTGTCACTTTTGGGTATTTTCTATCATATAGACCCCTCAAAGTGACTTCAAATGTGATGTGGTCCCTAAAAAAAAAATGGTGTTGTAAAAATGAGAAATCGCTGGTCAACTTTTAACCCTTATAACTTCGTAACAAAAAAAAATTTTGTTCCCAAAATTGTGCTGATGTAAAGTAGACATGTGGGAAATGTTATTTATTAAGAAATTTGTGTGACATATCTCTCTGATTTAAGGGCATAAAATTTAAAGTTTGAAAATTGCTAAATTTTCAAAATTTTCACCATATTTCCGTTTTTTTCATAAATGAACGCAAGTCATATAAAAAAAAAAATTACAACTAACCGGAAGTACAATATGTCACGAAAAAACAATCTCAGAATCAGCAGGATTCGTTAAAGTGTTCCAGAGTTATAACCTCATAAAGTGACAGTGGTCAGAATTGTAAAAATTGACCTGGTCATTAAGCTGCAAAATAGCTCTGTCACTAAGGGGTTAAACAGTGGGTCTCCTATACTGTTATTGCGTATGCAGTGAGTGGCAGGACTGCCTAAAATTTGGACGCACCACAATACCCCTTTGAAGAGACGTACAGGAGGGCCTCCTGAAAACAATGTTCCCATTATTAGGAAGTGGGTCTCCCATACTGTTTGCCATGCAGTAAATGCAAGGGCTGCCTAAAATTTGGAGGCACTCCAATGCACTTTGGAAGAGACGTGGAGGAGGGCCTCATTAAAAAATGTGCCCATTATTAATAATTTGGAGAATAAAAGATCAGTCCAGGAGGCGACAGAAGCAGATTTTTCTAATAAACTAGATTACACAGTTTTTTTTATTTTTATATGTATATATTATATGTATTTTTATGTACTGATTTATGGAGAAAAAAAATGACAGTTACACGTTAATGACTTATGTTGTGCTGCCCCATTTTAGTAGACCTGTCCACCTCGGGAATAAGCGAAAGTTCTCCTTGTAGCGTGGGTCTAGAAGTGTCACCAACCAGTAATGACTGTCACCCAAAATTTGGAGAACGCGAGGGTCCCAGGAAAGGCAGCGTAACATAAACTCAACCATGCTTGCCAGACTGCTAACATGCAAGCATTCCGTGTCCTCACCAAGAGGACGACTGACCATGCTCTCCTCCTCCTCCTTCCTGTCCTCAGGCCATCCACGCTGAACAGACTGTATGACATTTGTGCAGGTAGTACCGTCTAAAGCGCATGAAATTAGCTCCTGTTCTTCCTCCTCCTCCTTCTCTTCCTCATTGTCACCCAATCCACGTTGGGATGAAATGAGGCTGGGCTGTGTGTAATCACCCTGTATTATAGTAGGAAAGGCGTGCATTCTGTAATAGCGGATAGGTGCAGGCTGAACCTGGAGCTAGGCCAGATAAATCATGAAATTGGAAAAACAGCCGCACTCAAACAATCTTTCAATGCAAATGAAAAAATATTTATTTGAAAACACCACAATGTAAAAAACCTCAACACGTTTTTTACGCTGTGGTGTTTTCAAATAAATCTTTTTTCATTTGCATTGAAAGATTGTTTGAGTGCTGCTGTTTTTCCAATTTCATAATCACCCTGTATGGCTCCTTGCTCCATCTCATTGTGCTCCACCTGGAATGCATCCTCTTTGATTGTGAGCAGAGAGCGTTTCAGAAGACAGAGAGGTGGGATGGTGATGCTAATTATGGCGTCATTGCCGCTCACCATCTTGGTGGAGTCCTCAAAGTTTTGGAGGATGGTACATATGTCTGACATCCATGTCCACTCCTGAGGTCTTATGTGTGGAGTCTGAACTGAATACCAATGGCCTTGTTGATGCTTGTAGTCAACAACTGCCCTCTTCTGCTCACAAATCCTTCCCAACATGTGCAGTGTAGAGTTGGGGGGACATCACACACCAGTTGGTGAGCCGGAAGCTGCAAAAGCTGCTGAAGCACGGCAAGGGCGGCGGAAGCTGTTGCTGACTTTATAAAATGGGCACACAGGCATCGTACTTTGGCGAGCAGATCCGGCAGCTTCCGGTAGGTTTTGAGAAACCACTGAACCACGAGGTTAAGCACATGGGCCAGGCATGGCACGTGTGTGAGCTCGCCTCACCTCAGAGCCGCCACCAGGTTCTGGCCATTGTCACACACGACCATGCTTGGCTGTAGGTTCAGCAGTATCAGCCACAGATCTGCCTGCTCTTTCAGAGCTGTCTACAACTCCTCACATTGTGCGGTTTGTCACCTAAGCATATTAGCTTCAGCACAGCCTGTTGCCTCTTGGCTGAGGCAGTGCTGCAATGCTTCCAGCTTGTGACTGATGTGGTCATTTCAGAGATGGAGGCTAAAGAGGAGGAGGAGGTGCAGGAGCTGTAGACTGTGGGGGCAACCCTGATTGACCTATGGCCCGCAATCCTCTGCATTGGGAGGACGTGTTCCGTCCCAAGGTCCGACTGGGTCCCAGCTTCCACTATGTTATTCCAGTGTGCCAACACCGAGATGTACCATTCCTGCCCCAAGCCCTTGTCCATGTGCCTGTGGTTAGGTGGACTTTCCCAGTAACTGCATTGTTGAGGGCACGGCTAATGTGGGATACGTGCTTGTGTAATGTGGGGACGACACACTGGGAGAAATAGTGGTAGCTGGGGACTGAGTACCGAGGGACGGCCGCCGCCATTAGGTTGCGGAAAGCTTCCATCTCCACGAGCCTAAAAGGCAACATTTCAAGCAGAAGCAGTCGCAAAATGTGGGAATTTAGAAGTGTGGCCTGTGGGGTGTTGGCTGCGTATTTATGCTTGCATTCCAAGGACTGGGGTATGGACAACTGAACGCTGCGCTGGGACAAGGACGTGGACGTGCTTGCTGATGGTGTTAGTTGAGTGTGTGCAATGACAGGTGCAGGGCAGGAGGCATCTTCGCATACACCATGGACAGGGGATTGGCTTGCATGCACAACAGCGGAAGAAGCAGTGGCATCACCCGCAGACACTGTTCCTGGACCCTGGGGTTCGGCCCACAAAGTCGGGTGCTTTGCTGTCATGTACCTGATCATGCTGGTTAGGCTGGTAGTTTTGCTACCCCTGCTGATGCGGGCCTGGCAGATGGTGCAAATGGCCTTTTTGTGGTTATCAGCAGAGTCTTTAAAAAACAACCACACTCGGAAAGATCTAACAGTTGTACTGGCAATGAAGTCGTGTTGATGCTACTGGGAATGATTGCCCATCTTCTGTCTGCAGCCACCACACTGCTTCTTCCTGCCTGTTGGGGTGCTACACTTCCCTCCCCCTCTGTGCTGCTGTCCTCACTTTGCATGTCCTCCTGCCTGATTGGGTCAGTTACTATAGCATCCACCACCTAATCTTTCACTTCCGCACCCTGGTCCTCCTCCTGACTGTCTGGCAATTTGTGTGACCGTGGCTGCTCAAATATTTGGTCATCGCTACAAGCGATCTCCTCTTGCCCCGCTTCAAGTAGATCGGGCGAGAGGCCGAATCTATAAATGGAAAAGTGAACAGCTTTTCAGAGTGTCCAACTGTGGAATCAGTTGTCTACGGGCACTTGGCATGGTGGGAGGAAGGAGGATCAGGGTGAGGAATATGCCAACCAGACTCACAGATACTGAGACTTGACCGTGTGGAAGACAGGATGGTGATGGTGGTGGCAACGTGACTGGAAGCATTATCCGCTATCCAACAAACAACCTTTTGACACTGCTCTTGGTTCAATAATGGTGTGCTGCTGCGGTCCCCTAGTAATTGGGACAGGAAGGTCGGGCGAGAAGATGTGTGTGTTTGTTGTGGCACAATTTCAGCTTGCCCACGGCCTCGGCTATGGCATGCACCATCACTATCATGTTCAGTTCCCCGTCCCTTGCCATGCGCCTTGCCCATTTTAAATGGAGCACTGTATTTTCTACGTTCACTACAAATGGCTGAATTTGGAGCGAACTTATATGTGATCCGTGTGATAGACAAACCCCTGTTTAAAATAGCTGGCCTGTAGGTAACTATTTTTTTCAGCAAACTGGTGTCAATAAGTTCGCTATGACACTGCAACAAAATTTAAATGTAGGCCAGGTATGGCAGAATTTTGAGCGCACTGATATGTCATCTGTGTAACGGACAAACCCCTGTTTAAAATAGCTGGCCTGTAGGTAACTATTTTTTCCAGAAAACTGGTGTCAATAACTTAGCTAAGACACTGTAACACAATTTAAATGTAGGCCAGAAATGGCAGAATTTTGAGTGCACTGATATGTGATCCATGTGATGGACAAACCACTGTTTTAAATTGATGGAAAATATGGAAAGGATCTGGCTGTATTCTGCAGTGTCAACAAGAAAATGGAGCAGAAAAATGGTATTCTATGGATTGGTTTTTAAGCAAATAATCAGAATTAAGATCCCCAAAAAATTATTTCTGGCCCCTGATACCTGGGGCTATGTCTAGAAATATCTGTAAAAGCTGCAGCAGCAGACAGAACTGGAACTCTTTTTATTAAAAAATATAAAACACATACATTATATACACAAAACAACAACTCCAATACAAAACAAAAAGAAACAATACCTAAAGAAAATAGCTTGACACTTGTTCACTCCTCACTTTCTTGTCCTTATTAATCGAGATCTTTTTAGCAGACAGAACTGGAATGAACCCTCTTGCTATATGAACTGCAGTCTGCCACATACACTGCCTGCCTGCCTAGCACTGATATCTATGCAGCTTTATTAGTCCTCAGAAGGACTCTTAGTTGAAATGGATATGTGTATACAATATGGTATACCCACACTAAGTAAGAATCAATCAAATCTCTTCCTAGCTCAGCAGAAACTCTACCTACACTAGCTGATTCCAGAGTAGACTGTAACGAGCATGGCGCGGCTAGGTCTGATATAGACCTGATGACGATGTGAGGCCAGCCAATCACCAATCACTGTAATGCCACAACCAACATGGCTGCGGCATTACAGTATGTGGCAGACAATCCCTTCATGTTCATTGGCTCTCTAAAGAGCGCCAATCATGCAGGGTGGGGACTCGAGCTCCCGCCGAGCAACCCTGGAAATAATCGGAAAGACTCGTGCGAGTTTATCTCTTGTCTGAGCCTGGCCTAATAGCAAAAGTACAAAAGAATAAACTAGGCAGCTTGGCCGCTATCTACACATGCAAATGCAAACTCGTGAGAGAGCTGGAATAGTGATCAGTATCCCCAACATGCTTAACAGTGGCTTTACTCACAGCAGTTTTCTCAGCAGCAGAGAGCCCCATCACCTTATGAATGCTCTGCTCATACCTGAGCATTGCAGGGATTAGGCACAACCACATCAAAAACCTGGAGTGGCTTAATGGAGCAGAGAAATACCCAGACACTTCCTTTGCTTCCAAACTCCCTGGGAGTTAATTTAAATGGTATAAGACAAAATACACACACCATCAGGCACCAGCCCCCGATTTTTGGCATAAAGCACTTTGAAAAGTTACATTTTGCGCAACTCAAATTTGGACAAAATTTTGCAACTTTTGGAGTTTTTTGCCCCCTGCCTAATGGTTAAAAGTTCCACCACATTTTTTTTTTTCATTTTTCAGTACATTATATGGTAAAATGGTGTCATTCAAAATGACAACTTATCCCGCAATAAATAAACTCTCATATGGTTATTCTGATGGAAAAATAAAGGCGTTATGGCTTTTAGAATAAGGGGATGAAAAATGAGTAACCATTGTCTTTATTTTTATTTCATAAATCAATAGTACACATGAATATAACAAACTTTCTAATGTATCCTAATACATGTCAGGGAAATCGGCTTCTTTATGCTATTGAAGTGATAGTAATTTGTAGACAAAATCTGTATTTGGTGAACACAAACGTTCCCATTACTGAGATATGAGATGACGGTTAGTGCTCATAACTTCTATGGAGGAGGAGCTAGCGGTAGACATAGAAATTCTGTTACAAGTTGGATAGTTACAGTTCTCCATAGAACTTTCTGAGCACCAACTGTCATCTCCTATCTCAGTCATGGGTAAGTCGGTATTAACCCAGGACAAATTTTTTACCCATTAACTGATAATTTGGAGAATGAAAGATCAGTCCAGGAGGCGACAGAAGCAGATTTTTCTAATAAACTAGATTACACAGTTTTTTTTTATTTTTATATGTATATATTATATGTATTTTTATGTACTGATTTATGGAGAAAAAAAATGACAGTTACACTTTAATGACCTATGTTCAATATTTTAGGTAAAAAAAATTTGAATGGTTGGGGAAGTAGGAAAAAAAAGACCTACTAATTAGCACCAGAGTTGAACAAAGCTCAACTGCAATATCAGGAAAGCCCATGGGCAGGAGTGGTTCTGCTGAGCAAACTTTTTTAATCTCATATGAACCTTTTAATTTTATACATCTATCCTTTGCATTAATAATACAATTCTTAATGCAGCATACATCGTTACTGAAGAATTACACTTGGAATAAATCTACATACGTTGGGCTTTAATTTTACTGCTAGTGATATTATGTATCGTTTCCTAAATCAGGCTACAATAAATATCACATTTCTACGAGTATAAACACAGACCAGGTCTATTGTTAGATGGGATTATAGTGTCACTCAAAGTACGTCTGTGTTTCTAAAGGATTATAACCTTTCTGTCCTGGAAAATGTCTGCAGGCATCATTGTCACTTAATGTCTCTTATTTCCCATTACTAGAATAAGAGGGGAATAAAAATCAAAGACTCCAAATCCTAATATCTGAAGTTACAAAAATTGATGCTTTTATGCCTTTTATGGGTTTTGTGATATTATGTAAATAAAGCTTAAATGGTTATATTTCCATATCTGACATATAAATGCCCGATAAATCTAGAGAACGGGGTCCAAGGGCCAAGTGGAGAGGTGGACATGATATTATTATACATTTATTATTATTATTATACATTTATATAGCGCCATTTATTCCATGGCGCTTTACATATGAAAAGGAAAAATATAGACAGATACAATAAACATGTGCTAGACAAGGGACACACAAGTACAGAAGGAGAGAGGACCCTGCCCGCGAGGGCTCACAGTCTACAGGGATGGGTGAGAATACACTAGGAGAGGGTAGAGCTGGTCGTGCGATGGTTCAGTAGACTGAGGATCATTGCAGGTTGTAGGCTTGTCGGAACAGGTGGGTCTTCAGGTTTTTCTTGAAGGTCTCCGTTGTTGGTGAAAGTCTGATGTTTTGCGGCAGGAGTTCCAGAGTATGGGGAAGCCCGGAGAAGTCTTGTATGCGGTTGTGGGAAGAAGAGATGAGGGGGAGTCGAGAAGGAGATCTTGGAGGATCGAAGGTTGCGTGTAGGTAGGTAGCGGGAGACCATGTCACAGATGTATGGAGGAGAAAGGTATGATATGGCAGCTCTCTTTATTTACTTGTGTGGCATTCCGAAAATCGTGGAGTTTGAGTGTGTTCACATGGAGTCTTTAAGCAGCAGAAAGTAAGCAAATCTTTGACGAGTTTTGAGACTTGGAGGAGGATTTGGACCGTTTCCAATTTGTACTCTACTTCCTTATGTTCCAAAAACTCCGTGTGCACATAGCCTTATGGTTTGTTCACACTAAGTCTTTTTGAGAAAACTCGCCATTTTTGAATGTCTCAAGAAAACTGTGTGGACATAACCTGCATGCAGCAATTTTCAGATGTCCGCACTGGTTCAACACTCACTAGGTAGCGGATGGTCTCTACTTTCTGGCTCCATGACAACATACCAGAATTAGCAGAAAGCATCCCTGCTCAGACAATCACTGTAAAAAGGCAATAATCCAATACATCTGAGCCGCTGATTAGCTAATACAGCATTTCCAACCATTTCCTATGTGATAAGTCGGGGCCAAGAGTTAAAGACCAGTGCTTACTGGGAAAGCACTGAAAAGGGAGCTCACTGAGAGTGAGAAATGCAGCACAGCCTCTTTCAGTGGCACCAAAAAGAAAATCCATGTGCCATGACCTCTCCCTCCTTCGGGCATCTCAAATAATGTTCCAGTTTATTATCTGACCTTTGGCTCCACTGTTGGGAAAACTCTGATATACCGAGATGAAAACAAACTGAGTGGTCATAAAGAGATTAAACCATCGGTCACCCAACCATGAAGTCTTTTATATATGACTAGCTATGAACCCGTTCTACGCCCGGGTGGCAAGCATTTTTATTGGTATATGGTCTCCCATCCTGGTATGTGCTGCCCCCCTCCTATTCTGGTATGCATAGTCCCCTCACCCCCACCCAATCCTGGCATGCATGGCACCCCATTCTTCATCCTGGTGTGCATGGTCCCCTCACACCCCAATCCTGGTATGCATGGTACCCCCTCATCCCTATCCTGGTATGCATGGTACCTGTTCATCCATATCCTGGTATTCATGGTCCCCTCACCCCCCCAATCCTGGTATGCATGGTCCCCTCACCCCCCAATCCTGGTATGCATGGTCCCCTCCCCCAATCCTGGAATGCATGGTCCCCTCACCCCCCAATCCCTGTATGCATGGTTCCCTCATCCCCAATCCTGGTATGCATGGTCCAATCCCAAAAATCATGGAATGCATGGTCTCCTCACCCCCAATCATGGTATGCATGGTCCCCTCCCCACAATCCTGGTATGCATGGTCCCCTCCCCAATCCAGGAATGCATGGTCCCTCACCCCCCAATCCCGGTATGCATGGTGCCCTCACCCCCCAATCCTGGTATGCATAGTCCCCTCACCCCCAATCTTGGTATGCATGGTCCCCCTCATTCCTATTGTAGGATGTATTGTACCCCCACATCCCACAATTCTGGCATGCATGGTCCCCTCATCCCCTATCCTGGTATGCATGGTACCCCTCACCTCCTTACCCTGGTATGCATGGTCCCCTCATCCTCAATCCTGGTATGCTTGGTCCCCACACCCTCCAATCCTGGAATGCATGGTTCTCTCACCCCCCATCCTGGTATGCATGGTCCCCTCACCTCCCTATCCTGATATGCATGGTCCTCTCACCCCCAATCCTGGTATGCATGGTCCCCTCACCCCCCAATCCTGGAATGCATGGTCCTTTCACCCCCCAATCCCAATATGCATGTTGCCCTCACCCCCAATCTTGGTATGCATGGTCCCCTCACCCCCCAATCCTGGTATGCATGGTCCCCCTCATCCCTATCATAGGATGTATGGTACCCCTTCACCCCCCAATTCTGCTATGCATGATCCCCCTCATCCCCAATAGTGGTATGCATGGTACCCTCACTCCCCTATCCTGGTATGCATAGTACCCCTCACCCCCCTATCCTGGTATGCATGGTCCTCTCACCCCCATCCTGGTATGCATGGTCCCCTCACCCCCCTATCCTGGAATGCATGGTCCCTCACCCCCCAATCCTGATATGCATGGTCCTCTCACCCCCAATCCTAATATGCATGGTCCTCTCACCCCCCAATCCTGGAATGCATGGTCCCCTCACCCCCAATCATGGAGTGCATGGTCCCCTCACTCCCCAATCTTGGTGTGCATGGTCCCTTCACCCCAAATCCTGGTATGCATGGTCCTCTCATCCCACAGCCTGGTATGCATGGTCCCCTCACCCCCAATCCTGATATGTATGGTCCTCTCACCCCCAATCCTGATATGCATGTCCCCTCACCCCCCAATCCTAATATGCAAGGTTCCCTTCACCCCCAATCCTAAGATGCATGGTCCTCTTGCCCCCAATCCTAAGATTCATGGTTCTCTCACCCCCTATCCTGGTATGCATGGCCTCCTCACTCCCCAATCTTGGAATGCATGGTCCCCTCACCCCCAATCCTGGTATGCATGGTCCCCTCACCCCCCAATACTGGTATGCATGGTCCCCTCACCCCCCAATCTTGGCATGCATGATCCCCCTCATCCCTATAGTAGGATTTATGGTACCCCCTCACCCCCCAATCCTGGTATGCATGGTCCCCTTATCCCCAATCCTGGTATGCATGGTACCCCTCACCCCCAATCCTGGTATGCATGGTCCCCTCATCCCCTATCCTGGTATGCATGGTCCTCTCACCCCCCAATCCTGGTATGCATGGTCCTCTCACCCTCCCACCCTCCTATCCTGGTATGCATAGTCCCCTCACCCCCAATTCTGATATGTATGGTCTCCCTTACCCCCAATCCTGATATGCATGGTTCCCTCACCCCCTAATCCTGGTGTGCATGGTCCCCTCAGCCCCCAATCCTGGAATGCATGGTGCCCTCACTCCCCAATCCTGGAATGCATGGTCCCCTCACCCCCAATCCTGGGTTGCATGGGCCCCTCACCCCCAATGCTGGAATGCATGGTCCCGTCACCCCCCAATCCTAGTATGCATTACCCCTCACCCCCAATCCTGGAATGCATGGTCTCCTCACCCCCAATCCTGGTGTGCATGGTCCCCTCACCCCCCAATCCTGGAATGCATGGTTCCCTCACCCCCAAACCTGGTATGCATGTTCCCCTCACCCCCAAT
Organism: Oophaga sylvatica; assembly: GCA_033576555.1. NCBI lineage: Eukaryota > Metazoa > Chordata > Amphibia > Anura > Dendrobatidae > Oophaga > Oophaga sylvatica. The sequence goes on along the minus strand of JARQOD010000001.1, from coordinate 490,545,238 downwards.
CCTGGATGCATGGTCCCTCACCCCCACCTGGTTGCATGTCCCTCACCCCCAATCCTGGAATGCATGGTCCCTCACCCCCAACCTGTATGCATGCTACCCCTCACCCCACAATCCTGGAATGCATGGTCCTCTCACCCCTAATCCTGGAATGCATGATGCCCTCATCCCCCTCTCACCCCCCAATCCTGGTATGCTTGATCCCCTCAACCCCCAATCCTGGAATGCATGGTCCTCTCACCTCCCAATCCTGACATGCATGCTACCACTCACCCCCCAATCCTGGAATGCATGGTCCTCTCACCCCCCAATCCTGGTATGCATGATCTCCTCATCCCTCTATCCTGCAATGCATGGTCCTCTCACCCCCCAATCCTGGAATGCATGGTCCCCTCACCCCCCAATCCTGGTATGCATGATCCCCTCACCCCCAATCCTGGAATGCATGGTCCCTTCAACCCCCAATCCTGATATGCATGCTACCCCTCACCACCCTATCCTGGTATGCATGGTCCCCTCACCCCCTATCCTCGTATGTATGCTACCTTTCACCCCCTATCCTGATATGTATGGTCCCCTCACCTCTATTAAACTGCACACATACAAAAAAAACCATTTATACTTACCTTTCTTTCCTGTGCTCCAGGGCTGTCCCGTTCTGCCGGAGGCTGGGGGAGGAGTGTGGCACCGGAGTACGCGCATGCCCATACTGCACTGTCCAGCGCCATATTGCTTAAGACACACTGTAAATGTGTCTTCAGTAAAATGGCGCCGGATAGCGCTATGCGCATGCGCGATTCCGACGTGAACTCCTGCCCCGGTCCCTGGCAAGTGAAGCGCCGCTGCAACGCTCCTCCCAGTCAGGTAAGTATGTAAGTATGGTGCCAGAGATTGCGATATGCATTCAGTGTCTACGCGTACCGCAATCTCCGGTGCCATACACAATCCTCACAGCTGGATGCCATCTTCTGTCTGGAGCCAGACTACGAAGGCGCGTCGCGCTTGCGCAGTCTATAAAGGCTTCAGACAGAGTGACGCTTCCAGCGTTATATTATAGATTTCAGTCTTCTCCATGGATGATCTATGGGTTCATGGTCAAGTCTCTTACGACTCTTCTAAATATGAACCGTGTAATGTTTTACGTCAACTGTTGGCTGTAAATACCGAAAACAATAACAAAATTTAGTTTCTTCATCCCTCCGTATGTTACCCAAATGTAACTAAGAATAGCACCCCTTACATAAAAGATTGTCTTACATGTCTATCAATAGTGGTTTGTCCATCCTGAGCTAGTTGTCTTTACATTGGTCATGCCATGTTTCTTCAGCCAAATGTTAGTTTTTCAGACAGCTGCCTTCACACAAACTTTCAATGATTCATAGCTAATGGTGTAAAGTAGTGTGTTAAAGGGGCATCAAGGTCCAAGTACAAACTCTGAGCTATTAAAAAGAGACCCCAAAACATTCACCTAATGGAATCTGAGGTTCTTCATCAGATAAAATAGTAGTCTTGAGAGACTGAAATATTTCTCTCCTATACAGAGTTTTTGAAGGAACTCAGCAGGGTGGTTTTTTCCAACACATCTTGGAGAACTAATTACAGATCTGTTGATGTGCAAATTCTATATCTTATGTAACCCCAAACAGATTTCGTGATCTAAGATCAGGGCATTGTCCGAGGCCATAACATCACTTCCAGGACTCCTTGCCTTTTAAAATGCTGAAGATCGTAATGACATTGGTTTGCTACTTGCATGCTAGGTTGATGTTTGGGGTCGATGTCCTTCTGTATAAATTTGTAGCCAATCAGACACCTCCTTGATGATACTGCATCCTCTGGATGGTAACCTTTAGTGATGATACAAGTGACCTCTCTTCAGTCTTCCTATTTCCCAACCATGAAAAAAGTTATCAGGTAGATCTAACACTTTCACAGTATATGGAAACCTCTATGATTCATGAGTCAAGAATTCTAGAAGGTTTGCAGTGTTTAGGAGTTTCCACCATGGTATAAAGTAAAGCTGTGAGTCGCTGTATTCGTTTAATGTCTTTTAGAGAAGTCTCTAGCTTCATGTGAACTCTTATGTTGAGCTTGCGAGAATTGTGATGAGTAGCTAGATACCCCACACACCAATCTCCGGTTGCCCTAGTCTTGGCTTACTAGCAATAGAACTTCAGTATTGTCTTCTAGGCTAACGGCTTTTACTGTATACTAATTATAGAGGCAACTGCAAACTCCATAGTAATAGTTGTGAGGATTCTCAAACCAAGCATCAGAAATGCTAAGCTTCATGCCTGTTGTTTGGTTAGGACAATTGTAAGAATGTTAATTTGAAAGACCTTTGGTAAAGTGACTCTCCAAGGGCAAGGGCTAATGAGACATTATGCAGCCTTTAAGTTTATGGCGTCACTTATAGAAATCAATCTATTAACAGTTCAAGGCTACAGGGGTCAACAGCTGCATGCCTCCTGGTATTTTGACTCCTAAAAGTAATGGCAATAAATATAGACAAAGGTGTCCATTGTCACAAATTAGTAGCATCCCATAAAAAGTTGTGTACACCTCATAAAAAGTTTTGTGAAGTACTGCCGAACAAAAAGACTTAGAGAGTATCAGCTTTACAAGAAAGAAAGAATGCATCGTGTTCCAGAGGGATGACATGGTTAAAAGCATGGGACCTAGAATGTTTGGGACTCATAAACAGACTGCCTTAAAGGCAAGAGTGTATCAAACTATTGGACAAGTGGAAATATTGAAATAAGCCTTAGTCATTTTTGCCTAAAGGCACTGTCACACTTAGCGATCGCACCAGCGATCACGACGACACGACCTGGCGAGATTGTTGGTGCGATCGCTATATGGTCGCTAGTTAGCTTCCAAACACAAAGATCTCATCAGAGATCAGAGATCTGTATAACGACCTCTGCAGTCGTTAGGAAAACCTAGTCCCGCCTGCGACGCTGGTAAAGTCGTTCATAAAGGGTGTCACACTGAGCGATTCAGGCTCACCAGCGGGACACCAACGACCAAAAAACGGCTCAGAACGTTCATGAGCGATCAGCGACATTGCAGCAGGGGCCACATCGCAGCTACATGTCACACACAGCGGTGTCTCTAATGAGATCGCTGCTGCGTCATAAAATCGTTGACGCTTTAGCGATCTCGTTAGCGATCTCTCTTAGTGTGACAGTACCTTTAGTTTCAGAGTCTAATAACTCCTATCGTTCAGTTTGTACATACAGTATACAATGAGCAGTTGCATAATGCATAGAACTTAAATTGGTTCTCACATTGGGAACATTTTTGGCAATATCGATAGGATATGCCATAACACCTCTCTATTCTTCACAAAGCACACTGAATCCCTGTTCTTGAGATAGATACATGTAAGAATGTGCACTGTAATGACATCAGGGGAGCATTAGGACCCTGCTACTTTTGGATGTCTGAGCTGAGAGAAAAATCCCGGGAAACTATGTGCTGGGGGGTGGGGCCTAGTGTCTGTTGTATAGGACACTGGGATGTGATGCTTCTAGAAGTTGAGGCTGCCATGTGAGACGCTGTGTGTGAGGCAGCTGATGAGAAGCAAGGAGTCTGGACTCTGTAAAGACTGTTTTCTGCCAGCGTGATTGTGAGAGTGTTAACCCCTTCCTCTTGTGAACTTATGGTTCTGCTGTGGAAAAAGTACAGAGCATTTTTGAGAGCTGTGTGACTTTGGAGCCTTGTGGAGTCCCTTCTGTGCTGAGCTGAAAAGCAACAGAAAACATTTATCCTGTGCAGATTCAGGCGATTTGCTCTCAAGAAAGTTGTGAGTGACTGCTGGAGGAGAGAAGGTATCCTGCACCATTCGTATTGAGAGGGATCCCGACAAGCCCCGTTAAAGTGCTGTCCCTGACAGTACACTGAGGCATCAAAACTGTAAGTTCCCGGCGTGTGGACTTGGCACCAGCTGTAAGGTTCTATGTATATATTCCTGAAACTCAGTTTGTTCGTCAGCCATTTTACTTTCTGTCTTGCTGCAGCTATCTTGCCCTCAGTCAAAATGGAGTTTCCAGCTTGCATGTTCCCGCCCTGATTCTCTCCTTTGCTTCTTAAGCAGCCACAGCTGAGCAATCAGTGCTTCAGAATCTAGCCTGCAGTGAACCTGTGACTTGACTCCTGTAAGCCTTGGACCTTGTACTCCAGCTATTCCTACTGAGGAACTCTGAAGCACTTGTGGACTCTGAACCCTGCTCTTTGAAAGACCCACGTTTGCATGGACTTACGGTAACAGAGAAGAAGATCCTGAATCTGTATTGGAGAGTGATTGCTGAGCTTGGATTACTCTGGCCTGCTGTGTCTCCTGTTTCTGTGTCTGCAAACTGTGTGACTATTTCTGCCAACTTGTATGAAGTAATACAGGACTTTTCTATATCAAACCTGTGACTCCTGTGTTTTCATCGCACCCAAGCACAAGACGCTATATGAACTGTACTACATACATTACAAGATTCTGAAGCCAAAACGTTAGTGTCTGCTGGGTCTGGAAGGCTGTGTCTGCTGTACTGTGGATATCAGACGTCCGGTTGTACTTTCTGTGATGACAGTGGTTGTGACTTCTCACAACCATTCCAGGTGAGCAATTCCCTTAAGTTTTTTCTTTTTGCAGTGTTACCACAGGTAAACACTATTTTTTATTTTTTTTTTCCTTTCTTTTCTCTTTTTTGTCTGCTGTAACTCTGGATATCAGATGTCTGGTTGAAACTTTCTGTGATGATAGTGGTTGTGACTTCTCACAACCATTCCAGGTGAGCAGTTCCCTTAATTTTTTTTTCTCTCTGCAGTGTTGCCACAGGTGAACACTATTGTTTTTTTTTTCTCTCCTCTTCTTCCAGTAATCCTGTCTTAAAAGATCTGGAAAATGGAGGCCCGCATAAAGGAACTTTGCGGAGTGACTGATAATATCCTTGCAGATTTGAAGAATATAAAGACCCGTTTTACAAATCTACAGGACCTCAATAATCACAATTTGCAAGTGGTTGGACAGACTACCCAGGATTTGCGAGCCAGGATTGAGGTTCTAGAGGGGCGAGTCCAGGCTCCTGCCGTAGCCCCGAGTGCTGGGATTCCCAAGTTGCCCCCTTTTCGTTTTGGCGGTGAACGTGAGAAATTCAGGGGATTTATTAATCAATGCAATCTTTTTTTTTCTGCACATGCTTCACAATTTCCCACTGAACGATCTAAGGTGCTTACTATAATTATGTTGCTTGCCAACAAGGCTTTAATGTGGGCAAACCCTCTGATTGAGACTGAGGATGATTGTTTGAATCACCTTGATGATTTTATTTCAGCCATGGGGCAGGTGTTTGATGACCCCAATCGAGGTGCAACAGCTGAAGCAGCCATGTTAGCTTTGCGCCAAGGTAAGCACTCTGTAGCTGAATATGCCTTGGATTTCAGGAGATGGGCCCTTGATACCACCTGGGACAGTTCCGCCAAAAAATCTATTTTTCGAAAGGGGTTATCTCCACTGATTAAGGATGAACTTGCTCGTGCCGACCCTCCCACTGCGTTAGGTGACTTTATTAACTACTGCATCCGTATTGATACTCGTCTGACTGAACGCAGGCAAGAGAGATGGTTCGAAAGCAATCGTACTAACCTTTTCCTACCTTCCTCTCCAGCTAAGGAACCTTTGAGTAGGATTACACGGGAACCTGAACCTGAACCCATGCAGGTAGACTCTTTACAACGACGGGTTAGTGATGCACGCAAGGAACATCGTTTTAAGGAGAATCTATGTTTCTATTGTGGTAAGTCAGGGCACTTCATTATAAACTGCCCCAGCCGTTCTCGTAAGACTACTGCAGCACTCATTGTGAGTGTTGCGAGAGGGGATCTGTCAGGTCCGAGCCTCAGGCTCCAGAGAGATCTGCAGCAACAGATCTTGATTTCTCGGACTTAAACTCCGTTACCTCTGAGGACGTTGACTGTGTAAACGCTGCCATTTTTCAAGTTTCCTCAGCGGTGTCCCAGCTGAGTTGTAAGAAAAACAATTCTCATTGCTTTCTTTCCATCAAACTCTGGGTTGACTCAGCTTGGGTGTCTAGCTCTGCTATGATCGACTCAGGGGCAAGTGGAAATTTTATGGATGTCTCCTTTGCTCTGAAACAGGAATACGTTCAGTGAAGAAGGCTACTCCAGTACAGATGGAAACTGTGGATGGCTCCCTGCTGACCTCTGGACCAGTGGATCAGGAAACAGAGCCTTTGAGGGTTCTTATGGGTAAAGATCATCAAGAGAAACTGTCCTTTATGCTTATCTCTTCTCCCCACTTTCCCATTATTCTAGGGCTACCATGGCTGCAGGCTCAGAATCCTACCATTAACTGGGAGACCAAGGAATTACACTTTCCAGAGAAACAGATGAGTCCAAAAGTTTCAGCTTGCTCTGTTCCTAAAGGAATCATGTCAGTCCCTGAACTACCAGCTGTATACCAGGACTATGTGGATTTATGTGACAAGAAGAACGCTGACCAGCTTCCTCCTCACCGTCCATATGATTGTCCAATTGAATTATTGCCTGGAGCAGAGATACCTTTTGGTAAGATCTACCCCCTGGCGGGGCCCGAGCTACAGGCTTTAAAGGATTACATAGATGAAAATCTAGCCAAGGGCTTCATACGCCCCTCTTCATCTCCTGCAGGTGCACCCATCTTCTTTGTAAAGAAGAAAGATGGATCTCTGAGACCATGCGTAGACTATAGGGAACTCAATAAAGTTACTATTAGAAACCGTTATCCATTGCCTTTAATCCCTGAGTTATTGGAGAGAGTGCGACATGCCAAAATTTTTTCTAAACTAGATCTTCGTGGGGCCTATAACTTAGTCCGTATTAGACCTGGGGATGAATGGAAGACTGCATTCAGGTCACGCTATGGACACTTTGAATATCTAGTTATGCCTTTTGGTCTGAGTACCGCCCCAGCCACTTTCCAACACTTGGTGAATGACATCTTCAGGGATCTCCTAGATACATTCGTGGTAATTTATTTGGATGATATTCTAATTTTTTCTAACTCCACAGAGGAACATCATGGACATGTGAGAATGGTCTTGGAACGTCTAAGACAAAATCATCTTTACATCAAACTTGAAAAGTGTGAATTCCATAGGACCGAAATTCAATTTCTGGGGTATGTACTGTCTACACAAGGAATTAGTATGGATGGAAGCAAAACCCAAGCCATCAAGGATTGGCCAAGTCCTAGAAATGTGAAGGAGGTACAGCGCTTCATCGGGTTTGCCAACTTCTATAGACGTTTCATTAGAAATTTCTCTGAGGTAGTGTCACCTATCACTCAACTTACCCGGAAAGAGTCTAGGTTTTCCTGGACTCCCCAAGCCCAGGAAGCATTTTCCCGTCTAAAAGATAAATTTACCACTGCACCTATCCTAGTACATCCCAACCCCGAGCTTGCCTTTATAATAGAGGTGGATGCTTCAGACTGTGCCGTTGGAGCTATACTCTCTCAGAGAACAGGTGAGAAGAATGTCTTGCATCCCTGTGCCTTCTTTTCCCAGCAGTTGTCTTCGGCTGAGAGGAACTACGATGTGGGCAATAGAGAGTTGTTGGCCATTATTGCCGCCTTCAAAGAATGGAGACACCTTCTTCAGGGAGCTGCACAGCAAATAGTCGTCCTGACAGACCATCGTAACCTTGAGTTTATCAGGTCGGCTAAGTGCCTGACTCCTCGCCAGGCTCGCTGGAATCTTTTCTTAAACCAATTTAATTTTATCATCTCTTATAGACCAGGATCGCGCAATGGAAAGGCTGATGCACTCTCTAGGATTTACTCAGCAGAGACACGTCCAATTACTCCTCCTAAGACTATTCTTCCTGACTCTAGATTCCTAGGAGTAATTCATAATCAAGACCTACTTAAGGACATCAAGGAAGCATACCATGCGGATTCCTTTTTGGCACAACCCCCAAGGGACGTAAGTCTTGTCTTTAAGAATGGTGTGTGGATTCAGGGACAACGTCTGTATATTCCTGAAACAGTCAGATTAAGAGTATTGCAACTCATTCACGATTCCAAGATAGCTGGGCATAGAGGAATTCTAAAGACACAGGAATTTCTTTCTCGTTTCTTTTGGTGGCCCACTTGCAGGAAGGATGTTTTGAATTATGTCACTTCATGTGAGGTCTGTGCAAGATGCAAAACACCTCGCTCCTCACCAACTGGTCTGTTACAGCCTCTTCCCACCCCGTCCCGCCCGTGGGGATCCATTTCTATGGACTTCATTGTGGAGTTACCAACCTCTCAGGGGAAGAACACCATTCTAGTGGTGGTTGACCGTCTAACAAAGGCAGCTCATTTTATCCCTTGTGTCGGCTTACCCACTGCAAAACAGACATCAGATTTGATGATTAAAGATGTGTTTCACTTACATGGAGTACCGGATGAGGTTATTTCGGATCGAGGGTGCAATTCACTTCTAGGTTTTGGCAAAATTTCTGTGCAGCATTGGACATTAAAGTAAACCTTTCTTCTGCTTTTCATCCCCAGACTAATGGACAGACCGAACGAACCAATCAAACCCTGGAGCAGTATCTCCGCTGCTTTATCTGCCACCTACAGGATGATTGGGTGGATCTACTTCCATTAGCTGAGTTCTCGTATAACAACTCTCAGAGTGCCTCCACTAAACAGTCTCCTTTTTACTCTAATCTAGGTTATCATCCTAACATTCTACCACGATTTCCCATAGAAACGCCTTTACCAGCAGTGGCGGAAAGAATCACGTCTTTACAGAAGAATATGGATCTTCTAAAGGAAAATCTGGAATCGGCTCAAGAAAGGTACAAGAAAGCAGCAGATAAATTTCGTAAACCTGCACGAGCTTTCAAGGTAGGAGACTTGGTCTGGCTGTCAACCAGAAATCTTAAGTTAAGGATTCCATCGTCTAAGTTGGGACATAAGTACATTGGACCCTATAAAATCAGTAAAATTATAAGTGCCGTTGCTTGTCGTCTTCAACTGCCCAGAACTATGAGAATCCACCCTGTCTTTCATGTATCCCTACTAAAGGCTGCGACACCCAATACGTTTCCTGGACGTTCCTCTCCTTGCCCTGACCCAGTGCTAGTCGATGGTCAGGAAGAATTTGTGGTGGAAAGGATTTTAGATTCCAGGTTGTATAGAAATCAGTTACAATATCTGATTAAATGGCAGGGCTACCCAGTGAAGGACAACTCATGGGAACCGGTCAATAACGTTAATGCTCCTCGCTTGCTCCGTCAGTTTCATCAGAGGTACCCACACAAGCCTGGTCTGAGGTCATCCGGAGGTTGTCCTTAAGGGGGGAGTAATGTAAGGTTCTATGTATATATTCCTGAAACTCAGTTTGTTCGTCAGCCATTTTACTTTCTGTCTTGCTGCAGCTATCTTGCCCTCAGTCAAAATGGAGTTTCCAGCTTGCATGTTCCCGCCCTGATTCTCTCCTTTGCTTCTTAAGCAGCCACAGCTGAGCAATCAGTGCTTCAGAATCTAGCCTGCAGTGAACCTGTGACTTGACTCCTGTAAGCCTTGGACCTTGTACTCCAGCTATTCCTACTGAGGAACTCTGAAGCACTTGTGGACTCTGAACCCTGCTCTTTGAAAGACCCACGTTTGCATGGACTTACGGTAACAGAGAAGAAGATCCTGAATCTGTATTGGAGAGTGATTGCTGAGCTTGGATTACTCTGGCCTGCTGTGTCTCCTGTTTCTGTGTCTGCAAACTGTGTGACTATTTCTGCCAACTTGTATGAAGTAATACAGGACTTTTCTATATCAAACCTGTGACTCCTGTGTTTTCATCGCACCCAAGCACAAGACGCTATATGAACTGTACTACATACATTACACCAGCTGACAAAACGCTGAACCTCGTTTCCTTGTGGTTGTTTTGGCGCCGAAGATTTTGGGACTGGCTGCAGCTGATGCAAATTATATACCTGAGTAGTGACTCACCTCAGGTTAATGGTACAATAGTAATAGATAGTTGGATATCCCCAGATTAAGTGTTTAAGAACTTCTGCTATATTTATATGTATTGTTATTGTGGGTTTTGAACGGTTTATACTATGTGTGCCATCCCAGGGGGTCCCATAATACCACCTCATCCGATTTACACCTGTTTTCTTAGTACCTGGTTTGACCTTTTGGACAGGTATATTTATTCTAAACCTCAGTGTAACATACTCAAAGCGGGTGAGTGTGATTAATAAGGGAATTTCAGTCTGTTTTCTTCAATACTAGATCTCATTCCAACTGTCATTTTAGTAAAGACAGTTTTGTTATTTCTGCCTTAGTCTCGGTTTGTGACCCACTGGATCTAATGTGGACCTCTGGTCATTACATTTTTGGCGTAGTCGGCAGGATACAGTGCTTGTCATGGACGGAGGCGAGGAAGGAAAAGACACCGCCGCACTAGCAGCTTGTCGCGGACCCCCTGGCAGTTGTTGTGACTTTTGGAGGGTATGTTGTTATGTTTCGGTAACTGAGGAGTGCAGGTAAAAAAGGCAATACACCAGAGCAGTTGGAATCTATGAGATTGCAGTACCCTGACTAACCACCACAACTAGAGGCAGCCGTGGAGCGTTCCTACGTTGGTCCTAGACGCCTCGTCACAGCCTGAGAAACTAACTACACCTAAAGATAGAAATAGGAAAGCTATCTGCCCCGGAGCAGATCCCCAAAGAACATAGAAAGCCCCCAAACATGTAATGGCTGTTAGACAAGAAGAAATACTGACACAGACAGAAAATAGTATGAGCAAACGTTGGGGCCCAAACTAACTAAATAGAAAAGGATAGGAAGGGTACTTACTGCAATCCCAAAAAACCCTGCAAAGCACCAACTCTACTAATTTCAAAAACACCTGAGATCACACGACCTCTGCCACCTAAATTAGTTCTCTGGTGTAACAAAATCAAAACAGCAGCCACTGAAGAAACTGGAAAAAGCAAAAGTACAAACATCAGTGGCTGAACCAAACTGAGAGGGCAAAAGCCCCCGGAGGGGACCCTGAAGGCCCCCACAGAAGTGCAGGACAAAATGAAAAAATAAAGCACAAAAACAAAAAGAAGAAAATGTCTTATCTGTTAGCAGGAGATGCAGACACGACACAGCAGGCTACAAGGGAAACAGGAATCATGGAGTGAGACCAGAACAATTGATCATCGGCAACCCTGATGGGAAGGCGACTCCCTTATATAAGACCAGTCAGTAACACCTGATTCCCACTCCTCACAATCTTCACTGGACAGTCAAGTACCGCTTGTAACCACCAGAGGGAGCCTCTGCTCAGAACTCATTTCAAGTCCATTCACAACAGTACCCCCCCTTGAGGAGGGGTCACCGAACCCTCACTTGAGCAACCAGGTCGGTCAGGATGAGTTCTATGATACGCACGGATGAGTCTCCTAGCATGGATGTCCGAAGCAGACACCCAAGAATTGTCTTCCTGACCATAACCTCTCCACTTAACCAAATACTGGAGTTTCCGTCTAGAAAAACGAGAATTCAATGTTTTCTCAACCACATACTCCAGATTGCCCTCAACCAAAACAGGGTCAGGAGGCACAGTAGTAGGAACCACTGGCTCAACAAACCTCTTCAACAAGGACTTGTGGAACACGTTATGGATCTTAAATGTCCCTGGAAGAAGCAAACGAAAAGAAACAGGATTAAGAATCTCCATGATCTTATAAGGTCCAATGAACCTAGGCTTAAATTTAGGAGATGCCACTCTCATAGGAATATTTTTTGAGGACAACCAGACCAAGTCCCCCACTTTAAACCGAGGACCATCAGTCCTATGCCGGTTAGCAAACCGCTGGGCCCTCTCCTGAGAGAGGGACAACCTCTCCACTACCTGGTCCCAAATCTGCTGCATACGCTCCACAACAGAGTCAACACCTGGACAGACAGAAGCCTCCATCTGTCCTGAAGAAAATCGAGGGTGAAACCCAGAATTACAGAAAAATGGAGACATCAAAGTGGCAGAGCTAGCCCTATTATTAAGTGCAAACTCAGCCAAAGGCAAAAAAGAGACCCAGTCATCCTGACCAGCAGACACAAAGCATCTTAGATAAGTCTCCAATGTCTGGTTTGTTCTCTCAGTTTGACCATTGGTCTGAGGATGAAACTCCGAGGAGAAAGACAATTGAACACCAAGTTTAGAACAAAAGGTCCTCCAAAATCTTGAAACAAACTGGACTCCTCTGTCAGACACAATGTTCTCAGGAATGCCGTGTAAACGAACCACGTGCTGAAGGAACAAAGGCACCAATTCAGAGGAGGAAGGCAACTTAGGTAATGGCACAAGATGTATCATCTTGGAAAACCTATCACAAATCACCCAGATGACGGTCATTCTCTGAGAAACAGGGAGGTCGAAAATGAAATCCATAGAGATATGGGTCCATGGTCTCTTGGGCACAGGCAATGGCAAAAACAAACCACTAGAGCGAGAGCAAGGCTTGGAGCGAGAGCAAGTCCCGCAGGACTGCACAAATTCCCTGACATCACGAGACAAGGTAGGCCACCAAAAGGACCGACTAACCAAGTCTCTGGTACCAAAAATTCCGGGATGACCGGCCAGCGCGGAACAATGAATCTCAGACATCACACTCTTTTTCCACTGGTCCGGGACAAACAATTTCCCAACAGGGCAGCACTCGGGCTTATCCTCCTGACACCCCTCCAGAGCCAGTCTCAAATTGGGCGAGATGGCGGAAAGAACTATACCCTCTTTCAAAATAACAGAAGGATCAGATAACTCAGGAGAGTCCGCAAGGAAACTCCTCGAGAGGGCATCCGCCTTAACATTCTTAGTGCCAGGAAGAAATGAAACCACAAAATTAAAACGTGTGAAAAACAAGGCCCACCTGGCCTGTCTAGGATTAAGTCGCTTGGCAGATTCCAGATAAACCAGATTCTTATGGTCCGTAAGGACCACCACCTGATGTTTGGCTCCCTCCAGCCAATGTCTCCACTCTTCAAAAGCCCACTTCATGGCCAATAACTCCCGATTACCCACGTCATAATTACGTTCAGTAGGAGAAAATTTTCGAGAGAAAAAGGCACAAGGGTTACTTTTAGAGGTCTCTGGATCTCTTTGGGACAAAACGGCACCTGCCCCAATTTCAGAGGCATCAACCTCCACCTGAAATGGTAGAGAAACATCAGGCTGCCGTAGAACAGGAGCAGAAGTGAATCTCTGCTTAAGTTCCTGAAATGCAGAGACTGCCTCAGGAGGCCAATTCACCACATCAGAACCCTTTTGGTCAAATCAGTTAAAGGTTTAACAATAACCGAGAAATTACCAATAAATTTACGATAAAAATTGGCAAAACCCAAAAATCTTTGAAGAGCCTTTAATGAAGTAGGTTGGACCCAATCACAGATGGCCTGAACCTTGACCGGGTCCATTTCAATAACAGATGGGGACAAAATGAATCCCAAAAATGAGATCCTCTGTACGCCAAAAAGACACTTTGATCCCTTCACATACAGAGCATTCTCTCTCAAAATCTGGAATACAGTTCGAACATGTTTCACATGAGAGTCCCAGTCATTGGAAAAAATCAAGATATCATCCAAATAAACAATCAGAAATTTATCCACAAAATCCCTGAAAATGTCATTCATGAAGGACTGGAAGACAGAAGGAGCATTAGTGAGCCCAAAGGGCTTCACAAGGTACTCAAAATGCCCCTCAGGGGTATTAAATGCCGTCTTCCATTCATCCCCGTGCTTAATGCGAATAAGGTTATATGCTCCCCTTAGGTCAAGCTTGGTAAACCAAGTAGCATTTTTCACCCTGGAAAACAGGTCAGAAATCAAGGGTAACGGATATTGATATTTCACAGTAATATTGTTCAAAAGACGATAATCAATACACGGCCTTAATGAACCATCCTTTTTGGCCACAAAGAAAAAACCGGCACCTAAGGGTGAAGAGGATGGTCTGATATGACCCTTCTCCAATGACTCCTTGATATAAGACCGCATAGCGTCATGTTCAGGTACAGACAAGTTAAAAAGGCGACCTTTAGGGAATTTACTACCAGGCACTAATTCAATAGCGCAGTCATAGCTCCTATGGGGAGGCAAGGATGCAGATTTACTTTCGCTAAACACATCAGAAAAATCAATCAAAAAGTCAGGAACATCCTGAGCCTGGGGGATGCAGAAAAAACAGGAGTGTTGGTATTAACACATTGGCAGCCCCAACTGGTTACAGACACAGTTTTCCAATCCAAAACAGGATTATGAGACTGCAACCAAGGGAAACCCAGTACGATAATATCATGCAGATTATACAGAACCAAAAATTTGCAGCACTCCTGATGATCAGGTTCAACCCTCATTATCACCTGATTAGAGAACTGAGGTTTATTCTCAGCCAAAGGGTAGAATCGATCCCCAGTAGGGGAATAGACTTCTGTAGGGGTATCAAGGGAAACCCACAACGTTTAGCAAATCATAATCCATCAGGTTAATAGCTGCTCCAGAATCAATGAAAGCCTGAGCAGAAAATGAGGACAGAGAGCATATCAGAGTGACAGTTAATAAAAACTTAGTCTGAACACTACCCAAGACAACTGAGCGTGCAAAACGTCTTCCCCGCTTAGGGCAGACTGAAATAGCATGAGAGGCATTACCATAATAGAAACATAACCCATTGCGCTTTCGAAACTCATGACGCTGTGCCCAGACACCACTCTATCACACTGCATGGATTCAGAAGCAGGTTCACAAGGCAACACTATTCCACGCATACTTCTCCGCTCACGCAAACGTCTGTCAATTTGAATTGCTAATGACATAGAATCATTGAGACCAGAGGGGACAGGGAATCCCACCATAACATCCTTTACATTATCTGACAGACCCTTCCGAAAAAGGCTGCCAAAGCGTCGTCATTCCACTTGGTCAGGACTGCCCACCTACGGAATCTCTGACAGTATAACTCAGCGTCATCAAGCCCCTGATTTAATGCCAACAAGGCTTTTTCAGCTTGATCAGTGACATTAGGCTCATCGTACAATAACCCCAAAGCCTGAAAAAATGCATCAACATCACTCAAAACAGGATCCCCAGGTGTCAGGGAAAAAGCCCAATCCTGAGGATCGCCGCGCAGGAGAGAGATGACAATTTGAACCTGCTGCGCTGCGTTCCCTGAGGACTTAGATTTTAAGGCAAAAAACAATTTACAATTATTTTTGAAATTCTGAAACTTAGCTCGATCCCCTAAAAACAAATCTGGCATGGGGATCCTAGGTTCCACAACAGGCAACCCAGCAAGATAGATAGCAATACTCCGAACCTCAGTGGCAAGCTGATCCACACGGCCAGACAACTGTGCAAACTCCATTGAGAGAAAAAATCCTCCCCAGCACCCAGAGATACAGAGGGAAAAAAAAAAAAAATGCAACAAACAGAAAAATATCTCTGACAATTCTGACAACCGTTTTTTCTTTCACAATATTTTTTCCCTTCTGTGAGTACCATACAACTTTACATTTTTGGCCGGTGATACTGTTATGTTTCGGTAACTGAGGAGTGCAGGTAAAAAAGGCAATACACCAGAGCAGTTGGAATCTATGAGATTGCAATACCCTGACTAGACAGCCACAACTAGAGGCAGCCGTGGAGCGTTCCTACGTTGGTCCTAGACGCCTCGTCACAGCCTGAGAAACTAACTACACCTAAAGATAGAAATAGGAAAGCTATCTGCCCCGGAGCAGATCCCCAAAGAACATAGAAAGCCCCCAAACATGTAATGACTGTTAGACAAGAAGAAATCATGACACAGACAGAAAATAGTATGAGCAAACGTTGGGGCTCAAACTAACTAAATAGAAAAGGATAGGAAGGGTACTTACTGCAATCCCAAAAAACCCTGCAAAGCACCAACTCTACTAATTTCAAAAACACCTGAGATCACATGACCTCTACCACCTAAATTAGTTCTCTGGTGTAACAAAATCAAAACAGCAGCCACTGAAGAAACTGGAAAAAGCAAAAGTACAAATATCAGTGGCTGAACCAAACTGAGAGGGCAAAAGCCCCGGAGGGGACCCTGAAGGCCCCCACAGAAGTGCAGGACAAAATGCAAAAATAAAGCACAAAAACAAAAAGAAGAAAATGTCTTATCTGTTAGCAGGAGATGCAGACACGACACAGCAGGCTACAAGGGAAACAGGAATCATGGAGTGAGACCAGAACAATTGATCACCGGCAACCCTGATGGGAAGGCGACTCCCTTATATAAGACCAGTCAGTAACACCTGATTCCCACTCCTCACAATCTTCACTGGACAGTCCAGTACCGCTTGTAACCACCAGAGGGAGCCTCTGCTCAGAACTCATTTCAAGTCCATTCACAACAGTATGTGCTGGTAGGAGCTTTATTCCAGCACATGCCGAAGTACGATGGGAGTAACATGACGTTGCAGGATTGGGCTGAGAGGGTCCGGAGTCTCCTGCGTATGTGTAATCTGGCCCCCACCTTTATGAGCAGAGATTACATTAAATACACTAGAGGGCGATGATAGGTGGATGGTGATAGTACGTCCAGAATCAGAGAGGAATACATTAGAGAAAATCTTGGAACTGTTAGAGGGGAGTTTGGGAAGTCAGGCCCGTGTGGCTCAGCTCCGATCCTTGTTCTTCAATTACCCTCAAAGGGAATGTGAGTCCTTGATGCAGTACTCTAATACCATACAGGAGACGTTGAATGAGGTGCAGCGGCTAGACCCAGGGGCTATGGGGGCGTTCCGAGAGGTAGATCGCTTGCTTTGGGATCAATTCATCACGTGGTTAGCTAATAGACTCCTTCGAGATAAACTGATGGAGATGGCCCGGGCTACACCAGAATTATCCTTCTGGCAGATCTATCTAGCCACGGTGTAAAGGGAGGAGGAGTCTGATGGTTGAGGGGGCAGTGGACAGTGTACAGCTGGAGGGAGGCCGGGTGTCAGTGTCAGGAGGGGAAGGACTGGTAAATGTTGTACAAGCTCTGCATGCCGAGTTGAAGGAGCTAAAGCTGGAGGTGTTGAAACTCAGAGCTGGGCCGGTCTCTACTCCCGTGGAGGGACCATCTGCCGTGTCCTCTGGAATGTTGGTTCTGCAGACTGTCAGGTCGCCCTCCTTGAATGATTTAAGTCCTCGTCCACAAGGAGCAGTCACCTGCTGGAGGTGAGGGCATCGGGGACACATTTCTCGTTACTACCGGACTTCCTCAGCTCCGGAGACTCCTTCACGGCGTTAAAACCCCCAGCTGCTGCCATGAGAGGGCGAGCCGCAGCGACCCACTCCCCACAAAGCCCTTGACAGGATGAACAAGATTTGTTTGCATGCATTCCAGTGTTTGAAGCAGAGATTGAAGTGCGGAAGATGAGGTGCTTGATTGCCATGGGATCCGAATGTACCATGATGCCTTTAGAAGTGTATGAGAGATACTTCTGTCAACTAGTGGTTCCTGAAGATAGTCGAGTGATACGACTTACCGCCGCTAACAATGGTCAACTGACGGTTAAGGGGATCGTGTGGATGCAGCTGAAAATGTTTGGTCAAGAGCTAGGTCAGAAAGGGATAGTGCTGGTGGATCACCTTCCTAGAAGAGGGATGGGGGTGACGCTCGGAATGAACGTGCTGCGAGATTTGAATCACGAAATGTATGCCAGTGAGGGACTCGTGCTACAAGCCACCGACCCACACAAAGAATGCTACACCATCTAGTGCTAAGCTGCGACCTGCTGAAGAGTGCGATCCCACGGGGCCGGGTGGGCCTGGTTCGAGTGCCATCGCGGACCAAGATCCTGCTGGCACCCAGACAAGAGGAACTCTTAATGCTGCCAGTGGGGGCTGCGCAGAGATTGAATGGGCTTGAAGTACTACTTGAACGAGCTCCAGAGAAGTCCTCATTTGCCAAGGCACACGTGGCCCAGTCTCTGGCGACTGTGAAGAATGGATGGGTGCAAGTCCGTTGCATCAACGTTTTAGATGAGGCTGTTACGATTCCCGCTGGGACCATCCTGGCTGAACTGTTTGTGCAGGTGGGGAAGGTGCCTGACAAAGCAGCATTTGAACGGTGCCCAGATCAACAGTCATCCTGGACATATGCGGTTGAGGTAGGCCGGACCGAACCCCCTACCGAAGAATGGAATGGTCGTATGATCATGGATCAGATGGGAGTGGATCAGGAGAAATTAACCTACGTGCAGTTGGACTAGATGGAGAAAGTCTTGTGGGAGCATCAAGAGACCTTTTCGCGACATGTGGAGGACTTCGGATGTGCTCGGACGATTGAGCATGAGATTCCCACGGGGGATACTCCTCCCATTTGGGAACGTTATCATCAAATTCCCCCAGTGCTCTATCAAGAGGTGAAGGGCATGGTGGCCAGTATGCTTGACAATCAAGTGATCCGAGAGAGCCAGAGCCCCTGGGTGGCTCCCGTAGTCTTGGTCCAAAAGAAGGATGGGACCCTTCGATTTTGTGTGGACTATCGAAAATTGAACGCCCACACGGTGCGGGACGCATATCCGTTACCTTGCATTGAAGAATCCCTGTCAGCATTGGGTCAGGCCAAGTATTTCTCGATGTTAGATTTGGCAAGTGGCTACTGGCAGGTACCAATGGCCGAAAAAGAGGACCAAGACGGCGTTTGTCTTACCCATGGGGCTCTATGAATTCAACCGGATGCCCTTTGGGCTTACTAACGCCCCGGGAACCTTCCAACTCCTGATGGAGCATTGCTTGGGCAATCTGAATTTTGAATCAGTCCTGAAATATATCTAGATGATATTATGGTGTTTGGGACCTCATTTGAAGACAATTTTGAGAAGGAGCGTCAAGTGCTCCAGCGGCTCAGTCGCTACGGCCAGAAAGTAAAGCCAGAGAAATGTGAACTTTTACAGAGTCAGATTGAGTATTTAGGCCACGTGGTGACACCAGATGGGGTGCTGCCTGCGGCCAGTAAGGTTAAGGCCGTACAGGAGTAGCCACCTCCCTGCGACCTGCGAGAAGTGTGGGCATTCTTGGGCTTAGCGGGGTACTGTCTGCGATTTCTGCCTAAATTTTCACAAGTGGTGGGTCCCCTGAATTAACTTTTAAGAGGGACAGCGCTGGGTCCTCGAAACTGCCCCATTCAATATGGCTCCCAGCAGAAAAAGGGAAAAAGGCATTTGATGAAGTTAAAACCACCCTAAGAGTGCCCCGTTGTTGACGTATGCCCGGTTTGATGCCCCTTTTCTGTTGTGCACAGACGGTAGCCTTCATGGGTTGGGGGCGGTACTAGCACAGGTGCAAGATGGCTAGGAGCAGGTGACTGCCTATGGCAGTTGGTCTTTAGGAGACAGCGAGCGTAATCCGGCTAACTACAGCTCATTTCGGCTGGAATGGCTGGCTCTGGTGTTAGTCAACACATTACGTTTCGCTCTGGGCGAGAAAATGTAAATGCAGATGCATTGTCAAGGGTAAAATGTTGATGACCAACTTCAGGACACTGAAACTCCGGCCTTGGGGCAGGTACCTATCTTCTGAAGTGTGGCACACTCAAGTGGGGTGGCATCAGGGATACCCTGTGTCCTAGGTAAAATGCCCTCAGATTAGGCAAAAGAACAGGACGATTGCCCAGAGATTGCACTTGTGCGCCTTTGGGTACAAAATGGGGTCTGGCCCAATGCAGAGGACAAGGCTCAACTGTCCTCGGAAGGAATGAAACTACTGCGACAGTGGGACAAATTGTGTGTGGAACAGGGCCTTTTGTATCGTAAAGTGTACATGCCATCTGAGCTGCAGCAACAGCACCAACTGGTAATCCCTAGATGGATGGGTCCGGTGGTGGCTCGCGAGGCGCATGAGAAGGGGGCCCACTTTGTAAGTGAAAAGACACAAGTGGCTACAGCGAGTCTTCTATTGCACTGAGTTGGGAGGGATAGTGGCAGACACGTGTCAGCAGTGTCGGGCCTGTGGGCTCAGTAAAAGCCCTGAGCAGCGGACTCCCACACAGTCTATTAAGACTTACGCTCTGTTAGAGCTACTCATGATTGACTATGTTTTGATAGGGTACTTTACTTCTGGGTACTCCTATTGCCTGGTAATGACAGATCATTTTACCAAGTATGCTGCAGTGATGCCAACCAGAGATCAGTCGACAGCTGAGGCTGTGTGTTGACATTTCCTCTAAGTGTTCGGGTGTCCACAGAGATTACACTCGGATCAGGGGGCATGCTTCCAGGGGGCGCGCTTCCAGGGGGTGCTGATGAAGGAGCTGCACCAGCTGTATGGTGTCGAACAGTCGACAACGACGTCTTATCACCCCCAGGGCAACGGGGCATGTGAGTGCTTTAATCGGACCCTGTTGCACTGGCAGGTGCACTGGCCTGACTATCTCTCCAAATTGATGTGGGCCTACAATAATAGAGTGCACAGCACTACTGGCTATTCACCACACATTTTGATGTTTGGGAAGCTCGGCAGGGGCATGAAGATTTGAGCATGCCGGATACCTCCTCCAATCTCCCTTGGACTGCATCCGAATGGGTACAAAAGCACCGGCGACAATTAAGAGTGGTGCATCAGGTTGTGGGTGATCGCCTTCATCAGGTGACCCATAGGGACACACGACCAGTGCAAACAGCCGTTTTCTCCGGGAGATAGAGTGTTGGTGAGAGCCAAACGACAGTCAGGGAAGCTCAGTGACCGGTGGGAGGCGACTCCGTACCTGATAAAAAAACAGGTGAATCCTGAGAATCTAGTTTACGAGGTCAAGCCTGTGGGGACAGGAGGCAACCTGTAATTCATGGTAACATGCTACAATGGTTCTGGTTTGAAAATTCAGCCCCCATTCCCACGGAGCCCGAGGCTGCGTCCCAAGAGATGGGTACTCCTAGTGCTCTTGAATTTGATGGTGTGCCTTCTCCCGTGCTTACTTGCACCCTGTGATCAATCTGTCCCCGTGTGGAGAGTGTTGAGAATGTGGTAAATCCTGCTGAGGAGGGGGAATCAGGTCAGTTACTTTACCCGGGCGCTGTTTCACAGGGCGCCACACCTTAGGAGGAAGCAGCCTCATTTTCTCCTTCTGATAGTACCACGGAAGACGCTCCTGCTCCCTCTGGGACCGAGCCTGTTGGAGTGAGTCTCAGGATGACTAATCGAGCTACGGCGGGAATACCACCTCTGCGCTATGCCCAGGACGACTTTGAGTGGGGAGGTATGTCGGGGACGCCAACCTCTAGTGGGGTGGAATGTAAGAGTGTGCACTGTATTAACATCAGGAGAGCATTAGGACCCTGCTGCTTTTGCATGTCTGAGCTGAAAGAAAAATCCCGGGAAACTGTGTGAGCTGAGGGGGTGGGGCCTAATCTCTGCTGTATAGGACACTGGGATGTGATGCTTCTAGAAGGAGAGGCTGCCATGTGAGAATCTGTGTGTGAGGTATCTGATGAGAAACAAGGAGTCTGGACTGTTGTGAATGGGTTTGAGATGAGTTCTGAGCAGAGACTCCCTCTGGTGGTTACAAGCGGTACTGGTCTGTTCAGTGAAGATTGTGAGGACTGGGAATCAGGTGTTACTGACTGGTCTTATATAAGGGAGTCACCTTCCCATCAGGGTTGCCGGTGATCAATTGTTCTGGTCTGAATCCTTCATTCCTGTTTCCCTTGTAGCCTGCTGTGTCGTGTCTGCATCTCCTGCTAACAGATAAGACATTTTCTTTTTTTGTTTTTGTTGCTATATTTTTGCATTTTGTCCTGCACTTCTGTGGGGGCCTTCTGGGTCCCCTCCGGGGGCTTTTGCCCTCTCAGTTTAGTTCAGCCACTTATGTTTGTGCTTTTGCTTTTTCCAGTTTTTTCAGTGGCTGCTGTTTTGATTTTGTTACACCAGAGAACTAATTTAGGTGGTAGAGGTCGTGTGATCTCAGATGATTTTGAAATTAGTAGAGTTGGTGCTTTTCAGGGTTTTCTGGGATTGCAGTAAGTACCCTTCCTATCCTTTTCTATTTAGGTAGTTTGGGCCCCAACGTTTGCTCATACTATTTTCTTTCTGTGTCAGTATTTCTTCTTGTCTAACTGCCATTACTTGTTTGGGGGCTTTCTATTATCTTTGGGGTTCTGCTCCGGGGCAGATAGCTTTCCTATTTCTATCTTTAGGTGTAGTTAGTTTCTCAGGCTGTGACGAGGCGTCTAGGACCAACGTAGGAACGCTCCACGGCTGCCTCTAGTTGTGGTGGTTAGTCAGGGTACTGCAATCTCATAGATTCCAACTTCTCTGGTGTATTGCCTTTTTTACCTGCACTCCTCAGCTACCGAAACATAACACTGGACTCTGTAAAGACTGTTTGCTGCCAGCGTCTTTGTGAGGGTGTTAACCCCTTCCTCTTGTGAACCTGTGGTTCTGCTGTGGAACAAGTACAGAGCATTTTTGAGAGCTGTGTGACTTTGTAACCCTGTGGAGTCCCTGCTGTGCTGAGCTGAAAAGCAACAGAAAACATTTATCCTGTGCAGATTCAGGTGGTTTGCTCTCAGGAGAAGTTGCGAGTGACTGCTGGAGGAGAGAGGGTATCCTGTACCATTCGTATTGAGAGGGATCCCAATAAGCCCCGTTGAAGTGCTATCCCGACCGTATCCTGAGGCTTCAGGACCATAGTTCCCTGGCGTGTGGGCTCAGCATCGGCCAACAAGATGCTGAACCTTGTTTTCTTGTGGTTGTTTTGGCGCTGAAGATTTTGGGACTGGCTGCAGCTGATGCAAATTATATACCTGAGTAGAGACTCACCTCTGGTTAACGGTACCATAGTAATAGATTGCCGGGTATCCCCAGATTAAGTGTTTAAGAACTTCTGCAATATTTATATGTATCGTTATTGTGGGTTTTGAACGGTTTATAGTCAGTGTGCCATCCCAGGGGTCTCATAAAACCACATCATCCGATTTACACCTGTTTTCTTAGTACCTGGTTTGACCTTTTGGACAGGTAAATTTATTCTGAACCTCAGTGTAACACACTCAAAGCGGGAACTTTGGAATTGTCACATTGATTTCAGCTCTGGCTGAGTGAGTGTAATTAATAAGGGAATTTCAGTCTGTTTCTTCAATACTAGATCTCACTCCAACTGTCATCTTAGTAAAGACAGTATTGTTATTTCTGTCTCAGTCTCTGTGACCCACTGGATCTTATTCGGACCTTTGGTCATTACATACAGGTCCTACAATATGGACAATATACCATAAATGTCCCATTTGGGATGTTCTGCCCATTCCTGTGCAGCAAGTTAATTTCATAGTGCAGTACCAGTTATAGCCATTAGAGGTCATTAGGTACTAATTTATCCTGTGTTTTGTATGCTCAGATACTTCTCCTTTAATAGAGCACTGTGTTCTGGTTAGTACCGCCCCCTCAGTTTCCTGGGCAAGAAGCTTAGACATTTTCTCTCAGACTTTTGAGTCAAGCACACGTGTTCCTAGCTCTCTCCCTACACAGCATTGCTCCTGACCAGTTTATTCAGGTGAGACTCTGATCCATTTATGTGTCTGTGTTAGACAGCCTCTGTATAGTCTCTGTATCTCTTAGTTAGTTAATGCTTTCACACTGCTTACAGATAGGATTCATTTCTGTATAGAGGAGGATAGTGTTGCAGCATGTACTTTGCCATAGCTGTGTTGTAATGTTACTGTGCAGCTTCTGTAATGTTAGTTACTGATGTAATTACACTCTGTATCATGCTGTTGTCTGTTATTTGCCAGTACTGATACTCTGTCTATTTCCTTTGTAGTTTTTACCACATATAGTATCATCCACCATTGTTGTTCATTTTAACCAAGTTCACATCATCATCATCTCAATAAATATACACTTAAGAATCCATAGTCTTTTTACTGGGAAGGGATGAAAGGTTTAGCTGTATGCTGGAATCCACACAACACTATACGTGGAGAAAGGCAGAACAGTAAAAACGGAACCGCTGTGCGCACGCGGTGATTGCTCAGGCTGTACGGGACCGCTACCACCCAGACTGCACCGTATACGGGTATTACAGCAGCCGCCATACAGCCGCAGGGAATAAGAGCCCAGGACCCAGTAAAAACGGAGCTCCGGTCGCAGGCAGTGATTGCACAGACTGTATAAGACTGCCACCACCCAGACTGCACCGCATACTGGTATTGCAGCAGCCTCCATACAGCCGCAGGTAATAAGGGCCCTGTAAAAACTGATAGCCGGTTGCAGGCTGTAGTTGATCAGACTGTACGGGACCGCTAACACCCACACTGCTCCGCATATGGGTATCACAGTAGCCTCCATACAGCCGCAGAATGATACTGCAGCCCGCCAAGAAGTGCTACATCATTCTCGCCACACGGAAGCCCGCCTCGCATAGACTCAGTTTCCCGCCAAAATACTCAGCAGTACGCGGCTAAGCGCACAATGTCTCGACGCGATAGATACTCAAAACGAGGTCACGAGCAGGCTCCAACAAGTCTTCAATAAAAGAGCTTGCTGCTGCTGCTCGTGCTAAGGCCGAAGCGGCCAAAGTGAGGTCCTCCTTTGCCGAACAAGAAATGCAATTAAAGTTGAAACAAGTAAAAACTGCACGCCTGCAAGCCGAAACTGCACGTTTGCAGGCAGAGCAAGAGGTGGAGAGTGCGCATGTGCAAGCGTCTCTGGAGAGACTTTCCACAAACAAAGAGACAGCGGCTGCAATAGCCAAGGCGGAGTACTTGGAAGCAGTGGAGGATCCTGATAATGAGAGACACAGCAACGTCCTCGGAACACACTTAGAGCAAGATCCAGTGCAGCGCGTCGCAGAGTACGTCCATCAACATTCCAGCATGGATGACAGCCCTGATGCACTACATCGACCAGGTTATGCCGATTACCAGTGATCCAACCCCGAATTTCGCTACTACAGACAAGAAGACGCCCAGCACAGAGATGTCGACTACAGCTACCGTTCCACTGAGCAGAAGGTACAGCTCCCATCCCGCATTAAAGAGACACCTTCACCGGAAAGGTACTATGCAGACTTTCTGGAGCCAAGAGCGTCTCACGGGTATGGTATACACCACACATTAAACATTACTATAACATACCATTTCATGCCAGCACTGACCAAGCCACCATGGACTTTGCAAAGTTCTTTGTCCGCCGAGAACTGGTTACAAAAGGACTTGTAAAGTTCACTGATAAACCCGAGAACTATAGGTCATGGCGAGCCTCATTCCAGAACGCCATTCATGGTCTGGACCTTTCTAGTAGTAAGGAGTTAGACCTCCTAGTAAAGTGGCTTAGAAGTGAGTCGGTTGAACATGCCAAAAGACTAAGAGACATTAATATAAAGCATCCACACACAGGCCTATGTAAAGTGTGGGAAAGACTTGATGAATGCTATGGGACAGTAGAAGTCATAGAGAATGGTTTATACAAAATAATTGATGATTTCACTAAGATAGGACCTAAAGGTTATCAAAAGCTTAGAGAATTGAGTGATTTATTGATAGAGTTACAGGCTGCTCAGGAGGAGGGAGACTTGCCCGGATTGGCATTCTTATACAACGCTAACAGTGTCAATCCGTTAATACAAAAACTTCCTTACAACCTACGAGAAAAGTGGGTTACATATGGTTCACGGTATAAGCAAAATCATAATGTACCGTTCCCTCCTTCACTGTATTCGTAGATTTTGTCGCCCAACAAGCTAAGATCAGAAATGACCCCAGTTTTGACTTCACTCTGTCATGTTCCACTGCCACCAGTGTCAAACCCAGTAGGACACCCGTGGAAGTCCACAAAACTAACATTGTTTCCACAGGCCCGCCTCACAATGTGAGTAAACCCCCCTCCAGAAGAGAACAAACCTCAGGATGTCAGTAAGCAGTGTTCCTACACAAGAAACCACATCCTCTACTAAAATGCAGAGCCTTCAGGGAGAAGTCTTTGGAGGATCGCAAAGGGTTCCTCATGGAGAACAAAATCTGCTTCAAATGTTGTGCCAAAACCTGTCACCTCGCCAGGATCTCTGAAGCTAGCGTGAAATGTGCAGAATGCAGCAGCACGGATCACAATACAGCTTTGCACCCTGAACCACCTCTATGAGTGTTGTCGCAAGCAGAGGAGCACGATGGGAAGCAGAAGAACACTGACGAAGACACCCTTGTGGTCAGCTCTCAATGTTCTGAGTTCTGTAAGGGACTCACAGGAGGAAGGTCATGCTCAAAAATCTGCCTTGTCCGAGTCTACCCAACAGGCTGCAAGAACAAAGCCCTCAAGATTTATGCAATCCTGGATGACCAAAGTAACAGGTCTCTAGCCAGGTCCATCTTCTTTGACAACTTCAGCAATGTAGGCCCCGATTCTCCCTACTCCGTGAGGATGTGTTCAGGTACCGTTGAGACCTCGGGGAGGAAGCAACCGGATACAAGGTGGAGTCCATAGATTGCCAAACCTGCCTATTGCTACCGACCATCCTGGAGTGCAACCAGATTCCCGACAACAGGTCGGAGATACCTTCACCGGAGGTGGCAACACATCGCCCCCATCTGAAGTGGATAGCCCACCTGATACCTGAGTTGGATCCAGAAGCCCCAATAGCTTTACTCCTGGGAAGAGATATACGGCGAGTCCACAAGACTAGAGAATATATCAACGGCTCCAGGAACGCTCCATACGCACAGAGGCTCGACCTTGGATGGGTCATTATAGAAGACGTCTGTCTAGGAGGAGTACACAAGCCGGCCTCAGTCAACAGTATGCTTACCATCACACTAGAAAATGGACGCCTGTCTCTCTTCCAAACATGTCACAATAGTCTGCTGGTAAAGGAATTACAGAGCAGCTGTCCCCTACCTTGCCCCTTCTCAGTTCCTACCAATGAAGACCACGCCTGTAAAGGTGAACAAGACCACATGGGATGTACAGTCTTCCACAGGACAAAGGAAGACAACAAGGTAGCAATGTCTATAGAAGACAGAATGTTCTTGGACATCATGGATAGACATAGTCAAAGACAAATTGAACAGCTGGGTCGCACCTCTACCATTTCGACCTCAGAGAAGGTGCCTGCCCAACAACAAGGAACTGGTCTACAGCCGATTCATCTCCCTCAGGCACAAGCTTCAGAAGTCACCTGAGACGAAGGAACACTTCTTCACCTTCATGAGGAAGATATTCCAGAACATCTACGCAGAGATTGCACCTGCACTTCAGCCCTCATTGGAGTGTTGGTACTTGCCCACCTTCGGAGTGTACCATCCAAAGAAGCCAGGTCAAATAAGAGTGGTATTCAACTCAAGCGCCAAATACGAAGATGTTTCATTGAATGATGTCCTACTGTCGGGCCCAGACCTCAACAACAGACTTCTGGAAGTACTACTCTGTTTCCGCAGAGATTCGGTGGCATTTATGGCAGACATATAACAGATGTTCCACTGTTTTCTTGTCAAAGAGGAACACAGAAACTACTTGAGGTTCTTCTGGTACCGCGACAACAATACGGACAAAGGCATCACAGAGTACCGGATGAGGGTACACATCTTTGGGAACAGCCCTTCCCCAGCAGTCGCTTTCTACGGCATCCGAAATTCTGCAAAATAGAGCGAAGAAGAGCACGGGTCAGACGTCAGATTCTTGTAGAAAAGAACTTCTAAGTAGACGACTGTTTGAAGTCCACACTGACAAATGAGGCTGCAATTAATCTACTAAAAAGGGCTCAAGAAATGCTCGCTCAATCTTACCTAAGGTTACACAAGATTTCCTCCAACAGCCGAGAGTTGATGGAAGCCTTTCCCTCTCAAGACTATTCCAGCGATCAAAAGGACCTAGACCTAAGCATCGACTCCCTTCCCATGCAGCGGAGCCTTGGATTGTTTTGGGATCTGAAGACGGATGCCTTCACCTTTCAGATCAGTAAAGATGAGAAACCCTTCACACGCAAAGGAGTTCTTTCTTTCGTGAATAGTCTATACGACCCCAGGGATTTGTAGCTCTAGTAACCATCCAAGGAAAAATGATGCTAAGAGACTTCACCCAAGACACATCTGATTGGGCCGATCCACTTCCAGCAGAGAAAGCAGACCTGTGGGCAGAATGGAGGAAGTCTCTCGAGGCCTTGATCGACCTTCATGTGAAATGACTGTATGCTCCTGTGCCATCTACAGAAGTCAAGACACACAGACTTAGTATCTTCTGTGACACATCAGTCAAAGCGATTGCAGAAGTAGCATACCTCCAAACCTTAGATGTAAACGAATAAAACCACATCGGGTTTGTGATGAGCTGGACTAAACTGGCACCACTCCGCGAACACACGATACCCAGACTGGAACTCTGCGCTGCTGTCTCGCAGTTGAGTTGGCCGAGCTTATCTCAGATGCGATGAATCTGGAGACCAAACATGCAGAGTTCTACACTGACAGCAAGCTGGTGCTGGGATACATCTGCAACGAAAAGTGACTCTTCTATGTCTACGTCAGCAACCGGGTACTGAGGATTAGAAGATCCACCTGCCCTAATCAGTGGCACTACATATCTACTCACCACAATCCTGCAGACCTTGCGACTAGATCCGTTGCTCCAACTCATCTTAAGGACACTACATGGTTCACAGGCCCTGCCTCCTTGTACTGTTTGATGCCCCACAGCAGCAGGCCTGATACGTTTGAACTAGTGGATCCAGATGCCGACTAAGAGCTCCGTCCTCGAGTGTCTGCTCTGCATACAGTGATTTCAAGTCATCACCTGGAATCTCATTGGTTCAGCAGGTTCTCAACCTGGAAGTCACTTGTTCGAGCCATCGCTTGTCTACTTCATGTGGCCCAGTCCTACAAGTCTGCATTACTTGCAAGCCAGAGACCTTGTAAAGGTTGGCATCACTGCAAGCATGCGTTTACTGCTCCCAACCTGGAATGAGCCAAGTTAGAATACTTGATGTTGTACAAAAGGAAACCTACCCCAGAGAAATAGATAACCTCAACAAGGGACAACCCATTCCTAGAGACAGCGTGCTGAAGAAGCTCGATCCAATTGTCGAACAAGACGGGTTGCTGACAGTAGGTGGAGGTCTTCAAGAAGCCGAGGTAGAGGTTTCAGAGAAACACACTGTAATAATCCCTGGACGTCATCACGTCACAACCCTGCTCATTCAGCATCATCATGACTTAGTGAGACACCAAGGCCGTTTGTTCACTGAAGGGAATCTATGGGCGGCTGGACTATGGATAGTCGGTGCAAAGAGAAGCATGAACAAACTCATCTTTAACTGCGTTACATGTCGCAAACTCTGTGGCATGTTCCAAAATCCGAAGATGGCCAATCTTCCACCCGACAGACTTAGTACTGAACCTCCTTTCACCAACGTTGGACTAGACGTATTCGGTCCTTGGTCTGTGGCGAACTAGGAAGATCCATACTGAAGCAAAGTGTTGGGCAGTTCTATTCACCTGTCTGTCCATCAGAGCCGTTCATATAGAAGTAATCGAATCTATGGACACTTCAAGTTTTATAAATGCGCTTCGACACTTCATCACAATAAGAGGCCCTGTGAAGCATATTCGCTCTGACTGAGGTACGAATTTCGTCAGAGCGGCAAGAGAACTCCAAATCAGTTGCAATTTAGACATCGCTAATGTTCAAAGGTATCATCATCATCTCAATAAATATAGACTTAAGAATCCATACAGTCTTTTTACTGAGAAGTGGATGAAAGGTTTAGCCATATGCTGGAATCCACACAGCACTATAAGTGGAGGAAGGCAGAACATGGGACAACCCTTTAAAATACTGCATGATGGGTTTAGTTGCTTTATTTTCTTCATCTGAATGGTCTGGCGTCCTACCAGATTATATATCATGGAAACAATGCTATGTTAAAATACTGCAGAGTAAGGGGATTCTTGCTGCCTTCACCATTTTAACACCTTCACGGCCTTTCCCTACCCAACCATCCTCAGACGTTTTGTGGTCATATTAAGCCAATAAGGTTCTACAGAAGCACTACATTTTTTTGCACTTAGCCCTACACTAATCTACCTGTTGTTATGGGCTCATCTGGCGAGGTGGATTCTGTAGGTCTGGTTGAGCAGCGCAGACTGGAGGTAACAGTGTAGTCGAGTGGGTCGAGATAAATGACACTTGGATCAGCGAGGAAAAGGACAGCAAGGTACGCAGGATGCCTCACGAGAATAGTTAATATATCGGAAACTGATATCTTTGGAATCTTAGCAAGCTAATCACAAGTGTATTAGAGAAGTACGAGCTCGTAAATGCAGCTTGGCATCTTCCAACAGGGCAATAATTAAGAGCAGAAATGTATGTTACCTGGGACTAGAAACAATGACATGGTTAACTGCAGGAAAGCAGTTAAGTATAGAAAAACTGGAGACTCACTTGAACAGATATGTTACCTTGATTGTAGAGATCAAGTGTGTACAAGACAGAGGACAGCTGCAAGGAGTTGATAACGTGTGTGATGAGACGGAGTGCACAACACCTAGCAAGCTGGATTGAACTTGGAAACCTACTTTTTGCATGAAGTTCAGGAGTTGCAGAGGTGAATGATGGGACATCTGGTTGGAGCTCAGCTAAATAAAGCAAAAAAAAAAACCTCCTGAGAAACTTTTGGCAGCTGTGAACAGGCTTGGACTGGCCCACCGGAGAACCGGACTGATACCTTCTGGCATACTGGCCAGCAAGGTCGCCATCAGAGCATTACAGCCCTGACTGGTGTATGGGGCCTGATCAGCAGAGGGGGGCCCGCATCGGGCTTGTCACCTCTACCCATCGGGCCCCACTGCCCCGTCCCCAGCGGCAGGATTCTGCCGATCTAGTAACTGAATCTGCGTCCAGGACGGTAATAGTTAACGCTGCCAGCCAATCGGAGGCTTGCAGCTAACGTCAGCGTGCACGTCACCGGCGTCTGACGTCATTGTCAGTCGCCGGCGAGTGCGCGCTTTCTCTGGGGTGTAGATCGTCGCCGCTGGAGCGCGATAAGGAGAAAGGTTTTTTTTTTAATTTACATTGAAAGCGGCAAGCCGGGGGCCCAGCAGGATGGAGACGGGGCAGGATGGGGAAGGGGCAGGAATCAGGGTGGAGACGGGCAGGATGGAGACACTGGGGGGCAGGATGGAGAAGGGGCAGGAATCATGATGGAAACGGGGCAGGATGGAGACACTGGGGCAGGATGGAGAAGGGGCAGGAATCATGATGGAGACACTGGGGGCAGGATGGAGAAGTGGCAGGAATCAGGATGGAGATGGGGCAGGAATCATGATGGAGACACTTGGGGCAGGATGGAGAAGGGGGCAGGAATCAGGATGGAGAGACAGGGCAGGATGGAGACGGGACAGGATGGAGAAGGGGCATGAATCATGATGGAGACACTGGGAGCAGGATGGAGAAGGGGCAGGAATCATGATGGAGACACTGGGGGCAGGATGGAGAAGGGACAGGAATCAGGATGGAGATGGGGCAGGATGGAGAAGGGGCAGGAATCATAATGGAGACACTGGGGCAGGATGGAGAAGGGGCAGGAATCAGGATGGAGATGGGGCAGGATGGAGAAGGGCAGGAATCAGGATGGAGATGGGGCAGGATGGAGACAGGGGCAGAGGAGAATGCAGGATAGGATGGAATGGGGCAGGATGGAGAAGGGGCAGGAATCAGGATGGAGACACTGGGGGCAGGATGGAGAAGGCAGGAAAGAGGGACACGGGGGCAGGATGGAGAAGGGGCATAGGATGGAGCACTGGGGCAGGATGAGAAGGGGAGGAATCAGGATGAGACACTGGGGGCAGGATGGAGAAGGGGCAGGAATCAGGATGGAGACATGTGGGCAGGATGGAGAAGGGGCAGGAATCAGGATGGTGACAAGGGGGCAGGATGGAGACACTGGGGCAGGATGGAGAAGGGGCAGGAATCATGATGGAGACACTGTGGGCAGGATGGAGAAGGGCAGGAATCAGGATGGTGCCACTGGGGGCAGGATGGAGACACTGGGGGCAGGATGGAGATGGGCAGCAATCAAGATGGAGACACTGGGGGGTAGGATGGAGAAGGGGCAGGAATAAGGAATGAGACACTGGGGGCAGGATGGAGACGGGGCAGGAATCAGGATGGAGAAGGGACAGGAATCAGGATGGAGGCAGGGCAGGATGGAGAAGGGGCAGGAATCAGGATGGAGACGGAGCAGGAATCAGGATGGAGAAGGGGCAGGAATTAGGATGGAGAAGGGCATTATGGAGAAGGGGCAGGAATCAGGATGGAGACGGGGCAGGAATCAGGATGGAGAAGGGGCAGGAATTAGGATGGAGATGGGCAGGATAGAGACGCAGGGGTAGAATGAAAGACATGGGGCCAGAATATAGACACTGGGGCAGAATGAAAGTCACGGAGGCACTGGGGGCAGGATTGGAGACACGGGGAGCAGGATTGGAGACACAGGGGGCAGGATTGGAGACACAGGGGCAGGATTGGAAGCACAGGGGGCAGGATTGGAGGCACTGGGGGCAGGATTGGAGGCACTGGGGGCAGGATTGGAGACATGGGGGGCAGGATTAGAGACACGGGCATGATTGGAGACATAGGGGGCACGATTGGAGACACAGGGGGCATGATCGGAGACACTGGGGGCACGATTGGAGACACAGGGGGCATGATTGGAGACACTGGAGGCACGATTGGAGACACTGGGGGCAGGATTGGAGACACTGGGGGCATGATTGGAGGCACTAGGGGCATGATTGGAGGCACTGGGGGCATGATTGGCGACAGATGGGTGGGGTTGGAGACAGATGGAGCAGGATTGGAGACAGATGGGGCAGGATTGGAGACAGATGGGGCAGGATCATGGGTCAGGATGGGGAGATCATATGAGGCAGAATAGATACTCATGAGGGCGGGATGGGAGAACATATGGCTGAAGCCAGGAATGAGACACACGGGGCCAGGATGGGAGATATTATTACCATATGAGATAATTAAGGGATATTATTACTGTAGAGATCTATTTTTTATTTTTTTGAGAATACTGTTTTAAATGGGGGGGTTCTGTTACTGTGCAGAGCGACACTATGTCGCCTTTTTTCTTCATCTGGTGTAGGTTAAAAATGTGGGAAAAAAATAAGTAATGTGTTCTGCAAGTGGAGCTCTAGATAACTGTGTTATTTCCTGCAGAGACAAGCCCTGGCTGGAAGAAGTGATGGCGGTCTGTGCTGGATGAAAGATGAAAAGCAAAGATGAAGGACTTCACCTAGAGACGTCACTGGTGAGTCAGTGTTACCTGTACACTGACACTATACACTGTATACTATATACAGAAGTCCTGTGTACAATGTCACCAGTGATCTCAGTATGCAGTGTCTGTGTACAGGTAATACAAAGTACAGATCTCCTGTGTATAATGGCACTTATGGTGATAGTATTGTGTTTTTTTTTATTTATTACTGATCAGTATTGTAGTATTCAAGTCACTATGTGGTGGTAATATGTGGTCTGGACATGGTGTTGCGGTATTTGTTCCTTGTATGTGCTATTATTTGGTCACTTTGTGGTGGTAATATGTGGTCTGGACATGGTGTTGCGGTATTTCTCTCTTGTATGTGATATTATTTGGTCACTTTGTGGTGGTAATATGTGGTCTGGTGGTATTTGTTCCTTGTATGTGATATTATTGGTCATTTTAAAAATTGAAAAATAAATAAAAATATACCTAAATTGTATTGGATATTTTAACAAATATTTAATAGGTTACAGTAGAGTAGGGCCTGGCCAAAAGAGTCTACCGTGTTATGATGGCGGCTTAAAAAAATCTTTTGGCCAAAACAAGAGCTGCTGTCTATATGTGTGATCTAGTGATGGAAACTGTTAATGTGTGATTGGTGAGAAGTGGAGTTTTTCCAAGAGAGAGCAGTGGGACTGTGTACAGTTCGAGGGGTGGAGCCTGGGTGGAGTCTAAAGGGGGCCCCGAAAATTTTGCCAGTATGGGGCCCCGAAATTCCTAGTGGCAGCCCTGCTGGCCAGCAGCTTCCTAGGGCCCCCACTGCTCCAAGGGCCCCCACCGCTCCAAGGGCCTCCTGTCAGTGGCTATGGGGCCCCTAAGTCAAGGAGGCCTGCCCTGTGCCAGCATAGCAGCAGCTGGAGACAGGATCCTGTCCCCGCTGCTAAAGCGAAATGAATATTCACGCTTCCCCACACCCCTATGGGCGTGGAGAGGTGTCAATACCATATCTCTTTAATAGTGGGCAGCGTTAGCCACAGGCTGCAGCTAACACTGCCCGCATGTAAAGCCCCACCACCGCACCACACACACACACACAAAGCACCGCACCACATACACACACGCAGGCACACAGACACTCAGCGCAGCACATCCCGGCATCCTGCTTCCTGCCCAGTGCTTCCTGTCTGAGACAGCCCAACTGGATGATGTCATCATCCAGCGCGCTGTCTCAGACAGAAAGCTGCTGGCGAGGTTGCCGGGATGTGCTGCGCTGAGTGTCTGTGTGCCTTCGTGTGTGTATGTGGTGTGGTGCTTTGTGTGTGAGTGTGAGAGAGTGATGTGGTGCTTTGTGTGTGTGAGAGAGGGTGGTGGGGAATACCAGCCCCCAGCTGTGAGCTTTAGCAAGGCTGGTTGTCAGAAATGGGGGGACCCCACGCTATTTTTTAAATTATTTATTTAAATAATTTAATAAAACAGTGTGGGGATCCCTCTATTCTTCATAACCAACATTGCTGAAGCCGCTCCAGCTGTCACTGTTATTAGCGGCAGCAGGGGTAGGCTGATGGGAGTAATAGTCCCATCAGCTGCCGCCTACTGTCTCTTTTATCACTTAAAGGTAATTCTCATCATTCTCCCCTGTTCGCGGGCACATGACATTTTTTGATCGCTTTCTATTCCGATTTTTGGGAGGCAGAATGAACAAAAACCAGTGATTCATGAATTTCTTTTTGGGGGTGCTTTATGCCGTTCGTGTGTGGTAAAATTGATAAAGCAGTTTTATTCTTTGGGTCAGTACGATTACAGCGATACCTCATTTACATCGTTTTTTATGTTTTGGTGCTTTTATACAATAAAAACTATTTTATAGAAAAAATTATTATTTTTGCATCGCTTTATTTTGAGAGCTATACATTTTTTATTTTCCGCTGATGAAGCTGTATGGCGGCGGCTTGTTTTTTGTGGGACAAGATGATGTTTTCAGCAGTACCATGTTTATTTATATCCGTCTTTTTGATCGCGTGTTATTCCACTTTTTGTTTGTTTTTGTTTATGGTGTTCACTAAAGGGGTTAACTCGTGGTATAGTTTTATAGGCCGCGTCATTGCGGACCTGGCGATACCAAATATGTGTACTTTTATTGTTTAGATTTTTTTTCATTCAAATATTTATTTAGGAATAGAATATATTGATTTTTTTTTTTATTATTTTTGATTTTTTAAAAATATTTTTGCAATTATTTTTTTTAACTTTTTTCTAACTTTTTTATTTTGTCCCACTATGGGACAATCATTTTTTGCAGGCTGATCGCTTCTATAACATGGAGTTGAAGCACCATTTGCCATGCCATATAAGCTATCAGCTCTGCAATGATCAGCAAGTTTCCTAGCTCTGGCGACCTGGACATCGTCATGACAACATTGGGTCACCATGGCAACGATCGGGACCCGTGACGCAGGGTCACCGATCCAGAGGCAGAGGTGCTGTCAGCTCTCTGCCGACTTCCAGAATGCTACGATCGTGTTCAATCGCAGGATTTTGGGGGTTAAAGTGCCGGGAGCGGTCTGTGACAGAATCAACTGACTCCCGGCAGCGATTGCTCACGTACCCCCTGTGTACACGGGCGATCACGATGATGTAATGATCCGTCCCTGGTCAAATAGGCTCAGTGCACATGGACGGATCATTACTTCCACTGTCAGAAAGGGGTTAATTGGTCTGACTGCTTATTTATACTTTCTTTTCTTTATGGCTAGTAGTGGCAATAGCTACATTTTTAGTACTATCACTATTCTCTAAGGACAATATATTTAGAGAAATGCAATAGTATTATTTTTACAGTACAGTATAACATTAACAATACTAATATTAAAAAAAAATGTTTTTGTCATATTGCCAACACATCTGTAAATTAAGCTAATCTAAGCAAGCGAAGAATCACATGATGGGAATATCAAGTACACAGGGAATTTGTCAAGTGAAATTTGACCCAACTTTAAGGGTAAGTATTATTTAATTCACTCTATGAGCTGTTCTAGAAACATACGAAAAATTAGAACTGTAGGTATAAGTTGTAATACACCCCACTTATTAATATTTGCCATCAAAATTTTGAATAGCTATAATAACATATCACCAAAATGTTTACTGAAATATATAGGACCATCTTCAGAATGTTTCATTAAATCTTAAAATATATTGGCGTTACATTTGAATCCATGGCAATACCTTATCTCAGAAACTAAAATATATCACCATCTTAAAACTTTTTACATGGCCATAAAGGTATTGACTAGTGATCGGCGAGCACTAAAATGCTCGGGTGCTCGTTGCTTGGGTCGAGCATATTGGAATGCTCGGGTGTTTTTTTTTTTTCTTTTTAAGTGTGATTTCCTAAGTTGTCATAATATGATTCTAATGAATGTATTTCACTATAAGTTATAGGTTTTCTATGAAAAATATTTAGACTTGAGAGTCCTCAGTGGTTGATACCTTTTAATGGCTAACTGAAAAGATGGTAACAAATTGCAAGCTTTCGAGACTACTCAGGTCTCTTCAAGGTTTTCTATGATATGTATATTTGTATTTTTGTCATTCTCTAGTTCAAGTAGATTTGATTGTGTGTTCTTAAGATTTTTAATTAACTGCACATGACAAAACAGCTACAGTAATCATTTAAGGTTTGGACAAGGGATCTCATTTCATACCATGACTAAGACTGCAAGAGGTTGAAACACGTTGGTTGTTATGGGGACCCCATCCTTCCTTTCCTTTGTTCATTTGTATTTTTGATGCATACATTTTAATATGTCTTGAATAAAATAATTGATTTTATTGGTTTACACGCTGGAGATATTTTTCCTCTTCCATTTTCCATTGTGAACCACGCCTCTGATCAAGGTGGCTCCGTGTGTGCTCAGTCAGAGAAACCTGCAGAAGACTGGTGAGCTGACTATTTTCCTTTTCCCCTTTACCTATGCTATTGATCTTGTTTCCAGGGTAATGACTTGTATATAACGCAAAATAAATAACCAAAAACAAAAATGCTCCTCTACACCTTGGGCTATGTTCACACGTAGCGTTTTTGATGCGTTTTTCAACTTTAGCATTGCTTTCAACCAAGTCAAATGTATTCACTGGGAAATGTCATTTTAAAATTTTACAACCTTAGCTGGTCATGTGGTGTGTGACACATCTTGTTTCATTTATGAAGGATGGACTCTGAAAGTCACAAAGCCTATTTTTATAGGGCCATCAGGCAGCCTTTACTATTCTTAGAGATCCATCAGCTGGCTATGCTTTGTTGTTCCCATTATTAAACAGTGGGTCTCCTATACTGTTATTTCCTATGCAGTCAGTGTCAGGGCTGCCAAAAATTAGGTCCACCCCAATACCCCTTTGAAGAAACATACAGGAGGGCCTCCTGAAAACAATGTTCCCATTATTAGTAAGTTGGTACTCCCATACTCTTTG
Organism: Oophaga sylvatica; assembly: GCA_033576555.1. Taxonomy (NCBI): domain Eukaryota; kingdom Metazoa; phylum Chordata; class Amphibia; order Anura; family Dendrobatidae; genus Oophaga; species Oophaga sylvatica. The sequence goes on along the minus strand of JARQOD010000001.1, from coordinate 490,507,520 downwards.
CCTATGCAGTGATTGCAAGGCCTGCCATGCACCAAATGTAGATGCTCCCAAATACCCCTTTGAAGAGCCATACAGGAGGACCACCTGAAAGCAATGTTCCCATTATAATGAAGTTGGTACTTCCATACTCTTTACTTTGCAGTGATTGCAAGGCCTGCCCTGCACCAAATGTAGATGCACCCCAATACCCCTTTGAAGATCCATACAGGAGGGCCACCTGAATGCAATGTTCACATTTTAGGAATTGGTATACCATACTCTTTGCCTATACAGTGAATGCAACACCTTCCCAAAATTGGAGCAACCATAACCCTTTGAACAACATACAGGAGGCCACCTAAAGCATGTTCCCTTATTAGGAAGTTGGTACTCCCATACTCTTTGCCTATGCAATGAATGCAAAGCCTGCCTGCACCAATGTAGACGCACCCCAATACCCCTTTGAAGAGCCATACAGAGGCCACCAGAAAGCAATGTTCCCATTATTAGAAGTTGGTACTCCCATACTGTTTGCCTGTTTGCCTATGCAGTGAATGCAACACCTGCCAAAATTGGACGCATCCCAATAACCCTTTGAAGAGCGTACAGGAGGGCCACCTGAAAACAATGTTCCCATTATTAGGAAATTGGTACTCCCATACTCGTTGGCTATGCAGTGATGCAACACCTGCCCCCAAATTGGAGGCACCCCAATAACCTTTGAAGAGCCGTACAGGAGGGCCACCTGAAAGCAATGTTCCCATTATTAGGGAGTTGGTAATCCTATACTGTTTGCCTATGCAGTGAATGCAAAGCCTGCCCTTCACCAAATTTAGACACACCCCAATACCCCTTTGAAGAGCCGTACAGGAGGGCCACATGAAAACAATGTTACCATAATTAGGAAGTTGGCACTCCTATACTGTTTGCCTATGCAGTGAATGCAACACCTGCACCAAAATTGACCAACCCCAGTAACCTTTTGAAGAGCCGTACAGGAGGGCCACCTGAAAGCAATGTTCCCATTATTAGGGAGTTGGTAATCCTATACTGTTTGCCTATGCAGTGAATGCAAGGCCTGCCCTGCACCAAATGTAGACACACTTCAATACCCCTTTGAAGAGCCATACAGGAGGGTCACCTGAAAGCAATGTTCCCATTATTATGAAGTTGGTACTCCCATATGTTTGCCTATGTGTGTAGCCCTGGTGTGAAGGCACACGCAGTACCCTGGAGGATGTGTGGAGAGATAGCAGTTTAATGCTCAATGAACATTCATTTCAAACACACATTAGAACGCCCACAGTGTATAGTCTGTCACATGCAGCAGAAGTCAGTCAGTTTCCTGTCCTTGGACAGAGTACACGTGTCCAGTTGAGCCTGTCTTCAGTTCAGAACGTGGAGGCTGGTACAGGTGGTCAAATTTCACCTTAGTTAGTCAGAGCTGTGCCCCACTGGAAGAAAGACTGAACTAGCTATAAGAGTTGAGCAAATCGAAGGGCAAAGTGGAAGATTATTGGAAAAGTGCGTTTGGCTTGGAAAAGTCCTGCACATTGCTACCGTCACTGGGGACCGAAGGATCACTATTAGCTACAAGCATAGTGAAGAGAAAACAGAGATTTACGACCCTAGGTCGCGGCAAACAAGCCCCTTATAGTCAGTACGTAACTGGGGTCAGGGGAAGTGAAGACTTTGAGTCTCTGCAGGACAAAATAAGAATTCAGCTCCCTCATAGAAAGGCTCCACCACAAACCTGACTGGGCGTACAGCTTTGGGATAAGCTGGAATCATAGAGGGGACTACGCTTCAAGCTGGTCGTACTCATCTTCATTGGACAGTAAGGAGGCCCCTAACTTCTTAGTGTTTGCCTCAAAGCTCATCCTCCACCAACCCCATCAGCCTCCCTGGGACCTGCTTGAACATCTTACAAGTAAAGGTATGGAAAGACGCTGACCGTGTGAGACTGAGTTATTATTGCATGCTTGCACAATCCTACCTAATTACCGACCTGAGGGAAGAGTCCCACCTGTAGGGGACCCGACATCTAGCTGCCTCACCATCCCCTCAGAGATCTACAGCAGCGCTGGTACATATTACCAGAATACTACAGGTGGCGTCACGAACTGTATATAAGCCTATCCCCTGTAAATATAAACCCCAACATACGCCAGACCGCCAGGGCCACAGACCGAGCCACAGCTACCTGTGACAATCCCATAGACTTCTACGGGCTCGGCTCTGAGTACCCCATTGCCCCGGTAACCCACAATTGTGGTGGCGGGTCGACACATATGCAGTGAATGCAAGGCCTGCCCCAAATTTGGATGCTCCCCAATATGCCTTGGAAGCGACGTGGAGGAGGGCCTCATAAAAATCTGTTCCCATTCCAAAGGAGCGGGTCTCCTATACTTGTAATGCCTATGCAGTAAGTGTATGGGCTGACAAACATTTCCCCTTGGGGGGTATACATAAACATACTGCATAAAAATGTGGGTTACGGGCAACATAAACAGCCTTTAACCTAATTACGTGGGTGTTGCATCACGGACCACTGTCACCCTGGTGATCTAGTGGTGGTGGATGAAGAGACGTGGAGGAGGGCCTCATAAAAATCTGTTCCCTTTCCAAAAGAGCAGGTCTCCTATACTTGTAATGCCCATGCAGTAAGTGTATGGGCTGACAAACATTTCCCCCTGTGGGTATACATTAACATATTGCATAATAATTTTGGTTACGGGCATCATAAACACCCTATAAACAAATCATGTGGGTGTTGCATCATGGACCATGGTCACCCTGGTGATATAGTGGTGGTGAACGATGATGAAGAGAAGAAGGAGGAGGACAACAGCAAATAGCCAAAATCAGAAGTGTATACCCAGGTGTGGGTGTGAAGAGGTGCATGGGAATAGACCTCTCAAAAAAGACACTGGATTTGAGTTTATGTTACACTGCTATCATTCGGTGGTGTAGAGAAGTCTGGCCCAAACCAGCCCTTGTTCATTTTTATAAGAGTCAGCCTGTCAGCTTTTTCAGTTGACAGGCGGATGCGCTTATCAGTTATAATCTCATCAGTGGCACTAAAAACGCACTCTGACAAAATGCTAGCGGCAGAGTAAGCCTGGTCCTCCAAGGTGTAGAGAGCCAGTTCAAGCCACATATCCAGCTTTCAAACCCAATAATTATAAGGCACAGAGGAATCATGGAGGACGTTGGTATGGTCAGCAAGGTACTCCCTCAGCATCTTCCCAAACTTTTCACTCCTTGTGAGAGTACCCCGTGCCTCAGGGCTTGTGCGGTGGAATGGTCTGAGAAAAGTCTCCCAGAACTTTGACCGTGTTCCACTGTCTCTGCTGGATTGGAATTGTGTCTCTCTCGCTTGTACTTCTTGGTTGTCCATTGATCTGTGACCTCTGCCGCCAGCGTTTTAAGATGGGAATTTTTTTAATAATTCTGCAACAAGGGCCTTCTGGTACTGCCCCATTTTAGTAGACCTGTCCACCTCGGGAATAAGCGATAGAAAGTTCTCCTTGTAGCGTGGGTCTAGAAGTGTCACCAACCAGTAATGACTGTCACCAAAAATTTGGAGAACGCAAGGGTCACTGTCAAGGCAGCGTAACATAAACTCAGCCATGCGTATTAGACTGCTAACAGGAAAGACTTCCGTGTCCTCACCAAGAGGACAACTGGCCATGCTCTCCTTCTCCTCTTCCTGTCCTCAGGCCATCCACGCTGAACAGAAGGTATAACAGATGTGCAGGTAGTACCATCTATAGCGCATGAAACTAGCTCCTGTTCCTCCTCCTCCTCTTCCTCATTGTCACCCAATCCACGTTGGGATGAGATGAGGCTGGGCTGTGTGTAATCACCCTGTATGGTTCCTTGCTCCAACTCATCATGCTCCACCTGCAATGCATCCTCTTTGATTGTGAGCAGAGAGCATTTCAGGAAACAGAGAAGTGAGATGGTGATGCTAATTATGGCATCATCGCTGCTCACCATCTTGGAGAGTCCTCAATGTTTTGGAGGATGGTACATATGTCTGACATCCATGTCCACTCCTGAGGTCTTATGTGTGGAGTCTGAACTGGATACCAATGGCCTTGTTGATGCTGGTAGTCAACAACTGCCCTCTTCTGCTCACAAATCCTTCCCAACATCTGCAGTGTAGAGTTCCAACACGTGGGGACATCACAAACCAGTCGGTGAGCCGGAAGCTGCAAACGCTGCTGAAGCACGGCAAGGGCGGCGGAAGCTGTAGCTGACTTTCTCTAATGGGCACACGGGCGGCATACTTTGACAAGCAGATCCGGCATCTCCGGGTAGGTTTTGAGAAACCGCTGATCCATGAGGTTAAGCACATGGGCCAGGCATAATACATGTGTGAGCTCTCTTGCCTCAGAGCTGCCACCAGGTTCGGCCATTGTCACACCGCCACCTGGCTGTTGTTTTAGCGTGTCAGCACAGATCTGCCTGCTCTTTCAGAGCTGTCCACAACTCTTCAGCTATTGGCGGTTGTCCCTTAAGCATATTAGCTGCAGCACAGCCATTGCCGCTTTGTGAGGCAGTGCTTCCAGCTTGTGACTGATGTGGTCATTCGGAGATGGCGGCTGAAGAGGAGAGTAGGTGCATGACTGTAGACTGTGGAGGCACCCAGATTGACCTAGGGCCTGCATCCTCGCATCAGGAGGATGTGTTCCATCCAAGGTCCACGGATCCCGGCTTCCACTATGTTAACCAGTGTGCCACAGCGAGATGTACCGTCCCTGCGCACAAGCACTGGCCACTTGTCCGTGGTTAGTGGGCTTTCCCATTAATTGCATTGTTAGGCACGCTAATGTTGTGGACACATGCTTGTGTATGCGGGAGGCCACGGGAATGTGGGGGCTGAGGACACCGTACCGAAGGCACCGCCGCCATCAGTTGCGAACGCTTCCGTCTCACGAGCTAAAAGGCAACATTTCGAGTGCAAGCAGTCACGAATGTGTAAATTAGTAGCATGCTGTGGGCGTTGGCTGCGTATTGCGCATGCATTCCAAATTTCATTTTTGGGGTTATCGCAGTGTCTTTAAAATCAGCCAGGCTAGGGAAGACCTAACATTGTATGGCAACTTCTGTTGGTGGTGTTATGGGTACGGTTGCCTGCGGCCACCACACTGCTTCTTCCTGCTGTGAGGTGCTGTCCTCACTGCTGTCTCTGCCAGTTGGGTCAGTTACTATAACATCCACCACCTCGTCTTCCACTTCGCATCCCGTCCTCCTTCTCACTTTCTGGCAATTGTTAATTTTGTCCACCTTGTGAACACGTTCCAACGTCACCTTCGTGTGACCGTGGCTGCTCAAATTTGGGCATCAACATGCGATCTCCTCTGCCTCTCTCAAGTGGACCGGGTGAGAGGCCCGAAAGTATAAATGGAAAAGTTAGTTCCGGGCACTCGGCATGGTGGAGGAAGGAGGATCAGGTGAGCAATATGCGGTCCAGATCACGGCTACTCAGACTTGACTGTGTGGAAGACAGGTAGTGGTGAGGTGGAAAACTGACTGGAACATTATCCGCTATCCAACCAACAACCATTTGACACTGCTCTGGGTTCAATAGTAGTGTGCTGCTGCTGTCCCCTGGTAATTGGGACAGGAAGGTCGGGCGAGAAGATGTGTGTGTGTTTGTTGTGGCACAATTTCAACTTGCCTTAAGCATTACAGTGTGTGGCAGACAATCCCTGCATGTTTATTGGCTCTGTAAGGAGCGCCAAACATGCAGGGTGGGGACCCGAGCTCCCGCCATGCAACCCTGGAAATGCTCAGTGCTCGCTGAGCATTTCGAGCAATGAATGACAAAGTTTCCCCTCCCCCATTGCACTAATGTAAAGTGCTCATCATACTATGACACAGATAGCATTAGAATTTGAATAGCATCCAATAGTTTTACATTATTTTTTTTTAAGGAGAAAGCTTTGGAAATACATTACATAATTCAATCCCCTCACCTCTTTATAGCGCTCTACTATGCCCACCCCTCATTATAGGTCTGAATTAAACCAGCATTATATACGTTGTACAACATTACTCCCGTCTGATTGCCATATTGCTATGCTTCTTAATAAGTAAATACATCAGTAATGCAAAACATTTCTCAATAAAACTTTTTTTCCAGTTATAACCAGAACAAATTACAATGGCAAAATAAAAGTTCACCCATAATATTCATATATATTATCATAGAATAAGAGAGAGTTGAATGAACTCTTAATCATTAAATGAATGTTTTTCAAATGAAAAGTGAATCATGGAGGAATTCTCCCCCAAGGCAACATTAGAAATAGTTTTGGCTGCAGGTTGGGGAATCTTCAGGATAAACAGAAAAGGTAACTGATGTGTGAAAGCCACAACAGCAGGACTATTTTCATAACCTCGGTGATTTTGCAACATCCAAACAAGAATCGTGTCTCAGACGTCTAAACACTGACTTTGTTTGCAAGGCAAAAATGTTGCCTAATTATTAGAGGGGTTTTCTCAAGTTTGAAACTGGGTAAAGTTGCAAAGTGTTTGTAAAAAGGACCTACTTTGCAATTTACCTTTTGTTAAATATCCACTCCTTTTCTCCCCCCAAAATTTGCTGTCAGGAGAGTCAGGAGGCCCCCAGACACATTTTATGGTTGGTCGATCCTGCTGATCTGCAGAATTGGCAGACCATTATAAAGGAAAAATTGGCTGACCATCATAGAGGAAAAATTATAAAATCCAGATAGACCTGTTTGGAGAGTTGACATATCATCCTCACAATGAACATATGGGATTAATTATAACCAAGGAAGTAAGAAAGAGTTCAGTGGTACCTTACATTGAATTTATGAGATTAATTATAACTGGGTAAGTGAGAAAGAGATGACAGTTCGACCTCTATTGAAGTAGGGACCTACTGTCATGAACAGGTAATAACAGCAGAGATCTGCTCTGAGAACCAGCCACCAAGACTCAGATTTGTTTAATCAGAGGTGGAGAAGCACACTTCCAAAGCAAGAGCTTCTTCTGTTCAAAGCACTGGTCCCCAGACTTTCTGGAGCCAGTGGTCTGTGCAAAATATTGAGGTTTGCATTGATTCAATATATACAGGACATATAAATTTACGGCGTCGTATTGAAGGGACTAACATAACGCATTCACTCACATCACCCTAAGGCCTTTCTAACCTCTCCAACTTAATATTGGATGTTATGGATGATGTTATCCATGCCATGTTTGATCTCTATAGAAAGGTAAAATTGCGATAGGAAACATGACAATATTACTGACTGGGCCCTCCAGGGGTGAAGATTTCCTGAATGTTGGGGATCTCATAATTCTCTAAAGGCCACGCATATCCCAAGACCAGCCCCATATGAACTCACCAAAGGGAAGTATGAGGGCGTAACCTTGATTTAATAGAAAACAGTGTTTGTTCACTTTCTGGATGACACATTTCGCTGTGATAGTGCTACATTTACCTAACCGGAGCGCTTCCCTCCATAAAGATAAGAGCCATTCCTGCAACATCAGGTTTAGTAATTTTCTTTAGTTTTCCCCCTTTTATTTTATGTAATTGCATATACTGCACTGTTGTGAGCATGTTGGAAAAGACTTCTGAGTTGGGGCTCCCTCTGGTGGTTGCTGAGGGTATTGAACCAGTGTTGAATAGTAGAAGTCCATCACCTGCGAGCGATGACTGGCAATCAGGAGAGACTGGGCTGATATAAGTGAGCTGCCTTCCCATGATCTTCGCCGGTGATCAATTGTTGTTTCTTGGTTCATTTGGAAGTCAGCTGGTGTCTTGCCTTCATCTGCTACTTTTAGATAAAATATTTTCTGCTTGTTTCTATCGTGTTTGCAATTTCCATTTTTTCTCTGCACTTTTGAGGGAGGTTAGCCAGGTTCCCCTCCAGGGGCCTGTGCTGCTCTCTGTTTTTCAGTAGCCACTGTTTATTTGTTCCATTGCTCTGTCCCTGCTATTTGAGTGGCTGCGGGTTAGCCACTTGGTCACACCAGAGATCTGATTTAGAGGGTGGCGAGATTGTGTGGTCTCAGCATTTTTTTAAATCAGAAGTGTTGGAATTTTCTAGGGTTTTTCAGGGTTGCAGATAGTATTCTGTCCTGTCCTGTCCTATCTAGGCAGTATTTGGCCCCAGCATTTGCTCACTCTATTTTCTGCCTGCGTTTGTGTTTCTTCTTGTCTAATCGCCATTATATGTTTGGGGGCTACCTATTCCTTTGGGGCTCTACTCCGGGGCAGTTAGCTTTCCTGTTTCTATCTTCAGGTGTAGCTAATCTCTCCGGCTGTGCCGAGGCGTCTAGGTCACCGTAGGTACGTCCCACGGCTGCTTCTAGTTGTGCGGTTAGCTTAGGGATCTGCAGCCCATTAGTTCCCAACCTCTCTGGGTGTTTGGCTGCCTTTGCTGTTTTTTGCTCCTGTCCTCCTCGGCTACCAAATCATAACACTGCACTGTTTTGTTGGCATTTTGTAACATCTTCGTGTATTTATTATAAACACTGCCTACCTTTCCGGATTAAATATATAAAATATAATAGCTCTGTTCCTCTTGCTCTGTAAACCGCATCTCTGAAGCCATACGCTACCTGCATAAATGATTGGTGGTGGCAGCTATTAGTTCCTTTTGTTCTGGAAGTGTTGCCAGTGGTCATACGGGAGTATATATATTTCATGCTTTGGAATTGGAGATGTATATACCCCATGCTTGCTGTGAGTTCCCCAATAACCATCCTAGTAGTGGAAGCAGCCGCGGGCCTTGTCCATCACTCGTCAGTCAATTGCGTAATTGTCCTGACAATTGGAAGCAGTGGAGTTGCGTTTCCCTGACAAACTGGTGGCAGCACTGGGATCTGTCTGACTCCCCCTTGCTGTTATCGGTGACACTGACTTTTCATCAAAAGTACAGTAAATAGGGGACTTTAGCTTAGTTCTTGTAATGCAATGGACAAGGTATTGTTTCCTACTTATGGAGTGCCCCCTAGAGCCTGGGGATACTTGCTACCAGGCCGCTTCTTAAAGGGGCAGTGTCACTACAGCAGTGACCCGGTCCATGGCCCTGGGCGTCCAATTGAAAAGTAATGATAAAAAGGGAAATAAAGTTTGTAAAAGATTTAATGTTCGTGACGCCACCTATGGTATTCGGTCAGGGGACCGACACTGCAATACAGATCCTCTGGGATGATGATAGGGAAGCAAAGGTGGATAGGCTCTCCACTGGTAGAGCTGTATCCCAAGGCAGTTAGGATGTTAAAAGTGATGTTGGTAGTGAGTGTGGTGCAGGACAGGTGGCGCACGAATGATTCAGAGGACACAGCAGGGTGCAGTCTCCAACATTTTACTCACAATTCTTGTGTACACAGATGCCCTCTTGGTGCCGTGTCCTCCAGGTGAGAGGTCCAGCAAACTCCCAGGTAGATCAGGATGCACCTTTCCAGGACTCCCTTCTGTATGTTCCTTTCCTGGCTGTCTCACTGCGCTGGCTTTCTGCCCTTCCTGCCCAGCACCATCACAAACAGTGTCCCACGCCAGCAGCCGCGGACCTTGTTGGGCGATGTCCTCTGCGTCCCCTTGCTCCTATATGGCTGTATTTTCGGCAATTAATTGTGGATGTGGCTGGGGCATCTACAACTATCCCTTCCTCCGGCTTGCTAACTGAGTCTTGTAGTCCTCCACTAGTCTCAGGGGCCGGCTTCCCCACTGCGACCTGGTCCCTCCACTTCTGGATACGGGCCTCACGGGTGGCTTCGGTTTTTCCCGTGTCCCTAGGACCCCTTCTGTCCTCCGGGGAGCTTCCATCAGACTCCCCTCACAATTCTCTATCTGCAGCCTTTCTGCTGAACTCCTTCTCCTTCGGTCTCCTCAGACCACCTGCTCTGTTCTTTCCCGCTCTCTAATCTCCTCCCCTTCTTCCTACCTTCTCCACCCACACCCCAACACCCTTTTCTACCCAGCCTGAGATGAGGCCCTCCTCCCTAGGGGTACGCCCAGGTGCCCTGACTGAACTAGTGTGTGTTGGGTGCGAGTGTTAGAGTCCTGGGTAGTGCTCCCTCCTTACCTGAGAGTGGGATGCCACACCTCTGGATGAGGTGCAGAACATTTGTGGCGACTGGACCCTCAGGGCCGCCATATTTATACTATTCAGCATCAGATGTAGAGGAGACATTTCCTTCTGCGCAAGACGCCAGAGAAAGCTCTGTAAATTTATTGAGATAGCAAGAAATACTGTTGATTTCAGCTCTGAAGCCTTCAGAATTCTGACTTCTGTTCCGTATTTTAATACTGGTTGTAATTCAGTATTGCTACAAGATGAACAAAGCAATGCAATTATAAAATTGCTCAACTTAAAGTGTAAAATGATACCATGAGGCTTCTGTAAAGACGGTTCATAAATCTAACATTGAAAAGTGCATTAAATTTCTTGAAATATAAGCAGCCATAAACATGGAGGCCTATAGATCACCACGATCACTGCATGTCTTCTAGGAAACCGGTTAATTACTGTTTTCTGTGTAACCCATGGCATGACAGAGCAGTGCTAGAAACCCAAGGGGGTCGATGCACAGGAGTCTCGAGAAAAAAAAAAAAATTGTTCCCTTCCAATACATGCTAATAAAAACAAATGTTAAACTTTATCTTGGAAGTTTAGGAACAGCAGTGCACCAGGGGTCACACAGAGTCACCAGACCATGAAATCCAGCCAGCATAAAGCTGGATGGGAGGCGAATGATTTATTTGCGATGTGAGACTATTGTTTTGTGGATGCGCAACGTAATTGCTGTCCGTGCAAAGCTGTTAAAATTCCCTGCTAATAATAACAGGAATGTTATATTGTAGCATCAAGACCGCAGAAAGGAAATTTCATAGTCAGCACCTCCACAATAATCCGACACATGCCATTTTTGTGTGTGTGTGTGTGTGGTGTGTGTGTGTGTGTGTGTGTGTGTGTGTGTGTGTGTGTGTGTGTGTGTGTGTGTGTGTGTGTGTGTGTGTGTGTGTGTGTGTGTGTGTGTGTGTGTGTGTGTGTGTGTGTGTGTGTGTGTGTGTGTGTTGTGTGTGTGTTGTGACCCATATTTGGCATGGGATGCGAAATCTAACCTGGCTTGACAATTACCATGTAAATTAGCCCCCCTACTTGTGTCTCCTATAGCCTTCAATCCCTTGCCCTCCTCCCTTTGGCTTCTGTGTAGCAGGATTTCTATCTGTTCTGTAGCGGGGCGTTCAGGCGTGTAAAATGCACTTTAAGTTTAGAAGGTCATATGAGCCTTTCTTATTTATTCTAATTTTCCAGGGAAAACTCCAGCTTGTGTGCAGGAACAATAGGACTTGGAAGGGTTTCTTTTTTCTGTAAGAGTACTTGAAATTCCCAGAAATTAGCCCGTTCTCCACAATATTAATTCACTTGCTAATTATATTTGCCTTCTTTTTGTCTTCTGCTTGCGCCCAGGCTTGCTTTCTCAGGCAAGCAGAGCCTGTAAGGTTTTCATAGTTGTTTGTGCTGACGATGCTCAGCTGCCCAGTGTGTTACTTTTGGCTTTCAGAATTCCTCAAACTGGAATTTTCCTGGAAGCTTTTGAACTTCATTAGCACTGAATTGCCTTGGAAATGAGCATAAGTTTGAGGTGTTCTTAACATCTAGCATACGGGGCTATTCTCAACAGGGACAAAGGCAACTTACTTTGTTCCGTCGTGCTTCAAGTGGCTGGATGACCTCATGGGAAAATATATTTCTGTTTTAAAGGAGACTTTTCACTGGATATTTTAATTTCAACTAGGTACCTCATCCAATTGTTGCTGTTTCACTGATTCTGGAACAGTTTTTCTTTTTCTTATATTCCCCTCTGTTCCAAAGTTATGCCCCATTAAAGAGGCAAATTTTCCCATCAACAACAGGGCGAATTCTATAGAACTCCTTTGTGGGCGTTGCTACATTTTGATTGGCCGGTATCAGAGAGTAAAGGGTTGGCGGGGGGTGAACTTACCAGCGACAGCTGCATTCTTCACTCCGGTTACTTCTATATTCCTGGGGTGTTCTTCCCCGTTACAGAGTATATGGAATAATTAGAATCAGAGTCCAGTACAACGTCAAACAGTTCTGCTTTATTTTCCTCCGGGCACAGCACATCCAAGACACCATTAGCATGTCTTATAAGGTACCAGCAATACACTTTCCACAACTCCGCTTCTTTTCTTCTACTACACCAGAATGGACCACAAAGTATAATCGGGACGAGGAGCCCGGTGAAAACTTCACTTCAATCTCTTTCCCTCGAGGCACTTCAATCCAGTCACGGAAATACACATCTACTAGGTCGTTCACCCTCTTCTGGTTATCCTGCACGCATTCTCGCTGGTGGCCCACTTGCTGCTTCACTCAAGCACGCACACTTCTGCTGAGCGTTCCCACAGTGGATCTTCCACTGACACTACTGCTACGTCAGCCCACAGACTTTGGCCAACGTTCCCACAGTGATTCCTTCACCGGCTGCACTGTGGTTGCTGGTACCTTCCACACTTCTTGTGTCGGCTGCCCACGGCCCGGGAACAAAGACGTCCAGACTCTAGCAAGGTCCACCCCCGACTGACTCTCACTGGAAAGTCCCTAACAATTTACCCCGACCGACCCTTCTTCACTTAACCCCCTGGTGTCTTGAGAAGTCTCTACTCAACTTGCTTACTCAATGCCCTCACTTTATGTCCTACCACTGTACTACACTGACCATCTGATAACTCTCTAACTGGATCCCTGATGTGCCCCCAACTAGTGACTCCTCGCAAAGCTATATTTAACCCACCTATATATACTACACTACAAGTGCCCTCCTCTAATGTCCCCAAGGATGCACTGTCTATCTAAACCTATATAAAATACCAGTCAGAAAAACCACTGAAAGATGACATAATACAATACATAAGATAACTCTACAAATGCATACATTTACACACAGCAGCATGAAAAACATTTCAAGAGTTAAGACCCTTGACCTCCTTACAAGAGGAGAAAAAGTAAGTGCCCACGAGAAGTTCTATGATACACGCACAGTTGGCTGAATGGAAAATTTGCTCCATTATTTCTAGGGGCATAATTCTGGAATGGAGTGAGAAGAAAAAGAAAAACTGGTCCAGAATCAGAGGAGGAGCACCAGTTAGAGAAAGCACTCAGCTTTAATTAAAAATCCAAGGGAAAGGTCCTCTTAAAACTGAAATCCCAAATACATATTTGATTAAAGTTATTTACACCCACAGATTTCAACAGGACTGGCTGACCCCACCTCTTACCTGCCAGCATTCCACATTCTTCTTTTGATTGGCCACCCAGGCATGATATCACATGTGACCAGGGTCGGACTGGCCACCGGAGAACCGGAGGATTCTCCGGTGGGCCCTGGCATCTGGGGGGCCCTGGCACCTGCTGGCATACAGGGGCCAGTTGCCTAGGGCCCCCGCTGCTCCAGGGGCCCCCAGCCGGTGGCGTGTCGCTAATAGCGGCACACCACGCAGCTGCCATGGGGGCCCCGTGCCAGCGGAGCAGCAGCGGGTGACAGGAGGCAGAGCCCCTGTCCCCGCTGCTAAAGAGAAATGAATATTCACTGTTTCCCACGCCCACATGGGCGTGGGAAGCAGTGAATATCATTACTTACCTGTCACCCGCTCCAACTGCTGAGCGCCGCTGTGTCATCGCGTCCTCTCTTGCTGCGATGTTCAGGCAGAGGGCGCGATGACGTCTTTAGTGAGCGCCGCGCCCCCTGCCTGAGCATTCACTGCCGGAGGACCGAATACAGCGGCGCTCAGCAGTGGACCCGGTGACAGGTAAATATCGCAGGTGCCGGGGCCCTGAGCCAGTGGTGACACCGGCACCTGTCACCCATAGCGCGCCGGTGTCCCCGCCTGCTCAGGACACCAGCACCTGGCCCCCAGCAACCAGAGGTGAGTATGTCTTTTTTTTTTTTTTTTTTGCAGCATCTATGGGGGCACAGTCTGTGGAGCATCTATGGGGACATAATCTATGGGGGCATAATCTGTGGAGCATTTATGGGGGCATAATCTATGGGGGCATAATCTGTGGAGCATTTATGGGGGCATAATCTATGGGGGCATAATCTGTGGAGCATTTATGGGTGCATAATCTATGGGGGCATAATCTGTGGAGCATTTATGGGGGCATAATCTATGGGGCATAATCTGTGGAGCATTTATGGGGGCATAATCTATGGGGGCATAATCTGTGGAGCATTTATGAGGGCATAATCTATGGGGGCATAATCTGTGGAGCATTTATGGGGGCATAATCTATGGGGGCATAATCTGTGGAGCATTTATGGGGGCATAATCTATGGAGCATCTATGGGGAATAATCTAAGGAGCATTTATGGGGGCAAATCTATGGAGCATCTATGGGGGCATAATCTATGGGGGCATAATCTATGGAGCTTCTATGGGGGCATAATCTATGGAGCATCTATGGGGGCATAATCTATGGGGGCATAATCTATGGGGCATAATCTATGGAGCTTCTATGGGGGCATAATAACATATGGGGAAATCAGGCATACTAAGGATTATGGGGGCATAATCTATGGGGGCATAACTCTATAGGGGGCATAATCTATGAGATAGCATTCTATGGGGGCAATAATCTAACGGAGCATCTATGGGGCATAATCTATGGGGGCATAATCATCAAGGAGCATCTATGGGGGCATAATCTATGGAGGGGCATAATCTAAGGACAGCATATTATGGGGGCATAATCTAATGGAGCATATCTATAGGGGCATAATCTATGGGGGCACTAATCTATGGAGCTTCATATGGGGGGCATAATCTAATGGAGCATTCTATGGGGGCAATCAATCTAAGGAGCATCTATGGGGCATAATCTATGGGGGCATAATCTAAGGAGCATTTAATTGGGGGCATAATCCTTATGGGCATCTCTATAGGGGCATAATCTATGGGGGCACAATCTATGGAGCTTCTATGGGGCATAATCTAAGGAGCATCTATGGGGGCACAATCTATGGATGGCTTCTAGATAGGGGGCATAATCTAGGAGCATCTATGGGGGAATTATACTTCTATGGAGCATCTATGGGGCATTAATTCTATGGGGGCATAATCTATGGAGCATCTATGGGGGCATAATCTAGATTGGGACATGCTCTATGAGGGCACAATCTATGGAGCATCTATGGGGCATAATACATGGGCAGCATATGGGGCACAATCTATGGAGCATCTTGTGGGGCATAATACATGGGGCAGCATATGGGGCATAATCTCATTTTCCACCCTAGGCTTATACTCGAGTCGATAAGTTTTCCCAGTTTTTTGTGGCAAAATTAGGGGGGTCGGCTTATACTCGAGTATATATGGTATCTATCTATTATCTATATATATATATAGCATTATACCCTATGAGGGGGCAGCATTATCCTCTATGAGGGGGGCAGCATTATCCCCTATGAGGGGGGCTGCTTTATAATCTATGAGGGAGGCTACCCCAACTCCTGCTACATAATTAACCCCTTCACCCCCAAGGGTGGTTTGCACGTTAATGACCGGGCCAATTTTTACAATTCTGACCACTGTCTCTTTATGAGGTTATAACTCTGGAACGCTTCAACGGATCTTCGCGATTCTGAGATTGTTTTCTCGTGACAAATTGTACTTCATGTTAGTGGTAAAATTTCTTCGATATAACTTGCGTTTATTTTTGAAAAAAACGCAAATATGGCGAAAATTTTTAAAATTTTGCAATTTTCAAACTTTGAATTTTTATTCCCTTAAAAAAGAGAAATATATCACACAAAATAGTTAAGAAATAACATTTCCCACATGTCTACTTTACATCAGCACAATTTTGGAACCAAAATTTTTTTTTGTTAGGAAGTTATAAGGGTTAAAAGTTGACCAGCGATTTCTCATTTTTACAACAAAATTTACAAAGCCATTTTTTTTAGGGACCACCTCACATTTGAAGTCACTTTGAGGGGTCTATATGGCAGAAAATACCCAAAAGTGACACCATTCTAAAAACTGCACCCCTCAAGGTACTCAAAACCACATTCAAGAAGTTTATTAACCCTTCAGGTGCTTCACAGTAACTAAAGCAACGTGGAAGGAAAAAATGAATATTTTACTTTTTAGCCACAAAAATTATCTTTTACAAACTTTTTTTTTATTTTCACAAGGGTAAAAGGAGAAAATAGACAGATAAAGTTGTTATGCAATTTCTCCTGAGTACGCCAATACCCCATATGTGGGGGAAAACCACTGTTTTGGCACACGGCAGAGCTCGTAAGGGAAGGAGCGACGTTTGACTTTTTCAAACTAAAATTGGCTGGAATTTAGATTGGATGTCATGTCGCGTTTGGAGAGCCCCTGATGCGCCTAAACAGTGGAAACCCCCCACAAGTGACACCATTTTGGAAACTAGACCCCCTAAGGTACTTATCTAGATCTGTTGTGAGCACTTTGAACCCTCAAGTGTTTCACAAAAGTTTATAAAGCCTGGGTGTGAAAAAAAAAAAAAAAATTTCCACAAAAATGATTTTTTAGTCCCAAATTTTTGAATTTTCCCAAGGAAATTGGACCCCAAAAGTTGTTGTCCAATTTGTCCTGAGTACGCTGATACCCCATATGTGGGGGGGGGGAACTGTTTGGGCGCACGGCAGGGCTTGGAAAGGAAGTAGTAACGTTTTGGAATGCAGACGTTAATGGGGGTCATGTTCCGTTTGCAGTGCCCCAGATGAGCCTAAACAGTGGAAACCCCCCACAAGTGACCCCATTTTGGAAACTAGACCCCCTAAGGAACTTATCTAGATCTTTGGTGAGCACTTTGAACCCCCAAGTGCTTCACACAAGTTTATAATGCCCGGGCATGAAAATAAAAAATCCTATTTTTTTCCCACAAAAATTATCTTTTAGTCACTAATTTTTTATTTTCCCAAGGGTAACAGGAGAAATTGGACCACATAAGTTGTTGTACAATTTGTCCTGAGTACGCTGATACCCCATATGTGGGGGGGAACCACTGTTTGGGCGCACGGCAGAGCTCGGAATGGAAGGAGCACCATTTGACTTTTTCCAACCAAAATTGGCTGGAATTGAGTTTGGATGCCATGTTGCATTTGGAGAGCCCCTGATGTGCCTAAACAGTGGAAACCCCCCACAAATGACCCCATTTGGGAAACTAGACCCCCTAAGGAACTTATCTAGATTTTTGATGAGCAATTTGAACCCCCAAGTGCTTCACACAAGTTTATAACGTAGAGCTGTAAAATTTAAAAATCATATTTTTTCCACAAAAATGATCTTTTCACCCCAATTTTTAGTTTTCCAAGGGTAACAAGACTTAAAAAGTTATTGTGCAATTTGTCCTGAGTGCGCTGATACCCCATATGTGGGGGTAAACCACTGTTTGGGTACATGGCAGAGTTTGGAAGGGAAGGAGCACCGTCTGACTTTTTCAACGCAGAATTGGCTGGACGCCATGTCGTGTTTGGAGAGCTCCTGATCTGCCTAAACAGTGGAAACCCCCATAAATGACACCATTTTGGAAACTAGACCCCTCAAGGAACTTATCTAGATGTGTGGTGAGAACTTTGAACCCCCAGGTGTTTCACTAAAGTTTATAACGTACAGCCGTAAAATAAAAAATCTTTTTTTTTTTTACAAAAATGATTTTTTCGCCCCCAATATTTTATTTTCACAAGGGCAACAGAAGAAATTGGAACCCAAAAGTTGTTGTCCAATTTGTCCTCAGTACACTGATACCCAATATGTGGGCGAAAACTGCTGTATGGGCACACGCCGGGCTCGGAAGGAAGTAGTGACGTTTTGGATTGCAGACTTTGATGGAATGGTCTGGGGGCGTCATGTCACATTTGGAGAGCCCCTGATGCACTTAAACAGTGGAAACCCGCCACAAGTGACCCCATTTTGGCAAATAGACCCCACAAGGAACTTATCTAGATGTGTGGTGAGCACTTTGAACCCCAAAGTGCTTCACAGAAGTTTATAACGCACAGCCGTAAAAATAAAAAATCTTTTTTTTTTTACAAAAATGATTTTTTCGCCCCCAATATTTTATTGTCACAAGGGTAACAGGAGAAATTGGACCCCAAAAGTTGTTGTCCAATTTGTCCTGAGTACGCTGATACCCAATATGTGGGAGAAAACTACTGTATGGGCGCACGTCAGGGCTCGGAAGGGAAGTAGTGACGTTTTGGATTGCAGACTTTGATGGAATGGTCTGGGTGCGTCATGTCGCATTTGGAGAGCCCCTGATGCGCCTAAACAGTGGAAACCCCCCACAAGTGACCCCATTTTGGAAAATAGACCCCACAAGGAACTTATCTAGATGTGTGGTGAGCACTTTGAACCCCGAAGTGCTTCACAGAAGTTTATAACGCACAGCCGTAAAAATAAAAAATCTTTTTTTTTTTTTGCAAAAATGATTTTTTTGCCCCAATATTTTATTTTTACAAGGGTAACAGGAGAAATTGGACCCCAAAAGTTGTTGTCCAATTTGTCCTGAGTACGCTGATACCCAATATGTGGGAGAAAACTACTGTATGGGTACACGTTGGGGCTCGGAAGGGAAGTAGTGACGTTTTGGATTGCAGACTTTGATGGAATGGTCTGGGGGCGTCATGTCGCATTTGGAGAGCCCCTGATGCGCCTAAACAGTGGAAATCCCCAACAAGTGACCCCATTTTGGAAAATAGACCCCACAAGGAACTTATCTAGGTGTGAGGTGAGCGCTATGAAGCCCCAAGTGCTTCACAGAAGTTTATAATGTACAGCCGTAAAAACAAAAAAAATATTTTTTTTTGTACAAAAATGATATTTTCGCCCCAGTTTTTTATTTTCCCAAGGGTAACAGAAGAAATAGGACAAATTGCACAATAATTCTTGGGGTCCAGAGTACGCTGATACCCCATATGTGGGGATAAACTACTGTTTGGACGCATGGCAGAGCTCAGAAGTGAAGGAGCACCGTTTGACTTTTTCAACGCAGAATTGGCTGGAATTGAGATCAGACGCCATGTCACATTTGGAGAGCCCCTGATGTGCCTAAACAGCGGAAACCCCCCAATTCTAACTCCAACCCTAACCCCAACACACCCCTAACCCTAATCCCAACCCTAACCACAAACCTAACCCTAACACACCCCTAATCCCAACCCTAACCCTAATCCTAACTTTAGCGCCAACCCTAACCCTAACTTTAGCCGCAACCCTAACCCTAACCCTAATGGGAAAATGGAAATAAATACATTTTTTTAATTTTATTTTTTTCCCTAACTAAGGGGGTGATAAAGGGGAGTTTGATTTACTATTTATAGCGGGTTTTTATGATTGGCAGCTGTCACGCTAAAAGACGCTTTTTATTGCAAAAATAGTTTTTTGCATCGCCACATTTTGAGAGCTATAATTTTTGCATATTTTGGCCCACAGAGTCATGTGAGGTCTTATTTTTTGCAGTACAAGTTGACGTTTTTATTGGTACCATTTTTGAGCAGGTGACATTTTTTGATCGCTTTTTATTTCGATTTTTGGGAGGTTAGAATGAACAAAAATCAGCAATTCATGAATTTCTTTTGGGGGAGGCGTTTTTATTGTTCCGCGTGTGGTAAAATTGATAAAGCAGTTTTATTCTTCGGGTCAGTACGATTATGGCGATACCTCATTTATATCATTTTTTTTAATGTTTTGGCTCTTTTATAGAATAAAAACAATTTTATATAAAAAATAATTATTTTTGCATCGCATTATTCTGCGAGCTATAACTTTTTTATTTTTTCGCTGATGATGCTGTATGGCAGCTCGTTTTTTGCGGGACAAGATGACGTTTTCAGCGGTACCATGTTTATTTATATCGGTCTTTTTGATCGCGCGTTATTCTACTTTTTGTTCGGCGGTATGATGATAAAGCATTGATTTTTTGCTTCAATTTTTTTTTTAAGGGGTTCACTAAAGGGGTTAACTAGTGGGACAGTTTTATAGGGGGGGTCGTTACGGACGCGGCGATACCAAATATGTGTACTTTTATTGTTTTGTTTTTTTATTTACAGGAAGAAATGAATTTATTGGGGAATATTTTTTTTTTTTTTTATTTATTTTGGATTTTTTTTTAAAACATGTTTATTTTTATTTTTTTAACTTTTTTACTTTGTCCCAGGGTGGGACATCACTGTATTTTATCAAATCGCTGGTGTGACAGTGTGCACAGCACACTGTCACACCAGCGATCGCTCAGGCAGTGCAGCAGGCTTCTCAGTGCCTGCTCTCAGCAGGCACTGAGGAAGCCGCCTCCCTCCAGGACCCCGGCGCCATCTTGGATCCGGGTCCTGGGAGGGAGGAAGCCCTCAGAACAGCGCGATCACATTGCGCTGGTCTGAGGGTCTCAGGGGGGCGCGCAGGGAGCCCACTCCCTGCGCGATGCTTCCCTGTGCCCCAGTACACCGCGATCATGTTTGATCGCGGTGTGCTAGGGGTTAATGTGCCGGGAGCGGTCCGTGACCGCTCCTGACACACAGTCACGGGTGTCAGCTGTGATAATCAGCTGACACCCGGCGGCGATTAGCTGCGCTCCCCTCAGGAGCGCAGCTGATCGCCTATGACGTACTATCCCGTCCATGGGCAGAATGGCACGGGTTTTATGGACGGGATAGTACGTCTAATGTCAGAGAGGGGTTAAGACATGTACTACCTTATATTATACCCTGATATTAGTGTGTTTTACTGCACAATTTGTGGTCTTGTATTTATTTCTATGTAGCTACATAGTGGGCCCCAAGAATGATTTTCTCTGGTGGGCCCAAGGTGTTCCAGTCCGACGCTGCATGTGACTCACAGCACGATGACAGTGTGGTGTGACATATGTTATGTCTTGTCTGGCTGGCCAATCAAAAGGAGAGTTGAGGATGCTGGCAGGTGTGAGAGGTGCTCTTATTACCATGCAGTCGACACAGACTACTGTTGTGGATGATGGAATCGCACCTGCATACCAATTAGCATCAAATATAGTCATTTATTAAGGGGTTGTCTAGCCCCTGGAAAGCTTAGAATGGTAATAATACTATAATAATTAAAATTTTTATTTTTATGGTGCCCACATAATCCGCAGCACTTTACAATTTTAGAGGGGATTTGTACAGACAATAAATATATTACAGAATAACACGTAACTCATATGCCAGGAGGAGTGAGGGTCCTGTTCACAAGCTACAATCTATGAGGAAATAGGGGAGACATGGAAGGTAAACTATAAAATCTGCTTATATTGTCCTAAACAGCCATAATACACTAAATAGGGTATGCACTTAACACTGCATGAACCGGTCACCAGCCAGTATCTGTACAGGCACAGAGGGCTACTAAGTGCATGGGGGGTGTAAACAAGTGCTACAAGGGTCCTGATTTGGAAGAAAATTTTGTAGGGCAAAACGGGGCTAGTTATATAAGTGAGGTGGGGCGATAGGCCAGTCTAAGGGTATGTTTCCACGGTCCGGAAACAGTCAGGATTAGCTGCGTGTTTGACGCTGTGCGTTGGCGCAGCGTCAAACACGCAGCGTCCAGATGTTACAGCATAGTGGAGGGGATTTCAAGAAATCCCGTCTCCACTATGCTTACAAACACGCAGGCGGAAGACCTGCGTTTACGGACATGCGGCGCGTCTTTTTAGACCGCAGCATGTCCTATTCCCTTGCGGCGACACTGCGTCGCCGCAAGGGAAATAACCTAGGCTATGTAGCCCTGCGGTCATTCCGCATGTGTTCCGGATGTGTTCCATGAACACATCCGGAATGACCGCGCGTTCAAAAGGGGGCGGGACTTTGGGCAGAGCGGACTTTCCCCTCCGTCCAAAGTGCTGTGTTTCCGGACCATGGAAACACAGCCTAAGGAAATGTGTTTTTAAGACCACGCTTAAAACTATGGGTATTGGGAACTAGTCGAATTGTCCTGGGTAGTGCATTGCAAAGAATTGGTGTAGCTCGTGAGAAGTCTTGGAAACGAGAATTAGAGGTTCGGATTCTTGAGGATCTTAGTTTTAAGCAATTAGCAGAACAGATGGCATGGGTAGGGTGGTAGACTGAGACGAGGAAGGAGATGTAGGCTGGTGCTGAAGTTTGGAGCACTTTGTGGGTGAGAGTGATAAGCTTATATTGGATTCTGTAGCGGATCGGCAACCAGTGTAATGACTGGCACAGGGTGGAGGCATCGATGTAACGGTTGGAAAGGAATATCATCCTGGCAGCTGCATTAAGGACGAGGGGAGAGTTTAATAAGAGGGAGACCTATTAGTAGAGAGTTGCAATAGTCCAGACAATAATTAATAAGAGCTACGCTAAGAGTTTTTGTAGAGTCAAAGGTAAGAAAAGGTCAAATTCTAGAGATGTTTTTGAGGGGTAGGTGACTTGAGTGGGCGAGTGATAGGATGTGGGGAAAGATCTGAATCAAATTTGACCCCAAGATAGCAGGCATGTTATTGGGGAGTAATGGTGGAACCACACACGGAAATGGCAATATTGGTAGGTTATTGGAGGGAGGAAAAACAAGGAGTTCAGTTTTAGATGGAGGGAGGACATGATGTTATAGATAGCTGAAAGACAATCACTGTGTTTTGTAGTAATGCAGGGGTGATGTCAGGAGATGATGTGTATAATTGGGTGTCATCAGCATAGTGATGGTACTGAAAACCAAATCTGCTGATAGTTTGTCCAATAGGGGCAGTGTAAAAGGAGAAAAAAAAGGGGGCCTAGGTCGGAACCTCTAGGAACCCCAACAGCGAGGGGAAAAGGAGAGGAAGAAGAATCAGCAAAAGATACAATGAAGGAGCCGTCAGAGAGGTAGGAGGAGAACCAGGAGAGAACGATGTTCTTGAGGCTGATAGCACAGAGCATAGTGAGGAGGAACTGGTGATTCACAGTGTTGAATACTGCTGAGAGATCCAGAAGAATCACAAGGGAGTAGTGACCATTAGATTTAGCTGTTAGAAGATCATTAGAGTCTTTAGTGAGGGAAGTTTTAGTAGAGTGTAATGAGCAGAAACCAGATTGTAAAGGGTCAAGAAGAGAGTGACGGGTGTGGACCAAGAGTTCCAGGAGTTTAGAGATGAAGGGAAGATTGGAGACAGGTCTGTAGTTAGTAGAACAGTTAAGGTCAAGGGAATTTTTTTTAAGTAATGGATGTATATGTAACGAATGGAAGCGGAGGCAGAAGATAGTGAAGTTAACTTTCATTTTTTATTTTTGAAGTGGAACCTCGGGATCACGGTCCGGGGGGCTCTGAAGGGGGTGTAACTAGTGAGCCCTGGGTACCCGTAGTAAGGCCCTTCGAACAGGACCAGAATGGAATACCCGGAGGACACAGGTGCTACCTCCAGTTAGACCCCAGACACGTGGCAGCTGTCCCTGCGGGACCAATAGGGGTAACAGATATAATGGAAGAGACCGTAGAGAGGTAGACACAGGTGAGGAAGGTCCTGATTCCGGGTAGATGGTAGCAAGCTGGCTCCAGTAACCTTGTCACAGTCCACGGATTCGGATGGCTGTTGGCGGAACGGGATGACACTTGCACAAGTGATTGCAGAGATTATTAGGGATAGCAGGATACAGGATACCGATACTTTGTGGAGACAAATAGTATGAGCAAATGCACAGAGACTGCTAACGCAGCGCAGACAGGTCAGAGACAGAACCGGATGTAGCAATGGTAGATACTCGTTGCTCTGGCGCTTTCCCAGTGGAGGAGAGACCAGAAATAGTAATCAGTGCGCTACCATTGGATAATTACTAAATTCAAAAAATACACGCTGTCCCTTTAAGAAACCAGAGGAATGCGCGCTCGTGTCCTAATAGTATTCCCTGAAGATCTGTTGACAGCATGCCAGGAAATGGGGGAGGGCGAGAGAGCAGAACGCTGAGCATGAGACCTCAGACAGGGAGCTCGCTGCTGTACAGGGACAGCGTGAAAAGCAGGAGGTGAGTGACCAGAACGGGGAGCAGAGCCAGCACGGGGACTGGGTGTAACAGTATACATGTATATTGACATGTTTAAATGAGGATGGAAAAATACCAGATGAGAGTGAGATTAAATATTTTAGTTAGGTGAGTGGTGAAAGCTGGGGAAAGGGATTGGAGGAGATGTGAGGAAATAGGGTTACTAGTGCAGGTAGTAGGGCGAGAAGATGCAAGGAGCCTTGTCACTTCTTCTTTTGTCACTGGTTCGAAGACAGAAAGTGAGCTAAATGCAGTGCAGGGGGGAGAAGTATGCATAATGTTAGAAGATTGGGAGAAAATTCTCTGTCGGATATGGTTATTTTTTTCTTTGAAATAATTTTGCCAGGTCTTTTTATCTGAGTTTGGTGGTCAGGGTCTGCAATATTGGAGTAAGGAGAGAGTGTCAAAGAGTCGTTTAGGATTATTGTTCAGACAAGGTAAGATGGTCACAGAGGAGCGCCAGCCAAGCGTAGCGTGGGTGATGTAATGCAGCTCCAGCGAGGTGCCTCAGATAAGGAAGGGAGGTGCAGAGTTGGATGAAACCCGGTCAGCAGGAACGCAAAAACAGGGGCTAAATTAATAAACAATCTTCTTTTATTAAAACCACAACGCGTTTCAACAGGTAATTCTGTCTTCCTCAGGTGGCAATTAGGATTATTGGATAGTGAGGTTATGATGGTGTTGAAGTAGGCTTGTTTGTAGAGGTGAAGGGAAGAGTTATATGTTTTAAACACACATTTATAATGGATGAAATCTTTGACCAGACTGGATTTTCTCCATGGACGTTTTTTGCACCTGGAGTACCGCTGGAGAAAGCATGTTTTCAGCGTGTGCCAGGGTTGTTGCCATCTGTGTTGAGGTATTCTAAATATAGGTGGTGCAGCATCATTCAGGGCACATTGTAATGTTTCTGTCATGATGTGACTGTCTGAAATAAGAGAGAGGGGCCTCAAACTGTCCCTGGAATTGGGACCCTAACTATCCCTGTCCCAGGAGGATTCTTGAAAATAGACAGGCCTGAGTCTCTGATCTTACTATGCTCCTGTTAAACTCTAATCTGTCCTCTCCTTCACCTCATGAGGCATGGGACAGTAAAGTAAGGGAAACTAGACACAAAGATAGGGATAACCAAAAGCCGCTATCATACAAAACACCAAAAATAGGAATGAAGGTAGGGAAAGGGAGGAATAAACAAACCAAATAGGAATGAGGACAAGAAGATAAACTCACACAAACCTACTGCATACAGAACTCTCCAATAACTACTACCAACTCCAACTACATAGCTCAAAACTTTCCAGGAAGAAGATTCACTGGCAAGGAAGAAACACCCAAAGCCAGTATATGTAGGGAGATGAGATGTTGTCAGCAGCTGCAGAAGGGAACAATCACCTGTATGTTTATGTTCCCAGCCAGCATGGAAAGAGTCCTTAACCCTTTTCGCACTGATGAAAAGGATATCCATTTAAAATAGGGCACAAATCATACCGTCTCAAAAGAGGACCTGTGATTCATTACCCATTGTGACCTTCTAACTCCAGGTGTCCCAGGGACATGTGACACTCTCGTGACCGTTTCATTATAATGTTTCAGTGCAGAGTCAAATTATGAGAGAGCGGAGATTGGGGCCAATGATGATATGGTATCAAATCAAAGAAATGTTAGATATATTACCAATCCTTTACTGATTCCGTCCCAGTCTATGTATCTGGGTCACCAGTGCCTATGTGCAGCAGTCACATTGCTGTGTCAATATGTCATTGCTGGAGACCAGGATACAGAGACCAGTGTGGGAAAATGGTAGCATGAAAATTGAAAAGCATCAGTATGGCAATTTTAAGCTTTTGGCAAAAAAAACCCCAAGAGGTTGGGCAACTCCTTACACGTCAAATAATACAAGTAGCAGAGGCAGAGATTGAGTAGAATAATCGTCATCCATCTTGTTAGATACATGACCAGGATCATCATTCGCTATTGCATGTCTAACCATTGCTGGACATCTGTTGGCTGTTACTAAATGCAAGGAAATTCAGTCTTACAGCCAGCAACCACTAATAGATTCCTCACAATGTTGTTAGAACACACAATGCTAATGGAGGACAGATGAGTATGGTTTTGCTCACTACCTAGTAGATCCTTTTCAAGACCTTGCAGTTAGTGCTTTCAGAGTCGTCTGCCATGCAAAATCTGGGCATGGTTCATAAAGAAAATGATGTAATGTTTTGATGAGTCTTGGTTCCGCTTTCAACTTAAATTTTTTTTTTGAAGTTAGACAATAAATTGATGCTATTTTCTGAGTATCTGTCCTCACTAAAAAAGTTTAGCTAGCCATACACAATCAATAGCTGTTGACCAAACTCTTGTCAAGCCATCTACTATCCCTTAAAGTTTCCTGATAACCATCCACACTCAAGTTGGTAGAGCATGTGTCACGATCCATTTTTGGATTTGTGGCAGCTCTGGTTTCACTCATTTAAAACTTTTGTCCTTTCAGGCCAGTGGGAGGTTAATGTAAGTTTTTTCCCTCTGGCAATCTGGTGTAATTGCAGTGCTGTTGGGTCTGCTGATATGGGTGGTGACCACTCCCACCATCCTTTAACTGGTCACCTGATGCATCAGCTAACTGTCAGTGATAGAACACTCTTCCGTGACCAAGCCTAAGCAAGGAGCTCTCCGGGTGCAGTGGTGCTTCTGCTGGGTTCATTATCCTGGTGCCTTTATTCTGCTGTGTGGTGCTTAGTAGCTGAGAAAGCTAAGTGTTTATTTCCTCGTCCCTTTCGTGTTTGTCACTATCCACTGTGTGGAAATATCTGCAGAAGTGAGGCTAGCGCCCCTCACCTGCGAAGTGCAGTAGGCAGGGCAGAGCTAGGTGACAGTGAGGGACGAGGTATCCTGATGGCGGTGGGTGAAGGACCCACTTAGGGCGTTAGGGGAGTGCAGTCACAGGCTCAGGCTGGAGCTCAGGGGTGTCTCTTCCTTCATTTCCCTATTGGTAGGGCCTTCCTCACCCTTTTCCATCCCGTTGTTGGTGTGTTGTGCCATCCACTGACCGACCTCCCGTTGGGTCGTGTCACACTGTGACAGCATGTATGTTAATTTTGTTAAGTAGAGAGGGAAACCTCAGCTAAACACTTTTGGCAACAGTTTATGTCCAGTCGGTAATGTGGAAATCCTTAAATAGGAACTGTTAGCCCGCAAACAGCTGAGATCAAGGATGGATCCCATCAACATTCAGCTAATATATGCTGTATATTGACAGCATTAGAAACTGCTTACATTTGGTATTTTAGAAAGGTTTTGGTTTGCACTCTGGATGGATGATGGTTCCCAGTGGTAGGATGGATATCCAGGAAATAATGTATGAATGACCATGGCACTCCTTATTTGTGGTGATAAGCGAACATGCTTGGATAACGTCTTATCCGAGCATGCTCGGGTGTTATCCGAGTATCTTGTATCTTCACACATTAATCACTTCCTCTCCTTTCGCTGGGAGAGGAACTGATTCATTCAGGGGGTAACAGCTCAGCAGGCAGCATTAGCTGTAACCTGTTAATCCTTTCTGATGGATTACAGCGTAGGACCTGACTGTGCATCGGATAGGTAAGAATAATTTTGTTTTTTTATTTTATTTTTATTACAGGAAATGGTTTTAGCAGGAAAATAAAAGATGGTCAAAAACTGTTTGATTATTTCATTAAAATTATTTTTTATTAAAGTGTGTGTGTTTGATTTTTCTTTCATACAATAGGATTAATAATTGATAGTTGTCTAATTGACAGCTCTCAGTTATTAACCTGGCTTAAAGTCACCTTTAAATTGCAAGGTGGCTTTAACCCCTTATTAACCCATTCGCCACCGCTACAGGGCAATGGGAATAGACGGGCAAAGTGCCAGAAAGGGCGAATCTAATTATAGATTTGCCTTTTCTGGGGTGTCTGGGGGCAGATATTAGTAGCCGGGGGAGCACAAAATAAATGCACACTCCCTGGGCTATTATTATTTGCCCCCACTCACTTGCTTTGTCTGTCTGGTGGAGAAAATACAGCGGGAGCCCACGCATTTTTTTTCAACGAATTTACACCTTTAATTAACCCCTACATGTCTCAAATTTTGCACACATACACTCATGTAATTGTAAGTTAAAACCATATATCAAAATACATGAAATGACATGGTTAACTGTGTGTAAACCATGTATCATTTCATGTCGGGTTCTGTGATTTCACAAAAGCCGGCAATTGAATTAGCGGCTATTACAGTATGTAGAAGTGTATGAACTATAAATATATGTATATATATATATATGTCTTCTATGTGTATATGTATTGTTTCTATTATTTATTAAAGCTGTCAGTGTGATTTTACAGTATAGCCGGGGATGAATTAGCGGCTATTATACTATGTAGAAGTGTATGACCTAAATATATATTATACATATATATATATATATATATATATATATATATTATTTGCTTTTTGTGTACATTTTTTTTTACAATGTGATTTTTACATGACTTTCTACATAACTGCTCTATGTAAAACGTCATGTTAGAATCGCATTGCATACAGATGGAAAACTGATGGAAAAAGCATGGAAAACGCATGGTGCGATTTAAAATCGCATACAAATCGCATGACATTTTACTAGAATCGTACCGTTTTTTCCGTCCAGAAAACAGACCGATTTTTTTTTCCACTAATGGGTATGAGCCCTAATAGTGTGGTGGATCTGATTTTGTTTGGTCAGTGTTTCTATTTTTACCATCAGTAATTTTGTTGTATGAAAAAAAAGTGCAAAGCTTCTTCTACCCATTGGAGTACTAGAAATGGACAAACAACACTTGGATGACATCTGTGTGCTGTCCATAAGTTTCACCTACCCATAGATTTGTATGGGCGATTTTGATCCATGTGTCAAATCAAAATCAGACGAGTCTCTGTGATTTTTTCCTGGACACATGGACTGCGAAAAAACAAAGGTGAGCTAGAAATGGACAACACAGGGATAGCATTTGTGTGCTGTCTATAATTTTCATGCAACCATTGAATTGTATGGGTGAAATTGAATCATGACTTTGATTAAAATCAGACGTGTCTGTGATTTTTTTCGGGGCACATGGTCCGCGAAAAAACATAGGTATGTGGACAGCCCTATGACTATGATGGGTGCTTGTTGTATCCATGAAAAATACAGAAGGAACATGAATGAGAAAATGGACAGATCAATAAAGCCTAAACATGAGAATGAAGAGCTTTAGAAGCCTCAGGCTTTGATATTTCATTGCTCGTATAATTACAAGTCAATTGGTGAGAGTCCAGGTCCTGAGACCCCCACCGATCACTCAAAAACGCACCCAAGAGGTGCATAGCTCAGGAGACAGGAGCACACACATGGAATGTGGTATGGCTATGAAGCCTAAGCTTTTTATTGAATCCATACCCTGCTCTGTGTGCACACTCAGCCAAAAGCTATCAGCTCCTTTCTCTTGAGATCAACTTGTTTTTGAGCGATTGATGGGGGCTTGGGACCTGGACCCCCACCAATTTTCTGGTAATTATAAGAGAAATGAAATAGTAATCTTTAAATGAAAAAAATCTGGAGAGCAAAGCCAAAGCTCAAAATCCTGAATCTTAAATCTCAAAAAATATTGGCTTCAAACTCACAGTTTTGGAAATAAACATGAAGGAAGAGAATGAAAAATGGATTCTCGGACCTTCTTAATCATCATCTAATTTTTCAAGCAGTTAAAATAGACATTTTTACACTTGGACATTAACAGATAGAGTCCACTAAAATTATATAAATTATATTCCCTGTTTGAAGAGCTGGAAGAACTAGCACATGCCATGGGGCAGATTGTCTGGAGATATTAATGACGGAACAAAAATGGTTTTCCCCAAAAGATCTAGGACATCAAAAATAAATTTTAATAATGGATAAAGCAAAGACCAAGATGTAAAATAACAAATCAAAGATATTAAGCATTTATTATAACATTTTATGATAGTTATGTCCTTAAAGAGCAAAGGAACATACTGGAGTTATCTTATTTTGGACAAATTTTGAGAAGCAGATTTCGGGAAAAAAAATGACTTCATAAATTTGGAAAGACAAAAAAAATTCTACTAAAAAGAAAAAAAATAACAGTAATCAATAAGAATAATTTTCTGAGCTCTTGAGTGGTCCTGGTTCCCCTTGTAGAGATCTAGCAGTTGTAGGAAGTCCTACAGGACATAGAATCATAGAATCATAGAATAGTAGAGTTGGAAGGGACCTCCTGGGCCATCTGGTCCAACCCCCTGCTCAAAGCAGGATTCTCTAAATCATCCCAGACAGATGTCTGTCCAGCCTCTGTTTGAAGACTTCCATTGAAGGAGAACTCACCACCTCTCGTGGCA
>JARQOD010000001.1:490399733-490477006 GCA_033576555.1 Oophaga sylvatica | reverse complement strand
GTACCAATAAACAGCAATTCGGCACTGAACCGTCACTGCCACTTTCCGAATTGAGAAAATGAAAAATCCCTTCAGGGGGGCCACCACCAAAATCCAGATTATAATCAGAGGGGTTGGGTGGGAGTAGTGTTGAGCTTCCATACCGCAATATCGGACGGCCGATATTACTGTATCGGAATTCCGAAACTTATTCCGATATTTTTTCATATATCTAAACCCGGGAAAATCGAAGTTCCCTAATTCTTTGAGGGGAAAATGTTTTTAAGTCAGCCAAGGGGGAATCCAAGAATGGGGGCACTCCTGTACTGCTGCGGTCAGTTAACTAATGGCGGGCTGTGTTGGGGCTGCTGAAATGATTTAGAATGCAGTATAAAAGGGCCGCCGCCATTTTAGCGTCCTGTCTGTGAACTCATTAGGGAAAGAACGTGCTCGCTGACTCTGAGGCTTTTAGGATTGAAAATTTAGTGTACGTGCTTAGGCGCTATTTACCACCCTGGAAACCCCTTTTGCCTGCAGTTTGTTTTAACAGCTCTCAAGGTTTGGATGCAGGTGACCTGCTTTGTTTCTGCTCCAACGCTGTCTGAGGCTCTCACGGTCACTCCGCCCTTTTTTTTTTTTCGGGAAAAATTCTTCTGCCCAGAATTTTAAAAAAATAGTGTGACGTTTTTTCCATCCGTAAAAAATCCTGGTTGCAACACTATAGAAGTCCAAAAAAGGAGCCTTCACAGCAAAAAAAACTTTTTTCAGTGTTCACTGCTCCGGGTTTTTTTTTTTTTTTTTTTGAGTCAATCACACTCCATTACTTCAACAATGCGCGTGACCTGCGAGCGCTTTCACTGGCTCATCCTTGTAATTTTCTAAATTCTGCTGCTTTTTCTATTTAAAATTTAAAAAAAATCAAAATGTACCTCTTCCATCAAATACAATACATTGCTGCAAACAAAAAAAATCCACAAAAAGGCCTTTCACAGCAATGAACAGTTGTTTTCAGGTTCACCTACTGATTTAAAAATTTTTTTGTAGGAGTGTAGATCCCCTCCACTTACTTAAAACCACCGAGCGTGTACCGCTGATGTCGAACGGCTCATCTTGAATTTTTCAAAAATTGCTGCTTTTTCTTCTATTAAAATTTTTAAAAAATCTATTAGTGTGACCTCTTCCATCAAAACCCCTACATTGTTCCAAACTAATAGAAGTAAAAAAAAGGCCTTTCACACAAGTGAACATTGGTTCAGTGTTCACTCTATTTTTTTTTTTAAATTTTTTTTGTAGAGGTAGACCCGCTCCTTTTACTTCAACCCCCGCAGCGTGTTTCGCTACGTCGTCATGGCCATCCTTAAAATTTTTCAAAAGCTGCTTTTTTTCTCTTTTAAAATTTAAAAAATCATTTTTTGGACCTCTTTCCATCAAAAAAATACATTGCTTGCAAACAAATAAATCCCAAAAAGGCCTTTCACAGCAAGTAACATTGTGTTTCATTTTTCACTCTAGTCGACTTTAATTTTTTTGGGGGATTTAATCCCGCTCCACTTACTTCACCCCGGGGGGTTTACTCTGCTAGTGCGTCACTGGCTCATCCTTGAATTTTTTTAAAAATTGCTCTGCTTATTCTATTTAAATTTACAAAAATTTTTAGTGTACCCCCTTCCAGAGGGCAGCGTTTGTTGGCCATTGGATCTGCACACGGGGTTATTTCATGCTGCAGTGCCTAAAAAACGACCGCCGCATCCCACATTCTCACCCCAATGCTGGGGACCAAACACACTGTTGAAATCCATATTTTTTTCTCCATTCCAGCCGAGAGCCTGCGCGCACTGCTTTAAAAACACTTGCGTCGAGGCATTAAAACACCTCTCAACAAGAGGGAGCCAACAGCCCTCGCACAGGGCAAGACTGTATTTACAATTTGCGAAGTTTGTGACAGCGCCACCAAGGGTACACCTAGTGATGGGAAACTAGTTAATTTTTTTGATTGTTCACCATGAAAATTCACGAAAAAATTTTTAAAAAATTATTCATTTAGTTTTGTTTTTTTCCACCCATCCTGTGAGGAGCTGAAGGGGAAACATATGTACCTCGAACAAATGAACTAGATGAAAAACTGAACAAATTCTATTTTAAAAGCCAGGGGAGCCTAGTTCAAAATACCCCCGACTGACCCACAGTGCCACATAAGATTGTGTATGAGGGGTGAGAAACAGTTCACATCCACCATTTTTTAAAACAGAACAGGGGGCATGTTAAAGATTTGCAAACTGACTTCTAGGGAGAGCATGAACTACACACGAAAACCCCTCTTATACCCAAAAAGACTTGTCGTGTACTGTGGTGCAATTTCATTTTTTATTTTAAAAATATTATTATTATTGTTTATTTGTATTTTTGTGTGGTATCCTTGGGGTGCGGTTGCCCTGCGCCAGTGTTTTATCTAGGCTCTTTTGTTGCAGGTGGTGTATAACAGACCGTCGCATGCACACCTCAGACAAAGAACCGCTTATTTTTCTAAAAAAAAAGGGATGGGTCTCACCTGTTTCCCTTTCCCATTTTCAAATTAAATAACGTTTCCAAATTTTTCCGGGGTCCTTATTTCACTTTCTACCACCAACCTACCCCGGGGGTACAACACGCCAGTCACAGGGAATGACATTTACAAAAAAAATGTATCCCCAAAAAAAATACGCAACGACCCGGCCCATTTATCGCCAGGCATCTCTCCTAAAAGCGTCTCTGTTTTTTGATGATAATTTTTTTGACCAGGAAACTAATGGGATGCCCTCCCCGTTAACTCCGTCCTAAAACGCGCACCCATACCTACCCTCGCATCGCGGGGCAATGAATTCTTTTTAACTCAGGTGTGCCAAAGGACCCACACATCCCCCCTTTTTTTGCCCTGTTTAGACCCCTTGCTGATTTTTAACCGCACACCAATCCAGGAAAACCTCAACGGACCTCAAAATTTTTTTAAAGCACCAAAAGGGCCACAAAGGGGCTGGGGACGTGAAAACCCGGCATGCGACAAGATTACAATCCCCCTTTTAATTTTTGAAAACCCCCTGCCAGAAAACCCCTTTATAATTCGTTAGGGTTTTTTTTGCAAAAATGCACCCTATACAGCCATGCGCTAAGTCCATTCCAACCCCGATATACTGCGGTAGCAGCAATTTTAAAAAAAAAACAACATGAAATTTTTTAAAACCGATACAGCAAACTGGTTCACCAAAATTTTGAAATACGGGACCCCCCGGGGTTGGGGTTCCCCATTGACAACCAGTAAATTTCACGGCTAGACCCAACCGGGGGGCCGCGGGTTGCCCTTAACAAA
Source organism: Oophaga sylvatica (assembly GCA_033576555.1). NCBI lineage: Eukaryota > Metazoa > Chordata > Amphibia > Anura > Dendrobatidae > Oophaga > Oophaga sylvatica. The sequence goes on along the minus strand of JARQOD010000001.1, from coordinate 490,473,684 downwards.
TTTGTCACCTGCACATTTAAGTATACAATTGGGGCCCCGTGCAAATCTTCCACCCCCAAAACACTTCGATAGAGGGGGGTTTTCCTTCCACCGAAGGAAAGGGGTAATACTGCCCACTGCACACATTGTTATCATATGAACTATAGTACCAAAAAAAGTAGAAACAAAGCACTTGTGACCCCCAAAACAGCGTAGCCAAAATCTACTCAAAAATCTCCAACCGGACAAAACTTGAAAAAGGCAATGAGTGAAGTACATAGGACCAGCAGATGTGAATGTTTGTTTGGTTTTATACAACTTCATGTGGACATGTTGAATGGGGGGGAAACCCCCCCGCCCAATATATTTTTTAAGGTGCGACCAATGTGACGGGATACCTCACTCCAAAAATTTTAAAAAAATTTTTGGCTGTAAACCCTCAGGTCCGGGCTTCCCCTATTTAAAGAACTATCCCGCTGTCACTTCCGTCATCCATTTGTTTTTTTAAAAGGAAGCTGAAGTTTGTGAAGGAACCGTTTTCCCCTCTACAAAGGTTACCCCCACTTCCTAGTTCCCCCTTATAAAACTGAGTATTTTTTCTTGTAGAATGGTGTTAGGGTTCGGGGGGCGTGTTCATGATCCCATGTTTATTCTTAACGCGTAAATGTTATGACGAATGTATTTCCTTTCGCTAGTGTGCTAATATCTCCCTCATTTGCTACAAAACGATAACATCGCTCTATAATTGTTATTACTGCTTTTCTCGTCATAACCCATACGTAAAAGTACCTACCTGTTACATCTTTTTTAACCTTTTGAAACTTGTTTGTTTCTGTGACCCCCAAAAAATACCTGCACCTGCGAGAGTTTGTCGCGACTTCTTTTTAGTTTTGTCTATACCTATTTTTTTTCCCGCCATTACTCCCTTCCCTGCGCCCTAAAATTCCGGCCAATCCCTATATCTCCATTATCCCTTACATAAAAAAAACCCCATGCTTCACTGATGTCAAAATTTTCTCCCCCATAACAAATAGTCGGGAAGCGCCAATTTGGGGTTTGGCCCCCATCTGCACCAACGGCAGGGCACTGATGGGGGCGGGGGGCATTTTAGCTACGTTGTGCAAAAACTCCCTTTTTCCACCCCCTTTAAAGCTCGGGCTAGCAATATATAACTATTGGGGACCAAGAGTCATGTGGCGCCGAATAAAATAATATTCACTGCCAGGGGTTCAGGTGTGTCAAAATGTCTAAAAAAATTCTCGTGTCTAGCAAGGGAATTAAAACTGTGCATTGATCGCAATTTTTTTGATCGACCTACAGTCTTCACTGTTTAATTCACCATATTAAGCACCACCGGGGGGGTTTTAATGCTCCCAATTTTGGCCGATATGCTTGGATCCTGGGTAAATTCAGGAACCCCAAAATCCCACTCACATGTCCGCAGGAACCTAAGAGGGCGTCTTTTTTGTTTCGCAAGGGGGTTTTAACATAAATGATTACTGCGTCTTATTTTTTCGCCCAAGGGAGAATAATCTGCGTAACTTTTCATTTTACAGACACTCAAATTTTAAAGACCATGCACCCAAACCGTGACACAAGGGGGAAAGGTATTGTCCGGATAAAGCCGCCATTTTAGCGTCACTGTCTGTTTTTAATTTTTTTTTGGGGCAGAACGCGCTCTGCGACCGAGGACAGTTAGAGATTGCGATTTGGTACGTGCTTTAGGCAGGGGACTTTACCACCGCGTTTACATCTTCCTTTTGCCTTTTATGTTTTTTTTTTCACTGCAAGGTGGTGGGGAGCAGGGACGCGCTCATTTGCCGCAACAACCTGTATTAGGCCCCGCACATTCACCTCACATCTTTTTTTTTTTTTTTTTTTAGTGTAATTCTTGCTGCTCAACAATTGAAATTATAGTGGACGTGCTTCCACCGTCCAATACATTGGGGTTGAAACACTGTAGAAGGAAAAAAAAGCCCTTTTTCAGCTAAAGTTGTGTCACTGTAGCTAGATTTTAATTTATTTTAATTTTTATCACCCAAATTACTTCTTCAAGCAAGCGCTTTACCTGCTGAGCGGTCTTTTTGGGGCCCATCCTTGTCATTTTTCCTAATTGGACATTACTCAAAGAAGTCTTCATTTTTATCGAAACCAACAGACCCGACACGATGGCTGCTTTTTTTGGTTTTGGACGGGGCCAACATTCAAAAAAACTTAAGATGAATCGGGGCCTTTCAAGGCCCAACCCTTCTCCCCTGATATAATAAAATCTTTTTTATATAGCGCCAACATATTCCGCGCGTTTACACTTTAACATTTAAAAAAAACAAGTAAAAATAAAAACTTAACAATACAAAATTAAAATTAAAATAACCACCCTGTCGGAAGCTTACAATCACAAAAAGGGGGGGAAACAAATACAGGGTGTATAATAATGGGCATTTTTCCCAAATGGGGGGCCGCCATCTTGAGGGGGGGAGGGGTGGATGGGGGTAGTGAAAGGGCTCCACATACACCTTAAAAAAAGAAACTTTGGTTATTGAATTCAAGGCCACTCTGAAAAAGTTTTTAGGGGGGGCCCCAAACAGGAAATTGTGGATATCCTAATTTCTTGTGAAGCATTTAAAGATTCCGCACGCGGAGAAGTCTTGTAGTCGGGGGGGGAGGGGCGGATTACTGCAGAGGTTAGTCGAAAGTCTTTGCAAGCGCAGCGTCGGGGTTGGCCAAGAAGAAATGAGGGAGGAATGTAGGGGGGTGCTGCACTGGGGAGCTTTGGGGTGGAACCATACTTTGAATTGGTCCTATAATGAATGGCACCAGTGAAGGACTCGAAGAGTGGGGGCCCTCGATACCGTTAGCCCCAAAGGGGGACCCTGGGGTCTGCATTAGGAGGGGCGGGGAGGGGAAGTCGAGTAAGGGGGGGCCAATAAAAGCATTGCGAGTCCAGGCGGAGGGATCAATCTACAGTGAGGGTTTTTTTTTTCCTGGTGAAAAAGGGGGGATTCTAGAGATGTTTTTTGGGGTGGGAGGGGAAATATCTAACAAACGGGTCACGGAGAGACTTGCCCTCTGCCACTCGGGGTCTTCACTCCTTTTTTAGAAACAATTTTGGCCAGCCAGTATATCAAAAAAGTTCGAAAATGGAACGGGTTTTCTTCATTTTGGGGGACTGCTGGGCTAAACCAAACCGGTGTGGCTTCAATGGATATTCCGGGGGTTGGAGACAACTAAATCCCCCAGAAAAAACCTGAAAGCAAAGGGGAAGGTGGCCTCCTCAACATGAAGGATTGCTCGTTTCTAGGAGACCGACCACCCCGCTGTGTACCTTTAAACATTGTTTTAAGCTTAAAGGGGTAAATTTTTCAGTGGAAATCGGGTTTTTACAAAAAACCCCCGCTGGATTAAGTTTTTTTTTTTAAAAAAATTTTTTTTGGAATGTTAAAAAAAATTTTTTTTTTTTTGGGTTTAAATACAATTATGTTATGAATGTTAAATAATTTTTTTTGGTTTTTTTTAAAAAAAAAGTAGTTATAAAAGTTAAAAACTTTTTTTTTTTTTTTTTTTTAGTATTTGCTACCAGCTATTGCTGACGTTACCTAAAACCCCCCCCCCAAAGTTACTTTGGGTTTTGGGGAGAAAACCCGCTTTTCCAGACGATTTCTTTTAATTGCTGGCTCAACACACACACAGCACTGATGTTATTTATCTTTTTCCTAAATTATTTTTTAAAAACTCCCTTCTCACATTTTATTTGCATTTTTTTTTTTTAAGCCAATTTTTTACACTTCTTGTTCGTAAGTGGTTAATGGTTAAATGTTTTTATACAGATTTAAATATGTAACATGTAAATTTTAATAAATTTTGAAATTATATCCACACCATCATCTTTCGTCCCCTCTCCCAAGAGGTATAATCGGCCCCCGGGGCTCGCCCAAACTTTCCTTGACCACTTCTCCCCGGGGCTCCGCATTTTTCATGTCCTAAAAATCCCAACCCTTATCCTTGGAGACTTAACTCTCCTTAACACCCTACTTCCACCTCAAAACACATTTGTTCAGAGCCCCTATCACTTCACTAATCAAAGTCATTCATCATGTGAAAAACCCGTGTGGTGTGTAGCCCTTTTACTATCTCCACCCCTCCCCACTCCCTAAAAGCTGGACCCCCATTGTAAATACACCAATGAAAAAAAACAACTGTACTTTTTGGGCTCCCCCCCCCCATTGTAATTGTAAGGTCTCACGAGCAGGGCGGCTTTATTTTTTTTAATTAGTATTTTAACGTTTTCCTTTTGACTTTGGTTATGAAATTTAAAATTTCCGCTCGGAATCTTTGGGGGTATATAAATAAAGATTATTAAGTAGAGGGGCCCCCATATGGGAAGTGAACGGGGGAAATTGCAGTTATTGCGACGTGCAGCTTGATAACCCCCTTTCCGGGGCTGCTCCACAACCCTCCAAATATTTTTAATGGAAATTCCACCTGGGGGTACTCACATAGATCATTTCAGGAAGGCAAAATCTGCGTTTTAGAGCTTCAATGCGCATCTGGCCATGGGGAACTCCAATTAGCGCACTGTAGGGGGGGGCCTTGTGCACATGAACAAGATCCGATAGTCCCCAAAAAAAAAAGGGTACAAAGTTTAGCACTGTCCCCAAATGGGGTGTAGGACTTCCTACCAGACCTGCCACCGATTTGGGGATTGTCACACACTACCAAGCTGGCTGGAGATTCGCGGGGGAAAAAACACATGTCGCTCTCTTGTTTTAAAAGGCATTCCCCGAGCCCACCTGGTGGTTTTTATTCCCCAGGGGAAATAATTTCGGAAGGCCTTTTGACGTTTGGCCACTCTGTCTCATATCGGGCAACACTCGCTTCGGGGGGTTTTTTTTTGACACCAATCTCTCCTTCACCTCCCAATACAATCTGTTGCCCCTATTGCCCCTACCCCTAAAGAACATCTCTCCCAACCAAGACTTCTCCCCCTGCGCCCAAAACTGTGTAATGCTGTCCCCCGAAATTAGAATACCCCCAAATTTTTCATTTAGGGGGGGGCTCACTCAAAACACATTTTTTCAAGGTCTTCCCCCCCAGTGTATCCTCCCCACCCTGTAGACCTGAACCCTTGCGGCGGGGCCCCTCCTTTCTGTACTTTTTGTGTCCCTTGTTTGCTCAGTTTCTGTACTTACTAACTTGCCCCTCTTCACTTTTAAAACGCCAGGAATAAATGGCGCTAAAAAATCTATAAAAAATGGCCATCACCTTCACTAATCAAAGTCATTCTTTTGGGAATGGTGTTGTACCCATTCACATCTCCACCATCCCTCACCCCTCAAAAGGCTGGGGCCCCATTCAAAAAACACCATTGATAAAACACCTGTACTTTGTATCTCCCCCACATATTTGTAAATTTTAAGCTCCACGAGCATGTGGGGGTTATATGCTTTCTTTTTTTTTATTGGTAACTTTTTACTTAGACTTGTTTTCGGAACTTTTAAATGAAAAGCCTGCGGAATAGTTGGGGGCTATATAATAAAATTTATTAAGCGTTTAGGGGCCCCTGTGAGGTAAAACCGTGACGGGCCCCGCAACGATGTTTTTGAGAAAGGAAAGGGAGCAATGTGACAGATTAATTCCCGCAATCCTTGTATTGCCTGAACACGACAGCGCCATTTGCAAGATTTTTACCCGCTATAAACATTGACCCAAGGCAGAAAAGGGAAAGGATCGTCCCTGCCGGGGGGCGTCCACGCAGCGTGGCAGGTGGACATTGCTACTGACGGATTTAGTAGCGCATGTTTTAATTTAACCCAACAACAGGGTTTGCAACCAGGGACGGCTTGCCTCTGAAATAAAATCAGCTTGGCACTTTGTATTGTGGGACTGCCAAGCCAATAATTTCCGTAAACGTCATCTCCACCACCTGAAGACAGCATTTCAAGGGACAGGAGTTTTGCAATGCCAGAATCAGAGCCTGTGCCGGGGAGGTTTGCCGAAATGGGGCCTACACCCATACGCCACAACCTGACCCCCACAGAAAACAAGCCATAAATCTCTAAAGATAACCCCCAAAAATTATTATAAAACCGCAATAAGGGGGTGCTATCGTTAATAATAAGCCCAATCTATTGCCGAAATTCATAACAACTGCAGTTAACCTAACCACAGAAAACTCAATTGTGACCCAACATTTACACAGTAAAAAAATTTTATCGTATTCTGACAAAACTCTTTAATTGATACCATAGACGTAAGACTATGACTTTCCTTAATATTCAATACCCCATCACCCGTTTTCTACACACCACAAAAATCAACAGAAAACTACTTTATCCCCCGCAACCCAAAGAGGGAAATCCCCCGTGTTCTACATTCACCCAAAGTTTAACATTTTGCCTAATTCCTATGTATAAATTCTTCACCCTATAATAATGTAATATTATTGTCACGCTGTATAGCAATATATATATGAAGTCTGTAACTATATCAAAAAGGGCAACATACTAATAACATGCACATAGATATTTATAACATGGATTTACCTGACAGAAATGTCCACTGTCAAAACGGAATCCGTTATAACGCTGTCTCCGGCTAGAGGGTGACCGGGGTCTAAGCTGACCCTGAACTGGGGTCCTAACTAATCCCTCAACCTGAGGTACTGTTAAAGGTACAGAGGTCCAGGCCACAGCGTAAACCCTGTCTCCTATCAATCCCTGCCAACTGTATTCTAGTCCTAAGAAGGACCTGAATACCACCAAAGGGAATGAACAGGTAACGGATAAGAACAGAAAGACATACAAGAAAGAGAAGGAATAAAGTAAATAAAGTCTTACATACAACACTCACACACAGTAGGAACACCTAAGGTCTCAAGATTTAACTAAAGCTATAAGATAAAAACACCTAATGAACTCTTAGCTTAAATATTCTCAGAACCGATCCAGTCTGCTGAACTACATGAATGCTTTCACCGGGCATCCAACACCCAGACTGGCAGGAATAAAAGGAAACTAATTAGAACATAATCCAAAGCAGCCGGGCGAGGCTGAACCTAGTCTTAGCAAAGAGCTAGGTAAAATTAACTCTCTCATTACCAAAACACAAAGAAACAGCAGCTCAGCTGTGAGAAGTCAGAATGTGCAATCGCACGATCTTCGTGGCGATGCACCCCTGACAGTACCCCCCCTTCACGAGGGGCCTCCGGACCCTCATACCAGGTCTGTCCGGGTAAGTTGTGTGAAAGGTCCGTCCACGTTATCATTGACCACCACTGAAGGAGGTAGAGGTGACGGTATGACTGGTGCCACATACTTTTTAAGTAATGACTTGTGAAACACATTATGAATTTTAAACGTAGGAGGGAGGTCCAGACGAAATGCCACAGGATTAATTTTTGGCTGATCCTGTACGGCCCGATGAATCTGGGACCCAACCTCCAGGAGGAAACTTTAAGTTTATATTCCTGTAGACAACCACACCAGATCATTCACCTCAGATCTCGACCAAAACTCTCCCCCTATCAGCCATCCGTTTGTAACGTTCTCCGTAACCTTCAGTCTTAACTGATCTGGAACTATCAGTCTCCCTGGAATCCCACAGGGGCTCCCCCGAGCCCCCAATACACCCCCCCTCAAGCTCAGAGCATACAGCTGACACTACAACTCCCTCCTGAGGAATAGGAACCGGATCATCCATCCTCCCGGTCCCTGGGAAAGTACGAGATAAGCATCAGAAGCAACTTTATTAGCATCATATCGCGATGAGGAGGTAACTCTTTACACCCCACCTCTAAACATCTCCCCAAAGTCCTCCAGAAAAAGGATGCAAAGTCCTAGGTACAACCGCACCCGATGACCGTGCTCATGCAGTTATTCTTGCAAATTTCACCCCACTGGCTAAATCTTTCTGGATTGCCAATCAATCACTGGGTTATTTTAGCCAACCAGGAAGTCCCAACACAATAGGAGTAGGTAACCCTCCAACAATAACAAGACAATTGCTCTTTATGTATTGCCCCTACTCGAAGATCTATGTTATGAACAGCTTGAACCAAGCTACCTTGACCAAAGGTCTAGAATCAAAAGAGAGTATAGGGACCGGTTTGGCCAATACACCAGTTGCATACCAGCACCTGGCAAACCGAGCGTCCACAATTAGCCCCGGACCCACTATCAAAAAAAACAGAAATCCTCTCAGTTCTAGTACCAATCACCACCTCCGCAGACACGATAAACGGAGAGGGATTTGGGACGAAATACAGACTCCCAGGTTAACTCCTTGGTCAAAGAGGTCCGGGATGGACAACCCCCAACAAAATGTCCCTCTCTCCCGCAAAAAAAACACCTTCTAGTCTTGCGGCGCACCGCCGATTCCCTCCTACAAAATGATGTCCCTCCCAACTGCATGGGTTCCTCAGAACAGACCAGGGAACCTCAGAATAAGGGACTTTAGTATAGGTGGAGTCATCATGGGGGCGGAGTTACCTCGCGTCTTCCCCGAAGTCGTCTATCAATGCGAATAGCGAGGGCCATAGCAGCCTCCAGTGAGGAGGAGAATCATACTGAGCCAACACATCTTTTAATTTGTCAGACAACCCTTGACAAAACTGCTCCTAAGAGCTGGGTCATTCCACTGATATCTGTTGCCCATCTACGGAACTCAGAAGAATATTCCTCCGCTGGACGATTTCCTTGCCGTATTTTACGTAACTTTGTTTCAGCAAGGGAAACTCGATCCGGATCATCATATACCAGACCCAGGGCAGTAAAAAATCGATCCACTGACTGGAGATCTGGGGAGCCTGGAGGAATAGAGAACGCCCAAGATTGAGGGTCCCCTTGTAAGAGCGAGATAACAATTCCCACCCTCTGCTCTTCACTCCCAGATGACCGAGGCCGCAGCCGAAAGTACAATTTACATGCCTCCCGGAAAGTAAAAAATTTGTCCCGCCCACCAGTGAACCTGTCCGGGAGAGCAACCTTAGGTTCAGATCTGGCTTGCTCTGGGAGGGACAAAACCTTGGACTTAATGTCTGCAAATTCCATGGACAACCCCTGCAACTGCCGGGCCAGCTGGGCTACTGGATCCATGACAGCTGGGGAGAATCTTTAGTTTGGGCCGGTGAAAATGTCACGCTGTATAGCAGATATATATGAGATGTCTGTAATCTATATCAAAAAGGGCAACATACTATATAACATGCACATAGATATATTATAACATGGATTTACCTGACAGAATGTCCACTGGGTCAAAACGGAATCCGTTATACGCTGTCTCCGGCTAGAGGGTGACCGGGGTCTAAGCTGACCCTGAACTGGGGTCCTAACTAATCCCTCAACCTGGAGGTACTGTTAAAGGTACAGAGGTCCAGGCCACCAGCGTAAACCCTGTCTCCTATCAATCCCTGCCAACTGTATTCTAGTCCTAAGAAGGACCCTGAATACCACCAAAGGGAATGAACAGGTAACGGATAATGAACAGAAAGACATACAAGAAAGAGAAGGAATAAAGTAAATAAAGTCTTACATACAACACTCACACACAGTAGGAACACCTAAGGTCTCAGAGATTTAACTATAAGCTATAAGAGTAAAAACACCTAATGAACTCTTAGCTTAAATATTCTCAGAACCGATCCAGTCTGCTGAACTACATGAATGCTTTCACCGGCCTCTAACACCCAGACTGGCAGAAATATAAAGGAAACTAATTAGAACATAAACAAAAGCAGCCGGGCGAGGCTGGACCTAGTCTTAGCAAAGAGCTAGGAAAAATTAACTCCCTCATTACCAAAAAACAAAGAAACAGAAGCTCAGCTGTGAGAAGTCAGAATGTGCAATCGCGACGATCTTCGTGGCGATGCACCCATGACAATTATCCATTGTCATTGACTGTAAATTTTTCTATCTCTTCCAGCGACTATTTGATAAAGGCCACTGCGTTGCCCAAAACGTCAGTCAGTCGTCTCATAGCTATTTTCTTTTTTCACATCAAGTGTGCAATAAAAATTTCAAATTTAACCATGACATATGCAGTTAAACTTGTGCTGTGATTCTCTATAGACTGTACATCTTCAGTGTGTCTTTGTAACTCAACTACGTGTTTTCTACGCACAATTTTAGACATATTTGTGGTATTGAGGTTACTGACACTTTACCTCTTTTTACTTTTTGATTACACAACTTGCATTTGACATAGCAAATATCATCTGCAAGTGTGTGAAAAAAGGACCACGCAGTGCAAGTCCTGGGAGCGTCCGTTTAGACTTTTGGAAGAGAAATCCGAACAGGTGCCAAAATGGAGGCTACAGGCAACAGAGTATGCAGCCTAACTCTCCCTCCTGTTTGTACCGTTGGGGCAATCGCTTCCTCAGAGCTGCTGCCACCACCTTCCTGTTCCTCACGCCATGTTGGGTCTTGGACCTCATCATCTCCACTAACCTCTTACAACACCTGCTGCTGTTGGGTGGTCTGGCCATCACCATGCTCAACAGAAACTGGCACCTGAGTCTCATCATCATCAGATGCGTTCTGCGGTGTGCTGACCATCGGCACTGTCTCACCCGCCTCTTCAGATTCAGAGAGACACAGCTGTTGCGCATCACTGCATACTCCCTCTTCTTCACATTCCAGAATGCTGCTTGGCTGTGCCCCTGTTTGCAAACCAACAGATTCTGAGAACAGAAGCAGAGACTCAGCTGGCTCCTGTACAGAACTCTCTGACTGACTGGGCAATTTGGCAGGCGGTGAAGAGACAGATGGTTGATCAACAGTGCTGTGTTACTGAGAGGAGGTGGAAGCAATTGAAGTCGATGCATTGGACCCTGGGCTCCAACACCGCCAGTTGTTGCCTGTAAGTGCTGTTAGCACAGTCAACACTTGCTCCTGTGTTACTGGGGTTGAGTAATGGCAGCTGTTCCCCTGCTGTGTGTACGACAAAAAGTCATGCTGCCTCCACCCTGTCCTCCTCTCATCCCTGGGCTCCAACACCGCCAGTTGTTGCTCGTAAGTAATTGGCACGGGTACTGACTCATGCCCACCCTGTTTACAGCACCACAGCTGTTTCCTGGCAGTGTCAACGTAAATTAGCCTCCAATAAGTTGTCCTGTCATGTTGCATTCCGGTTATCCGACTCTATGGTGCCTGCAGTTTAGGTGATTCCTATGTGTGCTGTGGGATATGTAAATAAAGGCTCTTTCTGTTGTGAAAATAGGACAAGCACCCACTCTAGGACTGTGTGATTTGGTAACTGCAGACGGCTTGCGGCCTGTCAACTTACATTTTAATGGGTGCCTTATGGTACCCGTCCGAGTTCCAGTACCGTTAGCTGGTTCTCCACAGTGCCTTTGGCCTAGGTGCCTCCATCTCGGTATCCGAGTTCCAGCAACGTCTGCTGGTCCTTGGTAGTGCTTTGGAGCACAGGTACCTCCTGCTTAGTAACCGTGTCCCAGTAACGTCAGCTGGTCCTCGGTTGTGCCATTGGCTCTTTTCCTTCTGCTGCCCCTCTGGGTTCCAGCACAGTCAGCTGGTCCTCGTTACTTGCATTGGCTCTTGTACCTTCTGCTACCCGTCCGGGTTCCAGTAACGTCAACTGGTTCTCGGAAGTTAGACGACCCTAAAGACCACCCCGAAGAAGATGACGACCCCAAGGACGACGAGCATCAAGCCAACCAGCCTGAACACCATCACAAAGAAGAAATATAAGATTACCCAGAAGAAGATCACCAACAGGAAAAAGAAGGTTACGACAAACTACAAGATACAGAACAAGAGACAGAAGAACAATAAGCAGAAGATCAAAAAGCAGAAGAACATGAAGTATAAGATCAAAATGAAGAGCAAAATATATGCTCTAAATTATAAGCAGAAGAAGACTAAGCAGTGTATGGGGGTGAGTCCGTTCCTCCTCGTGGTGCCCCTGGAAAATGCCTGCTGCTGCAGGCTAAACTGAACACGGACAAATACTAATGTAATTTAAATCTTTTGTGACAGCAAGAACGGAAGGATGAAAAATTCATACTTTGACAGATTACAAGTACAGGAATCTCTGTCACAAATAAGAATATGATGAAGAAGATGAAGAGGAAGAAGATGAAGATGTAGAATATGAAGAAGAATAATAGTTTAATAAGAACAATATGAGTAATGTTAACAAAAGATGAATAACAAGAAGTTTACGAAGAAGATAAAGAAGGTGAAGATGAAGAATAATTTGATGACAAAGATGATGCTGCTGAAGATTATGAAGGAGAAAGTGTGTCAAAAGTTAAAAAGGTGAAGAGCATGGAAGTTGTGAAACATACATATTTGCCAAAATAGAAAAAAGGTTAACAACATAGTCAATTTCTTCGTCAATCCGAACGTATTTCCAAAAAAAAAATATTAATGCTATTCCATTGGATTGGGTTAAACATCTATGCCTTTAATGTCTCCTCAACCTCCCCCAATACATTCTACATTACTCTTTGTTGTTTTCCTTCATGTACAATTAACCAACAAGGCAAGAATGTTTTTTTTTTAATTCCGATATTTTGTTCCCATAGACTTACATTGTATTTCCGGTATCGGTATCGGGTATCGCCGATATTTTTTGGGTATCGGCGATACCATTCCGATTCCGATACTTTTGGATATCGGAAAGTATCGCTCAACTCTAGTGGGGAGTGTTAAGCGTGTTTTAAAAGAAGGTGATGTGTTGTATCCAAAGGAACATGGACACATCCTTATCTCCACATTCCCTGCATACTTTTGGGTATGACCCGTGTGGCACAGCAAAACTCAGAAAAGTGTAGACACTAAGTAGAGGGTTAAATATATATAAACATAATAAAACAAGGACCTGCAATGATCGGGAAGCGTACTCTCTGTAAGACCAGGGGGATTTGTGGCTTTAGGGTCCCAGGGCGCTCAGACTTTGCTTTGGTGTGGTCGCTTGTCATATCCCCACCAAATGTGTAGGATTGCGATGTAGTTTAACGCTTTTTAAGGATTTGTTTTTAGACTTTAACATATTATGGGTGTCACAGTGGCTCAGTGGTTAGCACTGCAGCAGTGGGGTCCTAGGTTCAAATCCCACTAAGTACAATATCTGCGAGGAGTTTGAGGCCTAAATTATATTCATGTTAGGCCTCAAATACACGTCAAAGCACTATCAGAAAAGTAGTCTTTTGGGAATCCTGAACACATATAAGAAAACCATATAAAATGTATACTTTACTTACGTGATATATCTTCTATAGGTAATGGTATATAATCCCACTGTAAATACAAAGATGTAGAATATATAATTCATGTTGTATGAAAAAAATGAATAGAGTGCCATGTCATCATATATATATATAGAAAAAAGCCATGGTTGAAGGTATATACCTGAGGGTCTCCGGTTGACATGTATTTGAGGCCCAACATGCATAGAATTTATATCCTACCATCTAGTACAGCAAAGAGATGGTCTCACTTTGTGTCTTTATTCTATCACTTGAGTTCAGTGTTACAATATACTGGATGCTATCTTCATTTATTTACATATTGGATCATGCTTTGTCAATAGTTAATCTCCGCTTTTTTTTTTAAATGATTTGTTTTCCTTTATTCATGATGTATTTAGATTCTCTGTATCTCCAGATCCTTCTTGTCATATCATGTTGTTACATCAATTATGACAAAATAGTTTTGTTCTATTTTTGCAGAAACAAACACTTCTTGAAAAAGGCTTGATTTTGCCGAAACGTTGAATTATACGTGTCTGTATCATTTTTTTCTTTGGGTCTTGTTAATTTTAGAAACTTGTTTTTAGAGTGCCGGAGTTCATCGTTTATTGACTTACTTGTTTTCTCCTGAGCGCCTACCTTATTAGCAGTGAGCACCCCTTATACTTGTTTTAATATATTGCAAATGTATTAATACTTGAAGAATGAATGTGTGTCTGTGATGGTCCAGCATTTACTCTTTATTAAGGTGGAAAGTATACGCTTCAAAGAATCTGCAAATAACAGCGACTTCCTAATTACACATTGAAATTGTGTCACTCGGCATAAGTAATACAATGTTGTGCTTTGTAACAACATTTTGTGTTATACAGTGCCCTGCGAAAGTATTCGGCCCCCTGGAACTTTTCAACCTTTTCCCACATATCATGCTTCAAACATAAATATACCAAATGTAAATTTTTGGTGAAGAATCAACAACAAGTGGGACACAATTGTGAAGTTGAACGGAATTTATTGGTTATTTTAAATTTTTGTGGAAATACAAAAACTGAAAAGTGGGGCGTGTAATATTATTTGGCCCCTTTAACTTAACACTTTGTTGCGCCACCTTTTGCTGTGATTACAGCTGCAAGTCGCTTGGGGTATGTCTCTATCAGTTTTGTACATCGAGAGACTGAAATTCTTGCCCTTTCTTCCTTGGCAAACAGCTCGAGCTCAGTGAGGTTGGATGGAGATCGTTTGTGAACAGCAGTTTTCAGCTCTTTCCACAGATTCTCGATTGGATTCAGGTCTGGACTTTGATTTGGCCATTCTAACACCTGGATACGTTTATTTGTGAACCATTCCATTGTAGATTTTGCCTCATGTTTGGGATCATTGTCTTGTTGGAAGACAAATCTCCATCCCAGTCTCAGCTCTTTTGCAGACTCCAACAGGTTTTAATCAAGAATGGTCCTGTATTTGGCTCCATCCATCTTCTCATCAATTTTAACCATCTTCCCTGTCTCTGCTGAGGAAAAGCAGGCCCAAACCATGATGCTGCCACCACCATGTTTGACAGTGGGGATGGTGTGTTCAGGGTGATAAGCTGTGTTGCCTTTACGCCAAACATATCGTTTGGCATTGTTGCCAAAAAGTTCAATTTTGGTTTCATCTGACCAGAGCACCTTCTTCCACATGTTTGGTGTGTCTCCCAGGTGGCTTGTTGCAAACTTTAAATGACACTTTTTATGGATATCTTTGAGAAATGGCTTTCTTCTTGCCACTCTTCCATAAAAGCCAGATTTGTGCAGTGTACGACTGATTGTTGTCCTATGGACAGACTGTCCCACCTCAGCTGTAGATCTCTGCAGTTCATCCAGAGTGATCATGGGCCTCTTGGCTGCATCTCTGATCAGTCTTCTCCTTGTTTGAGATGAAAGTTTATAGGGACAGCCGGGTCTTGGTAGATTTGCAGTGGTATGATACTCCTTCCATTTCAATATGATCGCTTGCATAGTGCTCCTTGGGATGTTTAAAGTTTTGGAAATCATTTTGCATCCAAATCCAGCTGTTATCTTCTCCACAACAGTATCACGAACCTGCCTGTTCTGTTCCTTGGTCTTCATGATGCTCTCTGTGCTTCAAACAGAACCCTGAGACTATCACGGAGCAGGTGCATTTATACGGAGACTTGATTACACACAGGTGGATTATATTTATCATTAGTCATTTAGGACAACATTAGATCATTCAGAGATCCACAATGAACTTCTGGAGTGAGTTTGCTGCACTGAAAGTAAAGGGGCCGAGTAATATTGCAAGCCCCACATTTCAGTTTTTGTATTTCCACAAAAATTTAAAATAACAAATACATTTCATTCAACTTCACAATTGTGTCCCACTTGTTGTTGATTCTTCACCAAAAATTTACATTTGGTATCTTTATGTTTGAAGCATGATATGTGGGAAAAGGTTGAAAAGTTCCAGGGGGCCGAATTCTTTCGCAAGGCACTGTAAATATATGTTTCACTAGTATTAATATTTGCTGCTACTGTGATTCGATGAGTTCTTTGCTCCTGTTACTGCATTGTGTCTTAAGTTCAAGTGTTTTTGGCTTTTTATTTATATTTTTCTTGCAGCTATTTCAGAAATGGAGATAAAATAAAACCATTCATCTCAAAATCATGGTAACAATGAATTTGATAATTTTGTTTTCCCTTTTTGGTCATTAATTGGGTCTATGCATTAATTCCCTAATTCTTGATTTATTAACACTGCTGTTGGCTGTAGTGTTGCGGGCAGTTGAAGGAATACAGGGACGAGGAACCTGGGCCCCTGAACTGCCCCTAAAGCTAAGGGAGGACCTGTCTTTCCTTAACTTGGGGGTACGCTTAAAGGTAGCAAGGCCCAAGTCACCTGTCCCTATCTCCTGTTTAGCCCCAGGAGGTGAGACAGGGAATAATGTGAATAATACAAAACAACCAAAGGAAAGACAGACACCCAAGGGTTAAATCAACTAAACAATAAACACTTAGCTTTCTTTATTGTAATGCTCGGCACAGCAGAGTAATAAGGCACCAACTGAGGGAAGCAACTGAAGTACAACTGCTCTCAGCAGCTCCTGACTCCAGCTTGGTTGGTTTCCAGAGGAAGCAATATTATCAACACCAGCTGAGGCCTAATGGGGCCTTTTAAAGGATCGTCGGAGTGGACTCCACCTTCTCCTGACAAGTCAAGCCATGCAATTACACCAGCAGCCACCGGGGGCAAAGACTGAGATTAACCCCGCTGGCCAGACAGGAAAAAGGTTTCAACATGCAGAGAGAGATCTGCCACAGATCCAAATGTGGATCGTGACAGTACCCCCCTTTAATGAGGGGCCTCTGGACCCTCAACACTGCACCTCATATACCACCTACGGTGAGGACTGCTCGATCCACCAGGATTCACCCCAGCAGTCACCTGACTCTCAGGTTTATGGCAAACGCAGACAGATGGAGGGGGCCATAACGTATGCTCCAGAGGTACCACAAATCTCCAGAGCGCCGACCTGGGGAATGAGTTATGTACGGGCATAACTGGGGGGTGACTCCAGCTGGTAAGTCCCCGGGCCGAGAATGGCCGACACCCGATACGGCCCAATCACCCAAGAACTCCAGACTCCAGCAGCACACTTCCACCGGATGTTTTTGGTGGACACTCATACATACTCGTTCACACACAGGTCCGGACCTGAACGTTCAGTGACACACACGCGTTTGCCACAAGATGGTGAATTCTTTGAGGAACTGACAACAGAGGCGTCCCCCTGTGTCACCTCACTTACACATTTCTCAGAGGAAACCACCACCCTCCCCTGAACCCTCCTCCCAAGAGGGCTCTGACTCACAGGGTTGGCTAGTGGTGAGGGTTGGGACTTGCCCCTACTCCTTGGCAACACCTCGGCTGCCCCCACTGGAGAAGAAGGGGAAGGTTGCAGAAAGACGGCAGAGACAGTAGCCCCCAGGCAGCAGCCCTCACACAACTGACCTCAGCTGACTACCTCCCTGGAACGCCAATCTATGACTGGGTTGTGTTTTGTCAGCCAAGGGAGGCCTAAACGATGGCTATTGGCATACCCTCCAAGACGTAGCATGACAGGGACTCCTCATGACGAGTCCCTATACGCAGGCGTATATCATGCACGACCTGGGTCACACTCCCCTGGCTGAGTGGGACAGAGTCAATGGTCTGGACGCCTAATGGTTTAGCTAGCGTCCTACACATCAGGCCATTGGTCCGGACAAAGTGAGCATCCATCAAATTGACTCCTGCTCCACTGTCCACAAGCACTGGTATTCCCTTAGATACCCCGCCAATCACCACTATCGCAGTCAGGGTACACTGAGGGGAAGCAACTGAAGTACAACTACTCTCAGCAGCTCCTGACTCCAGCTTGGTTGGTTTCCAGAGGAAGCAATATTACCAACACCAGCTGAGGCTTAATGGGGCCTTTTAAAGGATCGTCGGAGTGGACTCCACCTTCTCCTGACAAATCAAGCCATGCAATTACACCAGCGGCCACTGGGGCAAAGACTGAGATTAACCCCCGCTGGCCAGACAGGAAAAAGGTTTCAATATGCAGAGAGAGATCTGCCACAGATCCAAATGTGGATCATGACATGTAGTTTGTGGTTAGATTCTGGTCCATACTGGATGATAACCAATATGCAGTTATGAATTGGCGCAAAAATAAAAAATGTGAATATTTACTAAGAGAAGACCCTTCACACGCTCATTAAGGCAGGCGTGTGAGAAGGAGACCTGTTCCCACCTCAATAAATAAAGATGCATTTTTTTATTTTTTTTGTATTTGGAACATTTGCTTTTTGTTGCATTTTATAAAATAAATATTTTACTGCTTTCTCACATTATGATTTTCATGTGGGTTTCTTATTCTGTTTTACCAAAATTGTGGTAGATACAATGTTTTTACTGAAATTTCTGAGCATGGAGGTGAAACCCCTGCCTCCTCCCACAGCCAGTTACATTATATAGGATAGACCAAAGGTGTATTAACCAGGGTGTGACTGGAATGTAAAGGGCACACCAGTAACTAACTAAAGGGCACCACTTCTCAGCTATATGTAAATGTGACATTATCTACAATCACTTTTCTATAACAAGGATCTGAGTAGAATGTTACATGATTAAGATGCCGCCTCTGTCTGTACATAGTGATTCATGTATATAGTGCCAAGTACTGCTGGTCATATAAAAGGCTGGTAGCCCACTCTTGCACAGGGGCCCACTGGAGGATTCTCCTTTGAGTCAATCCAAGCCTCTGTATAACAATGTATGTTTATACCATGCAATTGTATTTTGTTTTATGCAGTAAAATAAAAATTGCAAGGAGGTATCATGGTACTATCACTTTTTTTAACACACATCACCATTTGGTAAGTTACAGCATAAAAAGCAGACACAAAATTGCACTGTTTTGTTTTATGCCATAATCTTCTGACTTTGTCATAAAACTGGAAATTAGGGTAAAAAATTAAAATTGCATAAATGTCCTGAAAGTTGGTGGAATTACCATCATAGCCTGTATAAAACTCCAGGCAGGGAATGAAGCAGCTGCTCTGTAGGGAATCTGTATAGTGAGGTTTCACTGTACATATCTTAGTAATAGAGGTGGGAAGGGAAAGCTGTAAACCACTGGACATATACTCCAGACTGTTACTTGCAGCAGTGAAGAATGGTCACCATCAGTTTGTCCAGAGAAGAACATGTTTGGGTCGCTCTGATAATAATAATATTACTGTGTATGTTTTGGAGATTGACAAGGCCCTAAAAAGACCTCCAACTTGCACATGTTTTCTGGGCTATTGGGATCTTTGCAATCTGTGGCAAATTGACATTTTAAGTATAATTTTCTGAATCCAGGAAATAAAGATTTCCAAAGTAGTGATTATTAGTAACATTGTAAAGTGGCTATAAACGATCAACATTGCAATTTACCTCCCACTAGAAAAGAGGGAGTAACTCTATAATGTACCACTCACTACCTAGTTACCGGCCACCCTGTGGTCACAGAGTGGCTGGTCACTAAGGGAACCACACTGCTTCCATGCTTTATGCTTAAGCAAGAAAAGGGAGTAATGGCAGCTCACCACTGAAGTAAACGAAGATCCAGCGTGCACTGAACCATGAGCCAACCACTCATGTTGGCAATGTAGAAAAGAAGGAAGGAGTTCCAGCTTCTGGTAAAATATCAAAACTTGTCTTTATTCCATTCAATTTTTTAAAAAAAACAAGGACAGGATGGTCAGCAAGCGATGCGTTTCGAACTTGGTTGTTCTTTGTCAAGCTTGGCTAAAAATGACCGAACAGCTGTCTTAAATACAAGGTTAACTAAAATGAACTCACATGAAGAATAATTAAACAAGACCGACATACAAGGTGAAAAAATAAATCAAAAAGGAAATTGTATGTGAAAATACAAAGAAAGGGTGTTGAATCATAAAGAACAAATTATATTAAATAAATGAAAAAAATGTGTAAGTAAAGAAAAAGGAGAGGGAGCGGAAGGAGCAATTAGCTAAATCAGTAGAAATAGCTGAAGTTTTAATAGCGATAAGCTATTTCATTTTTCAAATTTAATCCCAGATGAAATCGGGTACCAAAGTGTAGTGCTAAGATATTAATGACCATCAGGAATCCATATTGGTAGCCTGTCTTTAAGGAACCTTTAAGATATTAGACAGTAACAGTTCAGCTTATATTAGCCTTGTATTTTCTGTAATTTTCCCAACACCTGGATCGCATAGCTCCTTTATCAATGTTTAGTGGGAAAGCATATATTTACATTTCCAGGAGAGATTTTGGCATGTCTTATCTGGTGATGTATTTGTCCGATGTTGATTGACATCTGGAGAGTTGGCCACTCAGCTAGAGGGATGTTATGTGACGAATAGAACTTGTTAGGGCTTGTGTAATACTTGGTTACGCAAGCATTTGTTTCTAAACAATACAGTACATAAGTTGGGAAAGACTTCAGCTAAGACAGAAGCCCTGCTAACCTGTGGACAAAAAAGGGGACGCCCATAACTCCACAGTGTGGATTCCAGGAATTTCTCTGTCTTTGCTGTTCTGCTTCTCACAGCTGATGTTCCTGGACAGATGATGTGCTATTCCTGATGAAGTTTTTTCCTGTGTAGTGTGCAATGTAAGTACTTTACCTTTCTGATTTATATTATGCAAAAGTGTACGCAATATCACACTATTTCCTATTTTCTGTAATCATTTAATTATTATAATAAAATTAATTGCCTTCTTTAAAGCCGTGTCCGACCCCTTTAAATACTTGGCAAAACACTCTCCTAACTCGCCTATGATTTCATTCATATTTCAACCCTTATTGCCAAGTAGTCTGGATCACGCAATGGCCCATCCTTTTGTCCTCTGCGGGTTTGTTTAGGTTTGCGGATTTGGTAGACGGGGACACGCTGGAGCTTCTTTCATTTGATGATGTCAAATCCAAGTTTTCTATTACTAATAAAGAATTCTATCAGTATTTACAGATTAAACACTTTGTTTTTTTCTCTTTTTGGGTCTTCTGGAGTCTCCCTACCAACTGACTTTGGGAGGATTTGTAGGAGAGGGTTGTTGACCAGAGGTTTAATATCAGAAATATATAAAATTCTGTGTTCTCTCCAAAAGGGCCAACAATTAAAACATTCCTATATGTGTAAATGGGAGTCTATTCTGGGAAAGGAGCTTTCACCCCAATGATGGCATACTATCTGGGAAAAAAGCGGCTAAGTCCTCTATTTGTAGCCTTTACAAAGAAAATCAGTATTCACAGACTAAATCCCTCGATACCTAACGTGTATTGGCGTTGTGGATCAGATGTGGGCATGCTGTATCATATGTTTTGGTCGTGTCCCGTGATTGAGGGTTTTTGGAGGGAGGTTAGTTTGTAGATCTCTCAGGTTCTTTATGCTGAAGTGGGGCTGGATCCTACCATATATTTGTTACATCTTACTCCTAAAGGGAAAGGGAGAAAGTCAGCTAAAATGTTACTACACATTCTTACAGCAGCTAAGTGTCTGATCGCTCTTAACTGGAAGCAGATTTCCCCGCACTTGCATTTATTATATAGAGTTAATGACATCCAAAGGATGGAATACATGATGATGATCCTGAATGCGAGAGTGGAAAGTTTTGACTCGGTTTGGGCCCCATAGGACTACTTTTGGGCTCAGAGAATTGAATAGGCCATTCCTTGTGTGCTTGGTTCCCTTCTGCCTCAGAATTTATGTTCTGCGCTTTACTTCCCTTTATGATTTATGTTTATTTGTCAAAAATTGATAAAACGTTAATAAAAAATTACAGTTAAAAAAAAAAACACAACAAATTCTCATCCTGTGAACGTGGCCTGATATTTTCTGGATTATCAGTCAGTTATCTATGTGTTACCAGGAGCAGAAAGTGTCTGCAGAGAAAACCCTGCCACTGTCACTTACATTCCCCCCGCTATTTGTTTCTTGTGTCCCATATGCAGGACTGCCGGACTCCACAATGGCCGGCGTGACAGATAATTCAGTATTGGCATTATCCATAACTGATAGTAAGGGGGAAGAGCTTCTTACTTACATGGAGCTCACCGACACGTCCCTGATGCCTCCTGACTCCACAGTCCTAGCATGGTCTCCTCTTACAAGTGAGCAAGACACTAAAACCAACCGAACTGAAGCACAGTTGATGAATTAGTCTGCACTGGAGCAGCCCTCACTGAGATTGCCGCCTGTCCAGTTCCCTCTCCTTTCTTAGTTTTTGTTCACACTGACTTTTTTTTTTTCAGGAGTTTTTAGAGCAGAACCTGTAAAAAAAAAGCTCCTGAAAACCTGCATCAGTCTTGGAAAACCCTTCCAATTCATTTCTATATGACATCCATTTTGCTGTTCATATGAGGAGGTAATTGAGCTTTTTTTCCCAGAGAAGTTTAAAGAAAAACTCCTGGCAGTAAAAATAAGAAAGTGCAGGTCACCTGAAGAAAACCTCTCCCAACGGGCAGTGTTCAATGAAAAGGCAGCAAAAACTTTGGGAACAGAAAAACGCCTCCAAATGGTATAAGGCTGTTTGCACACTATGGGTATCGTCAGGGCCGGCATCAGCACCCGTCGCACCCGGGCAAGTGCCGGGGCCTTGGCGAGACAGGGGGCCCACTCGGCACCTGAGCAAGGTTTTTTTTTTTTTTTTATAAGTCCAGGGTCGGTCCCCCGCCCTGCGCAAGACATCATATTCACCTCCTCCAGCGGTGCCTGTAGCTCCAATGGTCTCCGGCGCCGGTATCTTTGAGCCCAGTGGAGGAAATGAGAATGAGCCCGGGGGGGAAGAGCACAGCAGGGGATGAAGAGCACTGGGGAGATGAGAATGAGCCCAGCTGGGGGAGATGAGAATGAGCCCAGCTGGGGGAGATGAGAATGAGCCCAGCAGGGGGAGATGAGAATGAGCCCAGCAGGGGGAGATGAGAATGAGCCCAGCAGGGGGAGATGAGAATGAGCCCAGCAGGGGGAGATGAGAATGAGCCCAGCAGGGAGTGAGAGAGCCACAGGAATGAGAATGAGCCCGGGGGTAGGATGAGCCCAGGGCGGGGGAGATGAAAATGAACCCAGCGGGGGATGAGCTTAGCGGGGGAGATGAGAATGAGCCTGTGGGGGGCTGATAAGCCCAGCGGAGGAGATGAGAATGAGCCTGGGGGGGATGAAGAGGTTGAACAAGAAATTACATCACAATTCTTTTTTTTTTTGGTAAATAATAGATCTTTATTTAGCCTACAAAAATGCATACAAAACCGCATGAAAAAAGCTTGAGAATCTGCATAAATAACGCACGGATTTTTACCTGCATTTTCGGGTATGTGCACACGTTGCGGATTCTGCTGCGGATTCTCCTGCGTTGTACAGTGCCATTATAGACTATGTAAAATAAAAATCGCTGTGCACATGCTGCGGAAAAATTGCAGCATAAACGCTGCGGGATCATTTCCGTAGCATGTAAATTCTTTGTGTGGATCTGCAGCGTTTCTGCACCCATTGACTTGCATTGAGTCGGGCGCTATCACTTATATAAGGCCGGGATCACACATGCGAGGAAATCGTCCGACACTCGCATGTGAAATCCCAGCTCTGGCGCCGGCACTCGGGAGTGGAGCGAGCGGCTGCATGTAGTTCTGTGCGGCTGCATATAGTTCTGTGCAGCCGCTCGCTCCACTCCCGAGTGCTGGCGCCAGAGCTGGGATTTCACATGCGAGCGTCGGACGATTTCCTCGCATGTGTGATCCCGGCCTAAGAAGTGAAATATGGCATTGTACTGTACCTATATTTCTCTGCTGTATCTGTACATCATGAATCGTGGTCTGTGTTAAAGGGGGGCCCACTGAGACTCTTTTGCCCGGGGCCCTCAAAAACCTGGAGCCAGCCCTGGGTATCGTCACATGTAGCATATTTTACTGTGTTTTTTTTTAATTTAAAGCTGCTTTTTACACAATGAACAAAAGCTACGAGATAGCAGGAATCTCCTGCACATGCCTGTTTTTTCTCATGCCTTTGAGCACTGCAGCGGTCAGTTCTTTCAGCCTTTCAATGTTTTTTCACCCATAAAAAGCAGTGACAAAGTGAAAAAACGCATACATTTTTTTATGGTGCTCCCCATACAAGATAAGTAATATATTAATAGATCAGGTCATTCCGGTTGCAGCGATACCAATTGTGTACTTTTTTTTTGTTTTCACTTAAAACCTGCATTTTCAGTGGCAAAACATTTTTTCGCTATTTTTTTCTTTTCATTTTTTATTGAGTTTTTACATTTTTAATTTTGTTAATTACACTGTGGTACTTAAATACATCTGTGCTACAGTGCATGAGACCTGTCAGCATTGCACTGTCAGACCTTGCTCAGGGCCACTGTAGCTGGCAGAGGCCAGATTCACACGTCCTGATATTTCCGGTACTGGAAAAAACGGTACCTGAGATATCCGTGACCTCATCACTGACTTTTTCTCACGGTGCTGAGGTCACTGCAGTTCAGACCGGCTGGGAACGCAGCTTTACTGACAGCGGTAACCACGATGATGATAACCTTGTTTTTTTTATTTTAGTTTTATTACAGGAGACAAGGGATTCAGTGGAATTAGGTGTTAGGTGAGTATAACTGTGTTTGTTATCTATATATATATAAATTTGAATGTGTGTGTGGGTATCAAAAACTAATCACGGAGTATCTTACATTTAACCAGAGCTGTTTAAAAGAAGCTGAGCTGTGATTGGTTGCTATGAGCAACAGTTTTCCTTGCAACCGATCCCTAAGCATCTTTCATTTCACCAGAGCTATTTAATAGAAGCTGAGCTGTGATTGGTTGCTATGAGCAACAATTTTCTCACTCCACGACAACACCTCAGCTGACCAGGTGGGAGAAATCTAGCATCCCTGGGAACATAAGCTCCCAGCCATTGTCTGCCCCCAGAAAGGAGCAGAGAGCACATGACAGAAATGAATCACCCGCTCCCGCGCCCATATCCCCATCACACATCATCCATCCCATAGGCACATCTTCCCTCTTAAAGGGATCTCCGATATGGAAGTCAGGGCAAATCCATCCTGCGCTTTGGTTTTGACCCCAGGCCTCTCTTAAAGGGATCCCGGTATGGAAGTTAGGGTAATTCCACTAAGCTCTCTGGTTCTGCCCCCAGGCCCCTCTTAAAGGGATCCCCGGTATGGAAGTGAGGGCAAATCCACTCTGCTCTTTGGTACTGACCCCAGGCCTCTCTTAAAGGGATCTCCGGTATGGAAGTTAGGGCCATTCCACTCAGCTCTGTAATTCTGACCCCAGGCCTCTCTTAAAGGGATTATTGGTATGGATGTCAGGGCAAATCCATCCAGCGCTTTGGTTCTGATGCCAGGCCTCTCTTAATGGGATCCCCGGTATGGAAGTTAGGGCCATTCCACTCAGCGCTCTGATTCTGACCCCAGGCTCTCTTAAAGGGATCCCCGGTATGGAAGTCAGGGCAATTGCCTTCAAATGCTCTGGTACTGACCCCAGGCCTCTATTAAAGGGATCATTGGTATGGAAGGGAGGGCAAATCCACTCTGCGCTTTGGTACTGACCCCAGGCCTCTCTTAAAGGGATCTCCGGTATGGAAGTTAGGGTAAATCCCTCAACGCTCTGATTCTCACCCCAGGCTTCTAATAAAGGGATCATTGGTATGGAAGTCAGGGCAAATCCATCCAGCGATTTGGTTTTAACCCCAGGCCTCTCTTAAAGGGATCCCCAGTATGGAAGTTAGGACCGTTCCACTCAGCGCTGTGGTTCTGACCCTAGGGCCTCTTAAAGGGATCATTGGTATGGAAGTTAGGGCAATTCCACTCAGCACTCTGATTCTGACCCCAGGCTGACGGGATGATGTGGAATTTTAGGGGTAGTAGTCCGGTGGCTCTGGCTGATGGGATGATGTGGGATTTTAGGGGGAGTAGTCCGGTGGCTCTGGCTGACGGGATGATGTGGGATATTAGGGGGAGTAGTCTGGTGGCTCTGGCTGATGGGACGATGTGGGATATTAGGGGTAGTAGTCTGGAGGCTGTGATGGGATGATGTGGGATATTAGGGGTAGTAGTCCGGTGGCTCTGGCTGATGGGATGATGTGGGATATTAGTGGTAGTAGTCCGGTGGCTCTGGCTGACGGGATATTAGGGGTAGAAGTCCGGTGGCTCTGGCTGACAGGATTGTGTGCGATATTATAGTGAATGTGGCTATGCGGAGTGGGCGGGGCTCTACACTCAGGTTTATATTTATAGATATAATCATTACAATTTGTTATAACTAACCATAGTTAGTTACTATGCCCGGGCAGCGCCGGGCTCTTCAGCTAGTTTTTAAATAAAAATGGAAAAGTGTGTTTTGTTTTATTTCAAATGAAAGACTTTATTCTGGCTGTGTCTTTATTTATCATATGCCTCTCCAGAACTAACCCGTGGGATTGATGTCACCTGACAATACAAAGGTGACATCAACCCTACAAATATAAACCCCACTTGCCACTGCTACAGGGGAAGTGTGAAGAGCTGGGCAAAGCACCAGAATTGGCACATCTAATAGATGCACCTTTTCTGGGCAGCTGCGGGCTGCTATTTTTAGGCTGGGAGGGGCAATATCCATGGCCCTTTACCAGACTGAGAATACCAGCCCCCAGCTGTCAGATTTACTGTCATGTATAGTGTACAGTTCCTATAGCGTCTTGTGCTTGGGTGCGAGGAAAACACATGAGACACAGGTTGATATGAAATGACTTGT
This sequence comes from Oophaga sylvatica, assembly GCA_033576555.1. Classification (NCBI taxonomy): domain Eukaryota; kingdom Metazoa; phylum Chordata; class Amphibia; order Anura; family Dendrobatidae; genus Oophaga; species Oophaga sylvatica. The sequence goes on along the minus strand of JARQOD010000001.1, from coordinate 490,447,177 downwards.
ATTACTTCATACAAGCATGCAGAAAAGGTCACACAGTTTGCAGGAACAGAGGCAGGATACACAGCAGGCAGTAACTTCAAGCTCTACAATAACTCTCCAAAGCAGGTTCAGGATCTCTTCTCTGTACCGTAATTCCTCTGCAAACATGGATTCACCAGACAGCAGGTTTCCAGAGTCCAAAAGTGTTCCAAAGTTCCTCAGTAGGAAATAGCTGGAGTCCAAAATCCTAGGTTTCCAGGAGTCAGGTCACAGGCTGACTGAAGCTTGATTCAGGAGCACTGATTGTTCAGCTGAGGCTGCTTAAGAAGCAAGAGGAGAGAATCAGGGCGGGAACATGAAAGCTGGAACCTCCATATTAACTGAGGGCAAGATAGCTGCAGCAAGACAGAAAGCAAAATGGCCGACGGAAAACTGAGTTTCAAGGAACATGTCAAAAGAGACAAAGAACCTTACATTACTCCCCCCTTAGGTACAACCTCCGGATGACCTCAGACCAGGCTTGTCAGGGTACCTCTGATGAAACTGGCGGAGCAGGCGAGGAGCATTTACATTATTGACTGGTTCCCATGAGTTGTCCTCCACTGGGTAGCCCTGCCATTTAATCAAATATTGCAACTGATTTCTGTACAACCTGGAATCTAGAATCCTTTCCACCATAAATTCTTCCTGACCATTGACCAGCACTGGGTCAGGGCAAGGAGAAGAGTGTCCAGGAAACGTATTGGGTGTTGCAGCCTTTAGTAGGGATACATGAAAGACAGGGTGGATTCTCATAGTTTTGGGCAGTTGAAGACGACAAGCAACAGCACTTATAATCTTACTGATTTTATAAGGTCCAATGTACTTATGTCCCAATTTAGACGATGGAATCTTTATTTTAAGATTTCTGGTTGACAGCCAGACCAAATCTCCTACCTTGAAAGCTGGTGCAGGTTTACGAAATTTATCTGCTGCTTTCTTGTACCTTTCCTGAGCCAATTCTAGATTTTCCTTTAGAAGATCCATATTCTTTTGTAAAGAAGTGATTCTTTCAGCCACTGCCGGCAAGGGCGTATCTATGGGAAATCGAGGAAGAATGTTAGGATGATAACCTAGATTGGAGTAAAAAGGAGACTGCTTAGTGGAGGCGCTCTGAGAGTTGTTATAAGAGAACTCAGCCAGTGGAAGTAGATCCACCCAATCATCTTGTAGGTAGCAGATAAAGCAGCGGAGATACTGCTCCAGGGTCTGATTGGTTCGTTCTGTCTGTCCATTAGTCTGGGGATGAAAAGCAGAAGAAAGGTTTACTTTAATGTCCAATGCGGCACAGAAATTTTGCCAAAACCTTGAAGTGAATTGCACCCCTCGATCCGAAATGACCTCATCCGGTACTCCATGTAAGCGAAACACATTCTTAATCATTAAGTCTGATGTCTGTTTTGCAGTGGGTAAACCGACACAAGGGATAAAATGAGCTGCCTTTGTTAGACGATCAACCACCACTAGAATGGTGTTCTTCCCTTGAGAGGTTGGTAACTCCACAATGAAGTCCATAGAAATGGATCCCCACGGGCGGGACGGGGTGGGAAGAGGTTGTAACAGACCAGTTGGTGAGGAGCGAGGTGTTTTGCATCTTGCACAGACTTCACATGAAGTGACATAGTTTAAAACATCTTTCCTGTAAGTGGGCCACCAAAAGAAACGAGAAAGAAATTCTTGTGTCTTTAGAATTCCCCTATGCCCGGCTATCTTGGAATCGTGGATGAGTTGCAGTACTCTCAATCTGACTGTTTCAGGTATATACAGACGTTGTCCCTGAATCCACACACCATTCTTAAAAACAAGACTTACGTCCCTTTGGGGGGTTGAGCCAACAAAGAATCCGCATGGTATGCTTCCTTGATGTCCTTAAGTAGGTCTTGATTATGAATCACTCCCAGGAATCTAGAGTCAGGAAGAATAGTCTTAGGAGGAGTAAGTGGACGTGTCTCTGCTGAATGAATCCTAGAGAGTGCATCAGCCTTTCCATTGCGCGATCCTGGTCTATAAGAAATTACAAAATTAAATTGGTTTAGGAAAAGATTCCAGCGAGCCTGGCGAGGAGTCAGGCACTTAGCCGACCTGATAAATTCAAGGTTACGATGGTTTGTCAGGACGACTATTTGCTGTGCAGCTCCCTGAAGAAGGTGTCTCCATTCCTTGAAGGCGGCAATAATGGCCAACAATTCTCTATTGCCCACATCGTAGTTCCTCTCAGCCGAAGACAACTGCTAGGAAAAGAAGGCACAGGGATGCAAGACATTCTTCTCACCTGTTCTCTGAGAGAGTATAGCTCCAACGGCACAGTCTGAAGCATCCACCTCTATTATGAAGGCAAGCTCGGGGTTGGGATGTACTAAGATAGGTGCGGTGGTAAATTTATCCTTTAAACAGGAAAATGCTTCCTGCGCTTGCGGGGTCCAGGAGAACCTAGACTGTTTCCGGGTAAGTTGGGTGATAGGTGACACTACCTCAGAGAAATTCCTAATGAAACGTCTATAGAAGTTGGCAAACCCGATGAAGCGCTGCACCTCCTTCACATTTCTAGGAATTGGCCAATCCTTGATGGCTTGGGTCTTGCTTCCATCCATACTAATCCCTTGCGTAGATAGTACATACCACAGAAATTGAATTTTGGTCCTATGGAATTCACACTTTTCAAGTTTGATGTAGAGATGGTTTTGTCTTAGGCGTTCTAAGACCATTCTCACATGTCCATGATGTTCCTCTGTGGAGTTAGAAAAAATTAGAATATCATCCAGATAAATCACCACAAATGTATCTAGGAGATCCCTGAAGATGTCATTCACCAAGTGTTGGAAAGTGACTGGGGCGGTACTCAGACCAAAAGGCATAACTAGATATTCAAAGTGTCCATAGCGTGACCTGAATGCAGTCTTCCATTCATCCCCAGGTCTAATACGGACCAAGTTATAGGCCCCACGGAGATCCAGTTTAGAGAAAATTTTGGCGTGCCGCACTCTCTCCAACAACTCAGGGATTAAAGGCAATGGATAACGGTTTCTAATAGTAACCTTATTGAGTTCCCTATAGTCTATGCAGGGTCTCAGAGATCCATCTTTCTTCTTCACAAAGAAGATGGGTGCACCTGCGGGAGATGAAGAGGGGCGTATGAAGCCTTTGGCTAGATTTTCATCTATGTAGTCCTTCAAAGCTTTTAGCTCGGGCCCCGCTAGGGGGTAGATCTTACCAAAAGGTATCTCGGCTCCAGGCAATAATTCGATTGGACAATCATATGGACGGTGAGGAGGAAGCTGATCAGCGTTCTTCTTGTCACATAAATCCACATAGTCCTGGTATACAGCTGGTAGTTCAGGGACTGACATGGTTCCTTTAGGAACAGAGCAAGCTGAAACTCCTTGACTCATCTGTTTCTCCGGAAAGTGTAATTCCTTGGTCTCCCAGTTAATTGTAGGATTCTGCGCCTGTAGCCATGGTAGCCCTAGAATAATGGGAAAGTGGGGAGAAGAGATAAGCATAAAAGACATTTTCTCCTGATGATCTTTACCCATAAGGACCTTCAAAGGCTCTGTTTCCTGATCCACTGGTCCAGAGGTCAGCAGGGAGCCATCCACAGTCTCCATCTGTACTGGAGTAGCCTTCTTCACTGAACGTATCCCCTGTTTCAGAGCAAAGGAGATATCCATAAAATTTCCACTTGCTCCTGAGTCGATCATAGCAGAGCTAGACACCCAGACTGAGTCAATCCAGAGTTTGATGGAAAGGAAGCAATGAGAATTGTTTCTTTTACAACTCAGCTGGGACACCGCTGAGGAAACTTGAAAAATTGCAGCGTTTATACCGTCATTGTCCCCAGAACTAACAGAGTTTAAGTCCGAAAAATCAAGATCTCTTGCAGCAGATCTCTCTGGAATCTGAGGCTCGGACATGACAGAGCTCCTCTCGCAACACTCACAGTGAATGACTGCTGCAGTAGTCTTATGAGAACGGCTGGGGCAGTTTATAATGAAGTGCCCTGACTTACCACAGTAAAAACATAGATTTTCCTTTATACGATGTTCTTTGCGTGCATCACTAACCCGTCTTTGTAAAGAGTCCACCTGCATGGGTTCAGGTTCTGGTTCCCTTGTGATCCTACTCAAAGGTTCCTTAGCTGAGGAGGGAGGTAGGAAAAGGTTAGTGCGATTATTTTCGAACCATCTCTCTTGTCTGCGTTCAGTCAGACGAGCATCAATACGGATACAATAGTTAATAAAGTCACCTAACGCAGTGGGAGGGTCGGCACGAGCAAGTTCATCCTTAATCAGTGGAGACAACCCTTTCGAAAAATAGATTTTTTGGCGGAAGTGTCCCAAGTGGTATCAAGAGCCCATCTCCTGAAATCCAAGGCATATTCGGCTACTGAACGCTTACCTTGGCGCAAAGTTAACATGGCTGCTTCAGCTGTTGCACCTCGATTGGGGTCATCAAACACCTGCCCCATGGCTGAAATAAAAGCATCAAGGTGATTCAAACAATCATCCTCAGTTTCAATCAGAGGGTTTGCCCACATCAAAGCCTTATTGGTAAGCAACATGATTATAGTAAGCACTTTGGATCGTTCAGTGGGAAATTGTGAAGCATGTGCAGAGAAAAATAGATTGCATTGGTTAATAAATCCCCTGAATTTCTCACGTTCACCGCCAAAACGAAAAGGAGGTAACTTGGGGATCCCAGAACTCGGGGTTATGGCAGGAGCCTGGACTCGTTCCTCTAGAGCCTCAATCCTGGCTCGTAATTCCTGGGTAGTTTGTCCAAACACTTGCAAATTATGATTAGTGAGGTCCTGTAGGCTTGCAAAACGGGTCTTTATAGTCTGTATATCTGCAAGGATTGTATCAGTCACTCCGCAAAGCTCCTTGATGCGGGCCTCCATCTTCCAGATCTTTTAAGGCAGAAGTGCTGGAAGGAGAAGAGAAAAAAAAAAAAAAAAACCAATAGTGTTTACCTGTGGTAACACTGCAGAGTAACATTTAAGGGAATGCGCTCACCTGGAATGGTTGTGAGAAGTCACAACCACTGTCATCACAGAAGGTATTAAACGGACATCTGATATCCACAGTCACAGCAGACAGGCTTTCCCAGACCCAGCAGACACTAAACATTGGCTCCTGAATCTTGTCATGTATAGTGTACAGTTCCTATAGCGTCTTGTGCTTGGGTGCGAGGAAAACACATGAGACACAGGTTGATATGAAATGACTTGTATTACTTCATACAAGCATGCAGAAAAGGTCACACAGTTTGCAGGAACAGAGGCAGGAGACACAGCAGGCAGTAACTTCAAGCTCTACAATAACTCTCCAAAGCAGGTTCAGGATCTCTTCTCTGTACCGTAATTCCTCTGCAAACATGGATTCACCAGACAGCAGGTTTCCAGAGTCCAAAAGTGTTCCAAAGTTCCTCAGTAGGAAATAGCTGGAGTCCAAAATCCTAGGTTTCCAGGAGTCAGGTCACAGGCTGACTGAAGCTTGATTCAGGAGCACTGATTGTTCAGCTGAGGCTGCTTAAGAAGCAAGAGGAGAGAATCAGGGCGGGAACATGAAAGCTGGAACCTCCATATTAACTGAGGGCAAGATAGCTGCAGCAAGACAGAAAGCAAAATGGCCGATGGAAAACTGAGTTTCATGGAACATGTCAAAAGAGACAAAGAACCTTACATTTACAGTAGCTTGGCTGGATGTCAAAAATGGGTGGGACCCCACGCCGTTTTTTTAAATTATTTATTTAGATAATTAAAAAAACAGCATAGGGACCCCTCTATTCTTGATAACGCTGACAGCTGAGGGTTGCAGCCCCAGCTGTTGGTTTTGCCTGGCCGGTTATAGAGAATACAGGGGAACCCACCCCGGGTTTTTTATTTATTTATAGTGCAGGCATCGGGTGATGAATACTCCCATCAGCCGCCGCCAGCTCTCACTGGTATTAGCGGCAGCAAGTGTAGGCTGATGGGAGTAATAGTCCCATCAGCCACCGACTGCCGTCGATGTTATCAGTTGAATATACGGTAACTCTCATCATCCTCCCTGCTCATGCTGATTGCCGGCAGAGCAGAGGAGAATGATGAGAGAGTCTTTAGCATCCGGCGCCGGGGAACAGTGCTAACTGTACTGCTGCTTCTCAGGTGCTGGTGCGTGTCACACAGATGACATCCCTGTGCGTCATCCTTGTGCACATTCGTGTGGGACATTTTGGGGCACATGCTTTTGTTAAGAAACAGACATGTCAGCGTGTTTTGCCCACGGACATATGGTTCGTGGAAACACACTGACGTGCGCAAACCCATTCACTTGAATGGGTCTACGTGTGTCAGTGTCTCCGGTACATGTGAAAACTGTCACCACAGGTACCGGACTCCCTGACGTGTGAAAGAGGTCAGACCTAGAGTCTGTTCCCTCTGTTAACCATCTAGTTGCTATTGCTATTAGTAGCATCTATGTGATTAATCGATGTAGTACGGAGTCAGGTGACACACTTTCTCTTACACTGCTGAGAAAATCTGAGCTCAGAGAGCAGCCTAAACTAGTCTCTGACATCATGATTGGTTTGTCTGTACACAGGGACAGATCACAATTGTCGAACGGGACTAAAGCTGATTGGTCCTTGGCGGCAAGCAGCATTTTTTCTGCATTATGGGACAATTTCAATTTGGTACAGTGATAGTTTTAGCAAATAGCTACATGCACAAACCAGTCTCTGCCATTGCGATTGATCTGTCTGTACACAGGGACCGATTACAATAATTTTCGGGTGGGACTAAAGCTGATTGGTACTTGGCCGGCTAGCAACATTTCTCTGCCATATGGGACTATTGTGATTTTGACAGTTTTATATCATGTACATGTACAAAGGTGCCAAATTTTATGATGTATGTGTAGGTGATTTTGTGCTAAGGCTTCAACGTAACTCTAAAGGCAATGAATGGCAATAAATATTTCAAGGGATTTTCCACTTTTTCTTAGCAAGTGCGGAACTACTGGAGATCAGTAGCCATTATGAGAACGGTAGCCATGTATGCCTATGGGGCTGTGGAGTTTGGCTTAGGAGATCCGCACCCAGTCCGTGCATCTTGGGCCTACTTCGGACCGCGAAACACAGATGTGTGAGTCTAGCCTTAGTGCTACAAAATTATATCCTGGCACATTTTGTAGAATAAAGATGTAGTGGACACCCCCTTCAATATCCATCAGACCATAAACCATGCAGAACATTAGGCACCAAGATTACACTGCTATACAATGTTTGTCCAGTAGGTGGCAGCCTGCTCCAAAACAAAACCCTGCAATGATGTTACACAGCATAGCTTCTGTATGGGATAATTCAGAATCTGACCACAAATGATCTAGAATCGGGGCGATAACCGAAGAGAAGTATCCACATATCAGACGTAACTGAACACAAGTGAATGATTTTTTTAAAAAAAATATTCCTTCTGGAAATGCTTTCCCTTTAAATAACTTTACATATTCCTCATACAGTAAAGATGTATATCTTTGTACCGTGTTAGCCAGTAGATAGAAAAATATTTAGACTTGAGAGTCCTCAGTGGTTGATACCTTTTAATGGCTAACTGAAAAGATGGTAACAAATTGCAAGCTTTCCAGACTACTCAGGTCTCTTCATCAGGCATAGACTAATACAACATCTGAAGAATCACATATTTATACACAAAATAGCACAGAAAAAATGCAATAGGTAAGACAAGTGACGTGAAGCAGAATAGTCATTATGGGAGATAGAGATGAACATGAATATTGGAACAGTTCATAGATAAGGAGTGTGAAAGTTTTATTGCCCTCTGATTGGGGTCTGGTAATGTTTTGTGATGTTTTCACAGGGTATTTGGAGTAAATTCCTTAATTGATGTAGAACGTCATAAATCCGTGTGACAGGTTCATTCCAGCATTAAGAGTGTCAAAGGTCACCATCAATTTGTATTCGTAAATTCTTCTTTGTCTCAGAGATGTGAAATTGCCTCTGAGTACAAGTATTTTCATATCTAGCAAGCTATGATCAGGGGAGCAAAAATGTTTTGCCACAGGTAGATCCATTCTTTTTTCTCTTATTGTGTGGCGATGAGAATTCATCCTTGTTCTCAGTTTTTGCCCGTTCTCCCCCACATACAGACCCCCAGTTGGACATTTAGTACATATAATTAGGTACACCACATTAGATGTGATGCAGCTGAAAGTACCTGGTATCTTGTAGTCCCGATGGGAGTTGGGGATATTTATCTTGTCCATGGTCATTATAAATGGACAAGTTTTGCATTTCTTCTGGTTGCAAGGAAAGGTTCCTGCCGCTGTTGGGGAGGACAGGGAACTTCTGACAATGATGCTTCTTAGATTTGGGGGCTGCCTAAAACACAGTAGAGGGGGATCTGGAAATATGGATTGTAATCGGGCATCTTTTTGTAGTAAAGGTTGTAGTTTCCGTGCAGCTCCCCTTAGCACCTCCAGATTTGGATTGTAGGTGACCACTAGAGGCACCCGGTTATTTTCTTCTTTAGCTTTGTAATGTAGCAGGTGATTCCTTGATATTCTGGTGGCTCTTGTAATTTGGTTTTCAATTGTTCTTGGATGGTAGCCCTGATTTAAAAATGTCTTTCCTCAATGACTGTCCAATAATCCAGACTTTCAAAGTGAAGCATGTCAGGAGTGTAGAACATTTCCATGGAGGAAAAAGTGATGCTAAGACATGGAAGATGGCAGCGTCCTCAGAGCCCCCCATGCCAGGTTTGTCTTGTATTAACCCCATAAGGTCTCACATTGTGACAACTGGGATCCGGTCTCAACCTCCTAATACTAGGTGAATTTTTGTTTATGCTGTTTTTATTTTCTAACATCGCCATGTATCTTGTTAGGATGGACTTTTATGAACAGGGCGTTTAAATGTTTTTTTTTTATTTTGATATCCCAGGATTAGGCATGGAAGGGTAAGCGGGCTGCGATGGAAACTAAGGCCTCTTTCACACTTCAGTCGTGCGACATTAGTCAAAATCCATCAAAATGTGAAAAAACGTATCCGCCATTTTTTTTTGGCGGATCCGTTTTTTTCCCATTGACTTGCATTAGTGACGGATTTTGACGGACGGTCGTCCGTTAGGTCAGTTTTTTGACGGATCCGCCAAAAAATTGGCGTCCGTCATTTCAGAAAAACGTCCAATGCAACGTTTTTTTGGTCCGCCAAAATGGCGGACTACGGCGCATTGACCATTTTGTATAATGGCCGCCTATGGGCGGCGGATCCGCTGGCATCCGTTTTTGACGGAATCCGCCCGCGGATCCGTCGCCTCCATAGAAAATCATTGAAAATGCTGCCCAAACTGTCCGGGGTCTCTCTCTCTCTCTCTCCTCGGTCCGGACTTACATTTCCGGAACGAAAATGTCATCATTTCCGGGTGAAAACTTCTTGGCGGATCCGTCAGAAAACTGATCAGTTTTACATCCGTTTTTACACTTTTCTGACGGATCCGCCATTTTCACACTTGGGCGGCCGTCACACGACTGAAGTGTGAAAGAGGCCTAAGAGAACTGCTAGCGTGTGAGCAGCAGCCTTGTCAGAGTTCTGCTATCTTCGCCTTTTCCAGTGCCGCCCACTATTAACCTTTCTTAATTTTCCACATATTTACTATTTCCACAGATTATCATAAGAAATGATAATGACCTTACTAAAAGTAAGCTTGTGGTGTAAATCTAGGTGTAAGGTTCTGGGACTCCTCGTCTGTGTTGTCTTGGGGCACTGCTGTGCTTGGGAAGGGGGCACATATTAAGAACGAGAAGATGGGGGGAGAAGAGAGTGTGGTTTCCCTCATGTCGTGTGACAATGTCTGTGGTGGTAATAGCCGAGAGCAGCATTTTCCGCCTCCATCGTGCTGCTGAGCAGAGATGACTGTTGTGATAACATCTTGTGTCTCAGTAAATGCACACAACGGTCAGTGGACATACTGATGTGGTGGCCGAGACCCTACATGACCCACTACATAGTCAGCCCTATATACTCTGCACAGTACCACTGGGTGTAATTCTCAGTATCAGTATATACACACTGCACAGTACCACTTCTCCTGTCCTGTATACTGGGTGTAATTCTCAGTATCTGTATTATTCTGTATAATACACTGCACAGTACCACTTCTCCTGTCCTGTATACTGGGTGTATTCTCAGTATCTGTATTATTCTGTATATATACACTGCACAGTACCACTTTCTGTCCTATATACTGGGTGTAATTCTCAGTATCTGTATTATTCTGTATATATACACTGCACAGTACCACTTCTCCTGTCCTGTATACTGGGGTAATTCTCAGCATCTGTATTATTCTGTATATATACACTGCACAGTCCACTTCTCCTGTCCTATATACTGGGTGTAATTCTCAGTATCTGTATTATTCTGTATATATACACTGCACAGTACCACTTCTCCTGTCCTGTATACTGGGTGTAATTCTCAGTATCTGTATTATTTGTATATATACACTGCACAGTACCACTTCTCTTCCTGTATACTGGGTGTAATTCTCAGTATCTGTATTATTCTGTATACATACACTGCACAGTACCACTTCCTGTCCTGTATACTGGGGTAATTCTCAGTATCTATTTATTCTGTATATATACACTGCACAGTACCACTTCTCCTGTCCTGTATACTGGGTGTAATTCTCAGTATCTGTATTATTCTGTATATATACACTGCACAGTACCACTTCTCCTGTCCTGTATACTGGGTGTAATTCTCAGTATCTGTATTATGTGTATATATACACTGCACAGTACCACTTCTCCTGTCCTGTATACTGGGTGTAAGTTCACAGTATCTGTATTATTTGTATATATACACTGCACAGTACCACTTCTCCTGTCCTGTATACTGGGTGTAATTCTCAGTATCTGTATTATTCTGTATATATACACTGCACAGTACCACTTCTCCTGTCCTGTATACTGGTGTAATTCTCAGTATCTGTGTTATTCTGTATATATACACTGCACAGTACCACTACTCCAGTCCTGTATACTGGGTGTAATTCTCAGTATCTGTATTATTGTGTATATATACACTGCACAGTACCACTTCTCCTGTCCTGTATACTGGGTGTAATTCTCACTATCTGTATTATTCTGTATATATACACTGCACAGTACACTTCTCCTGTCCTGTATACTGGGTGTAATTCTCAGTATCTGTATTATTCTGTATATATACACTGCACAGTACCACTTCTCCTGTCCTGTATACTGGGTGTAATTCTCAGTATCTGTATTATTCTGTATATATACACTGCACAGTATCACTTCTCCTGTCCTGTATACTGGGTGTAATTCTCATTATCTGTATTATTCTGTATATATACACTGACAGTACCACTATCTCACGTCCTGTATACTGGGTGTAATTCTCAGTATCTGTATTATTCTGTATATAACACTGCACAGTACCACTTCTCCTGTCCTGTATACTGGGTGTAATCTCAGTATCTGTATTATTCTGTATATATACACTGCACAGTATCACTTCTCCTGTCCTGTATACTGGGTGTATTCTCAGTATCTGTAGTTATTCTGTATATATACACTGCACAGTACCACTTTCCTGTCCTGTATACTGGGTGTAATCTCAGTGTCTGTATTATTCTGTATATTATACACTGCACAGTACCACTTCTCCTGTCCTGTATACTGGGTGTAATCTCATTTCTGTATTATATTATATATATACACTAACAGTACCACTTCTCCTGTCCTGTATACTGGGTGTAATCTCAGTATCTGTATTATTCTGTATATATACACTGCACAGTACCACTTCTCCTGTACTGTATACTGGGTGTAATTCTCAGTATCTTATTATTCTGTATATACACTGCACAGTTACTTCTCCTGTCCTGTATACTGGGTGTAATTCTCATATCTGTTTATCTGTATATATACACTGCACAGTACCACTTCTCCGTCCTGTATACTGGGTGTAATTCTCAGTATCTGTATTATTCTGTATATATACACTGCACAGTACCACTTCTCCTGTCCTGTATACTGGGTGTAATTCTCAGTATCTGTTTATTCTGTATATATACCTGCACAGTACCACTTCTCCGTCCTGTATACTGGGTGTAATTCTCAGTATCTGTATTATTCTGTATATATACACTGCACAGTACCACTTCTCCTGCCTGTATACAGGGTTGTAATTCTCAGTATCTGTATTATTCTGTATATATACACTGCACAGTACCACTTCTCCTGTCCTGTATACTGGGTGTAATTCTCCGTATCTGTATTATTCTTGTATATACACTGCACAGTACCACTTCTCTGTCCTGTATACTGGGTGTAATTCTCAGTATCTGTATTATTCTGTATATATACACTGCACAGTACCACTTTCCTGTCCTGTATACTGGGTGTAATTCTCAGTATCTGTTTATTCTGTATATATACACTGCACAGTACCACTCTCCTGTACTGTATACTGGGTGTAATTCTCAGTATCTGTATTATTCTGTATATATACACTGCACAGTACCACTTGTCCTGTCCTGTATACTGGGTGTAATTCTCAGTATCTGTATTATTCTGTATTTATACACTGCACAATACCACTTCTCCTGTCCTGTATACTGGGTGTAATTCTCAGTTTCTGTATTATTATTATATATATACACTGCACAGTACCACTTCTCCTGTCCTGTATACTGGGTGTAATTCTCAGTATCTGTATTATTCTGTATATATACACTGCACAGTACCACTTCTCCTGTCCTGTATACTGGGTGTAATTCTCAGTATCTGTATTATTCTGTATATATACACTGCACAGTACCACTTCTCCTGTCCTGTATACTGGGTGTAATTCTCAGTATCTGTATTATTCTGTGTATATACACTGCACAGTACCACTTCTCCTGTCCTGTATACTGGGTGTAATTCTCAGTATCTGTATTATTCTGTATATATACACTGCACAGTACCACTTCTCCTGTCCTGTATACTGGGTGTAATTCTCAGTATCTGTATTATTGTGTATATATACACTGCACAGTACCACTTCTCCTGTCCTGTATACTGGGTGTAAGTCTCACTATCTGTATTATGCTGTATATATACACTGCACAGTACCACTTCTCCTGTCCTGTATACTGGGTGTAATTCTCAGTATCTGTATTATTCTGTATATATACACGGCACAGTATCACTTCTCCTGTCCTGTATACTGGGGGGTAATTCTCAGTATCTGTATTATTCTGTATATATAAACTGCACAGTACCACTTCTCCTGTCCTGTATACTGGGTGTAAGTCTCACTATCTGTATTATGCTGTATATATACACTGCACAGTACCACTTCTCCTGTCCTGTATACTGGGTGTAATTCTCAGTATCTGTATTATTCTGTATATATACACTGCACAGTACCACTTCTCCTGCCCTGTATACAGGGTTTAATTCTCAGTATCTGTATTATTCTGTATATATACACTGCACAGTACCACTTCTTCTGTCCTGTATACTGGGTGTAATTCTCAGTATCTGTATTATTCTGTATATATACACTGCACAGTACCACTTCTCCTGTCCTGTATACTGGGTGTAATTCTCCGTATCTGTATTATTCTGTATATACACTGCACAGTACCACTTCTACTGTCCTGCATACTGGGTGTAATTATCAGTATCTGTATTATTCTGTATATATACACTGCACAGTACCACTTCTCCTGTCCTGTATACTGGGTGTAATTCTCAGTATCTGTGTTATTCTGTATATTGTAAGCTTTTCAGGGGATTTAGCTCTGGGATCGCCGTCTTAGGGAGACGGAGTGGCATAAAGAGACCATTCACAGACAGTGGTTCTGTTAAAAACTGGCCGCAACCAGTTTTATTAAAGTCCACAGCAAACAGAACATGAATTAAAACAAAATCATAAACATAAAGCCTAGGCGTGTCCCGCCACTAATTACACTTAGATAGATTACCCTTTCTATCCGGGTCCAGACTCTAATAGTCTGTGCCCAAAACAACACATATGTTCAGTAGTTACCAGCGTGCAGCTCACATGAGGCTCCAATGGCGTCTGAAGTCAGATCCAGACTGAGAGATAGAGCCCCCTCTGAACTTCTCAAGCAGGTACTTATGGCTGCCTAATTAAGCAGCTGTGTTCACTCCGGGTTGTACTGAAAACCTGTCCCAGATAGGAATGGAATGAACACCGCACTGACAACCTATTTTATGCGCCCCAGCTAAGAAACCTGGGCGAGATATACACGCCGTCCAGCACACACCCCTTCACTGTCTCACATATCCCCCCCCTCTTCTCCAGACCGGAGGACTGGTCAGAAATTCCGAAGAGACAGTGAACTCTGGACAAGGCATCAGCATTACCCTGTAATTTCCCAGGTTTATGCTCCACCGAGAAATTGACTCTTGAAGTGAAAGGAACCACCTTGTCACCCTGGCATTCCTTTCCTTGTTCTGCTTCATCCATGTCAGAGGAGCATGGTCTGATTGCAATTTAAATCTCCTACCCAAGAGGTAATACCGTAGGGAGTCCAGGGCCCATTTGATTGCGAGGCACTCTCGCTCCACAATGGCATAATTTTGTTCAGCCGGTGTCATTTTTCGACTTAGATACAGGACTGGGTGTTCTTCACCCTTCACGACCTGTGACAACACCGCCCCTAACCCCACATTAGAGGCATCAGTTTGAACAAGAAACTCTTCCCTGAAATTAGGGGTGACCAGAACTGGTCTTTGACACAAAGCCATTTTCAACGACAGAAATGCTTTTTCTGCCTCCGGATTCCAATTTATCATTTTGGACTTCCCCCCTTTTGTCAGGTCAGTCAATGGGGCAGCAATGGAGGCATAATTTGGTACGAATCTGCGATAGTACCCAGTGATGCCCAAAAATGCTTTGACCTGTCGTTTTGTGAGGGGTACAGGCCAGTTTCGAATTGCCTCTACTTTATCGATTTGTGGCTTGATCAGCCCTCTGCCAATCACATAGCCCAAGTACTTGGCCTCTTCTAGGCCAATTGCACATTTCTCTGGGTTTATGTTCAGCCCAGCTCCGCCTATCGAGTCTAGGACGGCTTGTACCTTAGCGAGGTGGCTCTCCCAATCAGAACTGAAAATTACCACATCATCCAGGTAGGCAGCTGCATAGGCTTGATGCGGGCGTAGGATCTGGTCCATAAGCCTCTGAAAGGTAGCTGGGGCTCCATGCAACCCGAATGGCATCACCAGATACTGAAACAAACCTTCCGGGTTGCAAAGGCCGTTTTTTCTTTTGCCTCCTCAGATAGGGGTATCTGCCAGTACCCTTTTGTCAGATCGAGGGTTGTAATATAACGGGCACCCCTAACCTCTCGATTAGCTCATCTACCCGTGGCATCGGGTATGCGTCAAACTTTGACACTTCGTTCAACTTTCTGAAATCATTACAGAACCTCCAGGTTCCATTAGGTTTTGGGATCAGAACAATCGGGCTACACCACTCGCTTTGGGCCTCCTCAATGACCCCGAGGTCTAGCATACGTTTGATTTCAGTAGAGACTATCTTTCTGCGGGCTTCTGGAATTCTGTACGGTTTTATTTTTACCTTAGTACCGGGCTCAGTCTCGACATGGTGTTTTACGAGAGAAGTCCGGCCGGGCAAGTCAGAAAACCTCTGCCGATTTTTCTGCAGAAACTCCCGTACTTCCTGTTTTTGGTGCACGGACAATGTCTCACCAATGGTCACCGGAGGTAGAGATGGTTTTACCCCTTTCTCTACTTCACCCGAGGCCAACAATGCCTCTCTGTCCCTCCAGGGCTTGATCAGATTGATATGATATATCTGGTAGGGCTTCCGTCTCCCGGGTTGGTGTACTTTGTAAGTAACCTCGCTCATTTTTTGAACGACCTCGTATGGACCATGCCACTTGGCCAAAAACTTACTTTCCACCGTGGGAATTAGAATTAGGACTCGATCCCCGGGATTGAAAGACCTAATTTTTGCTGACCGATTATAGACTCTGCTTTGAGCTTCTTGGGCTCTCTGCAGATGATTCTTCACCAATGGCATAATTTTAGCCATCCTCTCTTGCATCTGGGCAATATGCTCTATAACACTCTTGTATGGAGTTGTCTCGGTTTCCCAAACCTCCTTGGCTATGTCCAGCAAGCCCCGCGGATGCCGACCATACACCAACTCAAAGGGAGAAAATCCCGTAGAGGCCTGGGGAACCTCTCTGACCGAAAACAATAAGTAGAGTAACAGGTAGTCCCAGTCCCTCCCATCTTTCTCTACTGCTTTCTTTAACATATGTTTTAATGTTTTATTAAAACGTTCAACCAACCCATCCGTCTGGGGGTGATACACAGATGTCCGAATGTGCGAGATTTTAAGCAACTTACACAGTTCCTTCATCACTTTGGACATAAAAGGTGTGCCTTGGTCCGTGAGGATCTCTTTAGGAATTCCTGTCCTGGAAACATATGAAAAAGTTCCCGTGCAATATTTTTAGATGCCATATTTCTTAAAGGGACCGCCTCGGGGTACCGGGTTGCATAATCAAGGACAACTAAGATGTATTGGTGTCCCCTGGCTGATTTTACAATAGGACCTACCAAGTCCATTGCTACCCTTTCAAAGGGGATTTCTATAACCGGCAGCGGAATTAATGGACTCCGGAAGTGAGACACCGGAGCATTTATCTGACACGAGGGGCAGGTTTTACAATAATCCTCCACATCTCGATAAACCCCGGGCCAGTAAAACCTCTGAAGAATTCTTTCCTGGGTTTTGTCCATCCCCAGGTGCCCACCCAGCACGTGGTTATGGGACAAACCTAACACCATACTTCTATATGACTTAGGTACCAGGAGCTGACTCACGGCCTCTCCCTTTACTTTAGTGACCCTATACAGCAGGTCATTGTTCATGGCAAAATGGGGAAATTTTTCATCAGAGCCGGGCTCTTGTGGGATCTCATTCAGAACAGTTATATTCTCCCTGGCATGTTTAAGAGTGGGGTCTTGCAATTGCTCACTCCCAAAATTGCCACGGGACACCGGTAGGTCAGGGACATTCTGTTCTAGAGAAACATCCTCCCCCTCCCCCAACATCACCTGAAATGGAAATTCATCATTATCAATATCATTATCATGATTACTATCAGCATCAGCATCATTATCAGGGTCATCATCATTATCATGATCATCATCATTATCATGGTCATCATCATTATCATGGTCATCACATAAGTTTAACGGCCCACTAGCCTTGTGTTCCGCCCCTCGGGACTGCGCACCCTCAGTAGGAGCTTCATCACACTGTCCAGCAGAAACATTTTTTTTCCAAAGACCCCAAAAACAGGGGAAAGTCACGACCCAATATGGCGGGATGCATCAAGTTCTTCACTACCCCACTTCATATGAGATCTCCCCGAGTTTTGTGACGAAGTCTGAGGAGGTTACTGGGTAGACTTTGACGTCTCCATGTATGCACACCACGCTTAGGTACCTATCTGTGACGAAGTTCCCATCAGCCAGACTAGCATGTATTAGAGTCACTCGGCTTCCTGAGTCGAGTAGGGCCTGTACTGGGCACCCATTTATCACGACCTGACACAGCTGTGGGCCAGTCTCCTCGACTAGGGTGGCCACGCACACGGGCTCGGCGAGGAACGAGAGAGACTGTCCAGCGTCACAGTCCATAGGTTCCCCCACTAGTGGACAATTGGCTGAAATATGACCTTGTTCACGGCATCTCCAACACTGTCTCAGGTCAGGGTGTTCAGACGGGGAGACCTTCCTAGGTCTGGGTTCTCCTGGTAGGTAAGTATCACCCTTCCGCTCATACATGTCCCCTCGGGGCTGACCCGGACTATCAACAGCCCCCCTTGCCCCACAGCTGGAACCCTCTTACCGGAAGATGACGGAGGCCGGTATTCCGAACTGATGATCGCTCGACGGCTGGTCACGTAGATAGTCTTTGGTGGCGAAATACCTTTCTATTAGGCTGACCAGTTGATCGGCATCTTTGGGGTCTCCCTGTCCGACCCAGAGCTGGACCTCAGGGGGAAGGGCCCAGATGTACCGGTCCAGCACCACCTTTTCAACCATTTGGGCAGGGGTGCTGACGTCAGGTTCCAACCACTTTTTTACCAAAGAAATCAAGTCATACATTTGTGAGCGAGCAGGCTTGTCTCGCCTGTATCTCCAGTTATGGACTCTCCTGGCACGGACTGCCCCGTCACACCCAGGCGGGCAAGAATCTCAGCTTTCAACTTAGTATAGTTTTTGCTGTCCTGCTCGCTGAGGTCAAAATAGGCTTTTTGGGGTTCCCCAGTCAGATAGGGCGCGACCACCATAGCCCATTCAGATTGTGGCAGATTCTCCTTCTCTGCCAGTCTCTCAAATATAGCCAGATACGCCTCCACATCGTCATGAGGCGTCATCTTCTGCAGAGTCTGTTTTACCGCCTTCTTTACAGCGGATAATGCCGGTAACCCGGCGTCTTCATTCGGGGACGAGGTGCTAGGAGTTTTTTTTAGTGCTGCAACCTGCTCCAGTAACAACCGGTTGGTTTCCTGCTGTTGCTGCTGGCTCTGCTGGGCCTCTAGGTGTTGTTGCTGCATGGCCTGCTGATGTTGCTGCTGCATGGCCTGCTGGTTCGGGCCAGCTGCTTAACGAGCTCCTCCATACTGCTGGACATCTTGGGCTGGCTGACAGCCTTCACCCAAGACATATACACTCCACAGTCTTCTCCACAATAAGTTCAGTTTTGCGGTGCAGACACCTTTTTTTTTTTTTTTTTTCAAAGTCTTCAGCCACTGTGCTGCCCCAGCATTCAAGCACCAATTGTAAGCTTTTCAGGGATTTAGCTCTGGGATCGCCGTCTTAGGGAGACGGAGTGGCATAAAGAGACCATTCACAGACAGTGGTTCTGTTAAAAACTGGCCGCAACCAGTTTTATTAAAGTCCACAGCAAACAGAACATGAATTAAAACAAAATCATAAACATAAAGCCTAGGCGTGTCCCGCCACTAATTACACTTAGATAGATTACCCTTTCTATCCGGGTCCAGACTCTAATAGTCTGTGCCCAAAACAACACATTATGTTCAGTAGTTACCAGCGTGCAGCTCACATGAGGCTCCAATGGCGTCTGAAGTCAGATCCAGACTGAGAGATAGAGCCCCCTCTGAACTTCTCAAGCAGGTACTTATGGCTGCCTAATTAAGCAGCTGTGTTCACTCCGGGTTGTACTGAAAACCTGTCCCAGATAGGAATGGAATGAACACCGCACTGACAACCTATTTTATGCGCCCCAGCTAAGAAACCTGGGCGAGATATACACGCCGTCCAGCACACACCCCTTCACTGTCTCACAATATATACACTGCACAGTACCACTACTCCAGTCCTGTATACTGGGTGTAATTCTCAGTATCTGTATTATTCTGTATATATACACTGCACAGTACCACTTCTCCTGTCCTGTATACTGGGTGTAATTCTCAGTATCTGTATTATTCTGTATATATACACTGCACAGTATCACTTCTCCTGTCCTGTATACTGGGTGTAATTCTCAGTATCTGTGTTATTCTGTATATATACACTGCACAGTACCACTTCTCCTGTCCTGTATACTGGGTGTAACTCTCAGTGTCTGTATTATTCTGTATATATACACTGCACAGTAACACTTCTCCTGTCCTGTATACTGGGTGTAATCCTCATTATCTGTATTATTCTGTATATATACACTATACAGTACCACTTCTCCTGTCCTGTATACTGGGTGTAATTCTCAGTATCTGTATTATTCTGTATATATACACTGCACAGTACCACTTCTCCTGTCCTGTATACTGGGTGTAATTCTCAGTATCTGTATTATTCTGTATATATACACTGCACAGTACCACTTCTCCTGTCCTGTATACTGGGTGTAATTCTCAGTATCTGTATTATTCTGTATATACACTGCACAGTACCACTTCTCTGTCCTGTATACTGGGTGTAATTCTCAGTATCTGTATTATTCTGTATATATACACTGCACAGTACCACTTCTCCTGTCCTGTATACTGGGTGTAATTCTCAGTATCTGTATTATTCTGTTATATATACACTGCACAGTACCACTTCTCCTGTCCTGTATACTGGGTGTAATTCTCAGTATCTGTATTATTCTGTTATATACACTGCACAGTACCACTTCTCCTGTCCTGTATACTGGGTGTAATTCTCAGTATCTGTATTATTCTGTATATATACACTGCACAGTACCACTTCTCCTGTCCTGTATACTGGGTGTAATTCTCAGTATCTGTATTATTCTGTATATATACACTGCACAGTACCACTTCTCCTGTCCTGTATACTGGGTGTAATTCTCAGTATCTGTATTATTCTGTATATATACACTGCACAGTACCACTTCTCCTGTCCTGTATACTGGGTGTAATTCTCAGTATCTGTATTATTCTGTATATATACACTGCACAGTACCACTTCTCCTGTCCTGTATACTGGTGTAATTCTCAGTATCTGTATTATTCTGTATATATACACTGCACAGTACCACTTCTCCTGTCCTGTATACTGGGTGTAATTCTCAGTATCTGTATTATTCTGTTATATATATCACTGCACAGTACCACTTCTCCTGTCCTGTATACTGGGTGTAATTCTCAGTATCTGTATTATTCTGTATATATACACTGCACAGTACCACTTCTCCTGTCCTGTATACTGGGTGTAATTCTCAGTATCTGTATTATTCTGTATATATACACTGCACAGTACCACTTCTCCTGTCCTGTATACTGGGTGTAATTCTCAGTATCTGTATTATTCTGTATATATACACTGCACAGTACCACTTCTCCTGTCCTGTATACTGGGTGTAATTCTCAGTATCTGTATTATTCTGTATATATACACTGCACAGTACCACTTCTCTGTCCTGTATACTGGGTGTAATTCTCAGTATCTGTATTATTCTGATATATACACTGCACAGTACCACTTCTCCTGTCCTGTATACTGGGTGTAATTCTCAGTATCTGTATTATTCTGTATATATACACTGCACAGTACCACTTCTCCTGTCCTGTATACTGGGTGTAATTCTCAGTATCTGTATTATTCTGTATATATACACTGCACAGTACCACTTCTCCTGTCCTGTATACTGGGTGTAATTCTCAGTATCTGTATTATTCTGTATATATACACTGCACAGTACCACTTCTCTGTCCTGTATACTGGGTGTAATTCTCAGTATCTGTATTATTCTGTATATACACTGCACAGTACACTTCTCTGTCCTGTATACTGGGTGTAATTCTCAGTATCTGTATTATTCTGTATATATACACTGCACAGTACCACTTCTCCTGTCCTGTAACTGGGTGTAATTCTCAGTATCTGTATTATTCTGTATATACACTGCACAGTACCACTTCTCCTGTCCTGTATACTGGGTGTAATTCTCAGTATCTGTATTATTCTGTATATATACACTGCACAGTACCACTTCTCTGTCCTGTATACTGGGTGTAATTCTCAGTATCTGTATATTCTGTATATACACTGCACAGTACCACTTCTCTGCCTGTTACTGGGTGTAATTCTCGTATCTGTATTATTCTGTTATATACACTGCACAGTACCACTTCTCCTGTCCTGTATACTGGTGTAATTCTCAGTATCTGTATTATTCTGTATATATACACTGCACAGTACCACTTCTCCTGTCTGTATACTGGGTGTAATTCTCAGTATCTGTATTATTCTGTATATATACACTGCACAGTACCACTTCTCCTGTCCTGTATACTGGGTGTAATTCTCAGTATCTGTATTTATTCTGTATATATACACTGCACAGTACCACTTCTCCTGTCTGTATACTGGGTGTAATTCTCAGTATCTGTATTATTCTGTATATATACACTGCACAGTACCACTTCTCCTGTCTGTATACTGGGTGTAATTCTCAGTATCTGTATTATTCTGTATATATATACACTGCACAGTACCACTTCTCCTGTCCTGTATACTGGGTGTAATTCTCAGTATCTGTATTATTCTGTATATATACACTGCACAGTACCACTTCTCCTGTCCTGTATACTGGGTGTAATTCTCAGTATCTGTATTATTCTGTATATATACACTGCACAGTACCACTTCTCTGTCTTGTATACTGGGTGTAATTCTCAGTATCTGTATTATTCTGTATATATAAACTGCACAGTACCACTTCTCCTGTCCTGTATACTGGGTGTAATTCTCAGTATCTGTATTATTCTGTATATATACACTGCACAGTACCACTTCTCCTGTCCTGTATACTGGGTGTAATCCTCAGTATCTGTATTATTCTGTATATATATATACTGCACAGTACCACTTCTCCTATCCTGTATACTGGGTGTAATTCTCAGTATCTGTATTATTCTGTATTATAAACTGCACAGTACCACTTCTCCTGTCCTGTATACTGGGTGTAATTCTCAGTATCTGTATTATTCTGTATATATAAACTGCACAGTACCACTTCTCCTGTCCTGTATACTGGGTGTAATTCACAGTATCTGTATTATTCTGTATATATACACTGCACAGTACCACTTCTCCTGTCCTGTATACTGGGTGTAATCCTCAGTATCTGTATTATTCTGTATATATATACTGCACAGTACCACTTCTCCTATCCTGTATACTGGGTGTAATTCTCAGTATCTGTATTATTCTGTATATATATACTGCACAGTACCACTTCTCCTGTCCTGTACACTGGGTGTAATTCTCAGTATCTGTATTATTCTGTATATATACACTGCACAGTACCACTTCTCCTTCCTGTAACTCGGTGTAATTCTCAGTATCTGTATTATTCTGTATATATACACTGCACATACCACTTCTCTGCCTGTATACTGGGTGTAATTCTCAGTATCTGTATTATTCTGTGTATATACACACTGCTCAGTACCACTTCTCCTGTCCTGTAACTGGGTGTAATTCTCAGTATCTGTATTATTCTGTATATTTACACTGCACAGTACCACTTCTATTGTCCTGTACACTGGGTGTAATTCTCAGTATCTGTATTATTCTGTATATATAAACTGCCAGTACCACTTCTCCTGTCCTGTATACTGGGTGTAATTCTCAGTATCTGTATTATTCTGTATATTATATACTGCACAGTACCACTTCTCCTATCCTGTATACTGGGTGTAATTCTCAGTATCTGTATTATTCTGTATATTAAACTGCACAGTACCACTTCTCCTGTCCTGTATACTGGGTGTAATTCTCTAGTATCTGTATTATTCTGTATATATACACTGCACAGTACCACTTCTCCTGTCCTGTATACTGGGTGTAATCCTTAGTATCTGTATTATTCTGTATTATATATACTGCACAGTACCACTTCTCCTA
This sequence comes from Oophaga sylvatica, assembly GCA_033576555.1. Lineage (NCBI taxonomy): Eukaryota > Metazoa > Chordata > Amphibia > Anura > Dendrobatidae > Oophaga > Oophaga sylvatica. Next base: position 490,423,676 of record JARQOD010000001.1, on the reverse strand, counting down.
TCCTGTATACTGGGTGTAATTCTCAGTATCTGTATTATTCTGTATATATAAACTGCACAGTACCACTTCTCCTGTCCTGTATACTGGGTGTAATTCTCAGTATCTGTATTATTCTGTATATATAAACTGCACAGTACCACTTCTCCTGTCCTGTATACTGGGTGTAATTCTCAGTATCTGTATTATTCTGTATATATACACTGCACAGTACCACTTCTCCTGATCCTGTATACTGGGTGTAATCCTCAGTATCTGTATTATTCTGTATATATATACTGCACAGTACCACTTCTCCTATCCTGTATACTGGGTGTAATTCTCAGTATCTGTATTATTCTGTATATATATACTGCACAGTACCACTTCTCCTGTCCTGTACACTGGGTGTAATTCTCAGTATCTGTATTATTCTGTATATATACACTGCACAGTACCACTTCTCCTTCCTGTATACTGGTGTAATTCTCAGTATCTGTATTATTCTGTATATATACACTGCTCAGTACCACTTCTCCTGCCCTGTATACTGGGTGTAATTCTCAGTATCTGTATTATTCTGTATATATACACTGCACAGTACCACTTCTCCTGTCCTGTTACTGGGTGTAATTCTCATATCTGTATTATTCTGTATATATACACTGCACAGTACCACTTCTCCTGTCCTGTATACTCGGTGTAATTCTCAGTATCTGTATTATTCTGTATATATACACTGCACAGTACCACTTCTCCTCTCCTGTATACTGGGTGTAATTCTCAGTATCTGTATTATTCTGTATATACACTGCACAGTACCACTTCTCCTGTCCTGTATACTGGGTGTAATTCTCAGTATCTGTATTATTCTGTATATTTACACTGCACAGTACCACTTCTCCTGTCCTGTACACTGGGTGTAAGGCTGGAGTCACACACAACATATAAAAATACGGACTGTATTTCACGGACAAGAAACCCTCAAATGTTCCCTGAACAGTGATCCGTATGTCATCCGTGTGTTACGTCCGTATGGCGAGATTTTATCACCGGCTTGCAAAACTGACATATAAAGGATACCAATGACAGGTTTTAAATCACAAAAGGACAAATAGATATATACACATACATAGAAGAGACCTACATGTCCACTGACTGAGAAACAACTAGTCAGTCACCCAACGTTTCAATATCATAAAGAGAAAGCTATTATCACAACTTGAGATGGATCAACTGCATTGCAGATCCATCCCACATGAAGACCTGGAAGAACAACATGTGCAACCCCCTGAAAATCCTGATCCAGTCCTGCAACTAGAGAGCACTGCAGCTGGTCTTCTGAAACAGAAGATCTTAGATAAACTAAATACCACCAATACCACAGATTGACTGCCAAGGCCCAGCAAAGAAACACCACCAGACAGTATGCTTGAAGATGTCAATAGAGCACTTGCATCAATACCTACCACCACCATAACTCAAACTAATAAACTGATCTATGCTACTGCCTCAGCAATCATGGAAATGCTTGGCTATACGACCAGCAAGAAGAATAGAAGTATGTGCCCCCCTTGGAAAAGAAGGCTGGAGACAAAAATCAAGGTGACACGAAGGGAAGTCAGCCAACTAACAGAAATACAGACGGGTGTAAAGATCAAGAATAAGACCCAGCAGGACAAGTACAAAGTACAACTGAAGCCATAGAGACTGCTAAACAAAGGCTCACAGCACTCGCTGCAAGACTAGGGAGATACACTAGAGAAGATGAGGCCAAGAAGATAAATGCCCTGTTCTCCAAAGAACCATCCAAAGTGTACTCCCAACTACAGAGTAACAGCACAAAGGCAGCAACTCCACCAATAGCAGAGACTGAACAATACTGGAGGGACTTATGGGAGAAGGAAAAAACATACAACACCAATGTGGCTGCAAGATCTGAGAATGAAACACAGCAACCACCTAAAGCAAGAACCAGTCACCATTACAGAAGCAGACATCCAACAGCGGGTCAAGAACATGAAGAGTGTGAACCTGGTCCAGACATGATCCATATCTACTGGCTAAAGACATTAGCAGCGGTCCATGAACGCATGGCGAAGCAGATGAACGAACTGCTAGAAACAGGCCACCACCCAGCTTGGCTAACACAAGGTAGAACAGTACTGATCTTGAAGGATCCTCATAAAGGAACAGTTCCATCCAACTACAGCCCGATAACCTGCCTTACAACAACATGGAAACTCCTGTCAGGCATCATAGCCACCAAGCTACAGAACCATATGAACCAGTACATGAATCCTAGTAGATAGAGCAGTCGCTCAAGATTCAAGATCCAGACAGACCAATCTCTGCACAGCCTGGATTGACTACAGGAAAGCCTATGACTCAATGCCACACACATGGATCTGTGAATGCTTGGCTCTCTACAATGTCAACAGGAAATTAAGAACCTTCCTCAGAAACTCAATGGGGCTATGGAGAGCAACATTAGACGTCAACTCAAGACAACTAGCACAAGTATCCATCAAATGCAGCATATACCAAGGTGATGCACTGTCCCCATTGCTGTTCTGCATAGGCTTGAATCCCCTCAGTCAGATAATTACAGAGTCTGGCTATGGATACAAGTTCAAGAGTGGAAGCACCATCAGCCACCTCCTCTACATGGATGACATCAAGCTGTACGCAAAAAATGAACGAGACATCAATTCACTGATCCACCTGACAAGGATCTACAGTAAAGACCTTCGGACTGGAGAAGTGCAGCCTGTTGGTAATAAAGAGACGCAAGGTAGTCAAGGCCGATGGAGTGGAATTACCGGCAGGGCACATATAGGAAAGATGTGTATCTTCGTACCGTGTTAGCCAGTAGATAGAAAAATATTTAGACTTGAGAGTCCTCAGTGGTTGATACCTTTTAATGGCTAACTGAAAAGATGGTAACAAATTGCAGGCTTTTGAGACTACTCAGGTCTCTTCATCAGGCGAAGACTAATACAAAATCTGAAGTGCCACGGTCCGCCACACGGTAGCCCGGGGTATCACGGCTTGTGATCCCTCCGTTGCCACAAATGTGACGAAAACGCGCACACACACGACGGCTGCTGCCGTCCGACCCAATAATCTGCAGGGATTTATAATTATCCCATTTCCACTTAGGAACTTGCAGCTCTCTGGCGCCCCCCTTACCCTCAGGTCAGTCAGGGAACTGCACCTAGGATAATTAGTCGCCAGACAGGCCGCTTGGATGTGTGCTGGCTATTGGGCACGCTGCAGTGAGGGAATTATAATTACTCCGGGCCGCAGCCAGGCAGTACACTTAAAAAACCCGCTCCGTCACTGCCAACGCCACCCAATAGGTTAACACTTTACACCCCTTTTTTTAGCTGCCACCAGCTACGATTTACTTAATGAACAATTTATCAAGAGGGTCCGTAGCAACCCCAAATCAGTAGCGTAGTACTTCAGGCACGTGCAAAATCGTTTATAGAGCAGGAGAAACAAACTGATAAATTTTATAGGTTTATTCCTAAAATTGCAGGCAGTGCTTATACTGTAGTTTAAAAAGATGTAACAAGCTGAGACAATACAGTTATGTACAATACAGTTAGAAATAAAACAGGATTAAAGGTGAAAATCACTTACATAGCACTTATGTAGTTACAGACCAGACAGGCTGGGGGAGGAGCCACACATCATAGGTCATTTGCAGATCTGTTAGTCAAGTCATCACAGCCTGGCAGGGCACATAGCAGATGTACAGACATGCTACAAGTACCTCGGCATCCCACATGGATACGGTAACCATGATGAGGAGGCAAGTAAAGCAGCAACATCCAAATACCATCAAAGGGTAAGGCAGGTCCTGAAGAGCCAGCTCAATGGGAAGAATAAGATTCGTGACATCAATACATACAGTATGCCCTGCCAGTTATCAGATACCCTGCTGCAGGGCCGCCATCAGTGCATTACAGCCCTGACTGGCGTATGGGGCCCGATCAGCAGAGGGGGGCCCGCATCGGGCCCCGTCACCTCTACCCATCGGGCCCCACTGCCCTGCCCCCAGCGGCAGGATTCTGCCTGTCAAGTAACTGAACCTGCGTCCATGATGCAGGTTCATTTAATCTATTGCCGTGCGGGCCCGCACGACAATAGTTAAAGCTGCCAGCCAATCAAAGGCGTGTACATCGCCGGCGTCTGAAGTCATTGTCAGTCACCGGCGAGTGCGCGCATTCAGGCTGGGATGCAGATCACTCGCGCTGGAGCGCGGCAAGGTAAGGAAAAGTGTTTTGTTCTTTTTTTTAATTAGTATTGAAAGTGGCAAGCGGGGGCGGCAGGATGGAGATGGGGCAGAATAGAGACGGAGCAGGATTGGAGGCATTGAGGGCATTATGGAGACGGGGCAGGATTGCAGACACTGGGGGCAGGATGGAGACGGGGCAGGATTGGAGACACTGGGGGCAGGATGGAGACGGGGCAGAATGGAGACGGAGTAGGATTGGAGACACTGGGGGCAGGATGGAGACGGGGCAGGATTGCAGACACTGGGGCAGGATGGAGACGGGGCAGAATGGAGACGGAGCAGGATGGAGATGGGGCAGGATTGGAGACACTGGGGGCAGGATGGAGATGGGGCAGAATGGAGACGGGGCAGGATGGAGACGTGGCAGGATTGCAGACACTGGGGGCAGGATGGAGACAGGACAGAATGGAGATGGAGCAGGATTGGAGACACTGGGGGCAGGATGGAGACGTGCAGGATGGAGACGGGGCAGGATTGCAGACACTGGGGGCAGGATGGAGACAGGGCAGATTGGAGACACTGGGGGCAGGATGGAGACAGGACAGGATTGGAGACACTGGGGGCAGGATGGAGACGGGGCAGGATTGGAGACACTGGGGGCAGGATGGAGACGGGGCAGAATGGAGACGGAGCAGGATTGGAGACACTGGGGGCAGGATGGAGATGGGGCAGGATTGGAGACACTGGGGGCAGGATGGAGACACTGGGGGCAGGATTGGAGACATTGGGGGCAGGATGGAGACGGGGCAGGATTGCAGACACTGGGGGCAGGATGGAGACGGGGCAGGATTGGAGACACTGGGGGCAGGATGGAGACGGGGCAGAATGGAGACGGAGTAGGATTGGAGACACTGGGGGCAGGATGGAGACGGGGCAGGATTGCAGACACTGGGGGCAGGATGGAGACGGGGCAGGATGGAGATGGGGCAGGATTGGAGACACTGGGGGCAGGATGGAGATGGGGCAGAATGGAGACGGGGCAGGATTGCAGACACTGGGGGCAGGATGGAGACAGGACAGAATGGAGATGGAGCAGGATTGGAGACACTGGGGGCAGGATGGAGACCGTGCAGGATGGAGACGGGGCAGGATTGCAGACACTGGGGGCAGGATGGAGACAGGGCAGATTGGAGACACTGGGGGCAGGATGGAGACAGGGCAGGATTGGAGACACTGGGGGCAGGATGGAGACGGGGCAGGATTGGAGACACTGGGGGCAGGATGGAGACGGGGCAGAATGGAGACGGAGCAGGATTGGAGACACTGGAGGCAGGATGGAGATGGGGCAGGATTGGAGACACTGGGGCAGGATGGAGACACTGGGGGCAGGATTGGAGACATTGGGGGCAGGATGGAATGGGGCAGGATTGGAGACACTGGGGGCAGGATTGGAGACACTGGGGGCAGGATGGAGACGGGGCAGGATTGGATGCAGGGGGCAGGATTGGATACAGGGGGCATGATTGGAGACACTGGGGGCAGGATGGAGACAGGACAGGATTGGAGATACTGGGGGCATGATTGGAGACACTGGGGCTTGATTGGAGACACTGGGGGGCATGATTGGAGACACTGGGGGGCATGATTGGAGACACTGGAGGCATGATTGGAGACACTGGGGGCAGGATTGGAGATACAGGGGGCATGATTGGAGATGTGGCATGATTGAAGACAGGGGGCATGATTGGAGACAGAGGGCAGGATTGGAGATACAGGGAGCAGGATTGGAGACAGGGGGCATGATTGGAGACAGGGGGCAGGATTGGAGATACAGGGAGCAGGATTGGAGACAGGTGACATGATTGAAGACGGGGCATGATTGGAGACAGGGGGCAGGATTGGAGACACTGGGGGCAGGATTGGAGACACTGGGGGCAGGATTGCAGACAGATGGGGCAGGATCATGGGGCAGGATGGATACGACGGAGACAGATGGGGAGATCATATGGAGCACAATGGATACTCATGAGGGCGGGATGGGAGAACATATGGCTGAAGCCAGGAATGAGACACACAGAGGCCAGGATAGGGGATATTATTACTATAGGGGCTAATTAAGGGATATTATTACTACAGTGATGTATTTTATTTTTTGAGTATACTGTTTTAAATGGGGGGCGGTCCTGTTACTGTGTACAGTAGAGTGATACTATGTCACCTTTTTTTCTTCATGTAGTGTAATATAGAAGTTGGGAAAAAAATAAGTAATGTGTTCTGCAAGCGAAGCTCTAGATAACTGTGTTATTTCCTGCAGAGACGAGCCCTAGCTGGAAGAAGTGACGGCGGTCTGTGCTGGATGAAAGATGAAAAGCAAGGATGAAGGACTTCACTTAGAGACGTTACTGGTGAGTTAGTGTGTTACCTATACACTGACACTATACACTATATACAGAGGTCTTGTGTATAATGTCACCAGTGATCACTGTATCACCTGTACATTATATACAGAGCTCCTGTGTATAATGTCACCAGTGATCACTGTATTACCTGTACACAGACACTGAATACTAAGTACAGATACCCTGTGTATAATGGCACTTATGGTTATAGTATTGTTTTTTTTGTTTCTGATCAGTATTGTAGTATTCAGTCACTATGTGGTGGTAATATGTGGTCTGGACATTGTGTAGCAGTATTTGTCCCTTGTATGTGCTATTATTTGGTCACTTTGTGGTGGTAATATGTGGTCTGGTCATGGTGTGTCAGTATTTGTTCCTTGTATGTGATATTATTCAGTCACTGTGGTGGTAAAATGTGGTCTGGACATGGTGTGGTGGTATTTGTCCCTTGTATGTGATATTATTCAGTCACTGTGGTGGTAATATGTGGTCTGGACATGGTGTGGCGGTATTTGCTCCTTGTATGTGGTATTATAGGTCACTATGTGGTGGTAATAGAGTCAGGTCATCGTGCCGTGGTATTTGTCCCTTGTATGTGATATTATTGGTCATTTTAAAAATTGAAAAATAAATAAAAATATACCTAAATTGTATTGCATATTTTAACAAATATTAGGTTAGTGTAGAGTAGGGCTCGGCCAAAAGTGTCTACAGTGTTGTGATGGCGGCTTAAAAAATCTTTTGGCAAAAACAAAAGCTGCGGGTTATATGTGTGATCTGGTGATGGGAACTGTTAATGTGTGATTGGTGAGAAGTGGAGTTTTTCCAAGAGAGAGCGGTGGGACTGTGGACAGTTTGAAGAGTGGAGGCGGGGCTGGGGTGGAACCTGGGCGAAGTCTCAAGGGGGCCCCGAAAATTTTGCCAGTATGGGGCCCCGGAATTCCTAGTGTCAGCCCTGCCCTGCTGGCATAGTGTGCTGGCCAAAAGAAGAGATGGAAGCTGCAGATGTGAAGACACAAGAACTCCTCACAAGGTATGGAGGTCTCCACCCTAAGGCCGGAGTCACACACAACCACAAAAAATCGGTCCGTTTTAGACGGTCGACAATCGGATCAAAATAAAAACATCACACATCCTTCTGGCATCCGATTTTCCTTCAAAGATGCGATTTAATCGCATGTGTGTGTACCTTGTAACATCCGATTTTCATCCGACTTGCGAGATTTTCTCGCAGGCTTGCAAAACTGACATATAATGGATCCAAAAGAATAGTATTTAAATGCCAAAAGAAAGAATAGATATATACACATAGAGCACATATATATATATATATATATATGTCATTGTGACATATATATATACATATATTTATAATTCTTACACTTCTACATACTGTTATAGCCGCTAATTCAATTGCCGGCTTCAGTGAAATCACAGAAGCCGACATGAAATGATACATTGTTTCCACACATTTAACCATGTAATTTCATGTATTTTTATATATGTTTGAAACATACAATTACATGAGTATATGTGTGCTAAATTTCAGACATGTAGGGGTTAATTAAAGGTGTAAATTCGTTGAAAAAAAATGCGTGGGCTCCCGCTGTATTTTCTCCACCAGACAGACAAAGCAAAGCGAGTGGGGGCAGATAATAATAGCCTAGGGAGAGTACATTTTTTTGTGCCCCCCCTGGCTACTAACATCTGCCCCCAGACACCCCAGAAAGGGCAAATCTATAATTAGATTCGCCCTTTCTGGCACTTTGCCCGTCTATTCCCATTGCCCTGTAGCGGTGGGAATGGGTTAATCTCACCTTAATGTCACCTTAGTATTGAAAGGTGACCTTAAGGCAGGTTAATAATTGATAGCTGTCAATTAGACAACTATCAATTATTAATCCTATTGTATAAAAGAAAAATCAAACACACACAGTTTAATAAAAAATAAGTTTAATTAAATAATCACACAGTTTTTGACCATATTTTATTTTCCTGCTAAAACCATTTCCTGTAATAAAAATAAAATAAAAAAGCAAAATTATACTTACCAATCCGATGTACAGTCAGGTCCCACGGTGTAATCCATCAGAAAGGGTTAACAGGTTACAGGTCGCAGAGAGCTAATAATGCTGTCTCAGACCTGTATTCCCCTGAATGAATAAGTTCCTCTCCCAGCGAAAGTAGAGGAATAGATTCATGAATGGAGCTTAATTGATTTATTGCCAATTTAACTGTAGTGACCTGACCTAAAGGGAAAGTGGACACAATCAATTAAGCTTCATTCATGAAACACATCCTCTCCTGTCGCCAGGAGAGGAACTTATTCATTCATGAGCTTTGAGCTGAGCATGCAGGATTACTTGCACTGCTTGGCTCAAAGCTAGTTAACCCTTTGTGAAGGATTACAGCGTGGGACGTGACAGATCGGCGGAATAGGTAAGAATAATGTTGTTTTATTTTTTTTTCTTTATTTTAGGAGATCAATGGCTTCGCACGGATTAAGTGTAAAATAAAATATGGTCAAAAAAATGTGTTTTTATTTCATTAAAATTATTTATTCTTAAAGTGTGTGTGTTTTTTTATTTACTTCAATAGGATTAATAATTGATAGTTGTCTAATTGACAGCTATCAATTATTAACCTGCCTTAAGGTCACCTTTCAATACTAAGGTGACAGTAAGGTGAGATTAACCCATTCGCCACCGCTACAGGGCAATGGGAATAGACGGGCAAAGTGCCAGAAAGGGCGAATCTAATTATAGATTTGCCCTTTCTGGGGTGTCTGGGGGCAGATGTTAGTAGCCAGGGGGGGCACAAAAAAAATGTACCCTCCCTAGGCTATTATTATCTGCCCCCACTCGCTTTGCTTTGTCTGTCTGGTGGAGAAAATACAGCGGGAGCCCACGCATTTTTTTTCAACGAAATTACACCTTTAATTAACCCCTACATGTCTGAAATTTTGCACAAATACACTCATGTAATTGTATGTTTCAAACATATATAAAAATACATGAAATTACATGGTTAAATGTGTGGAAACAATGTATCATTTCATGTCGGCTTCTGTGATTTCACAAAACCCGGCAATTGAATTAGCGGCTATTACAGTATGTAGAAGTCTAGGAACTATAAATATATGTATATGTACATGTCACAATGACATGTATATATATATTATGTGTTCTATGTGTATATATCTATTCTTTCTAGTCTTTATTAAAGCTGTCAGTGTGATTTTACAGTATAGCCGGGGATGAATTGCCGGCTTTTCTAAAGGACACCGATGCGATTTCATCGCAAGTCACACAGTGTGGTCCGTTTGTAATCCGATTTTTCATCGCTCCCATAGACTTGCATTGGCGATTGTCGACCGACAATCGGTGACAATCGCAGCATGCTGCGATTGTACACGGACGTTTAAAACGGACCACAAAAAATCTGATACTGGGAGCTGCTCCATAGATTAACATAGGTCCGACTGCAATGCGATATTTCATCGCATTGCAGTCGTCCGATTTTGTCGCCAGTGTGACTCCGGCCTAAGTCTAGCACTCAAAGATTGTATACCAACAGAAAGGAGGGTAGTCGGGGCTTGATAAGTATCCAAGCCACCATCACGGACGAAACAAGGAGTATCCAGTAATACATCAGAAAAATGGCACCAAAAGATGAAATGCTGAGAGAGAGCCTAAGGCAGCAACAACAGATCTGGGAGGAAGAACAGGAACATGAAGTGCCATGGCAAGACAAGCCTCTGCATGGGATGTACCATCGACTGATAAATGAGGTGGCTGACATGGAGAAATCCTACCAATGGCTGGAGAAAGCTGGAATCCGAGACAGCGCCGAGGCACTAATCATAGCAGCACAAGAACAAGCACTAAGTACCAGATCCATAGAAGCAGGGATATACTAAACAAGACAAGACCCAAGGTGCAGACTATGCAAAGAAACCTCAGAAACCGTCCAACACAAAGTGGCAGGATGCAAAATGCAAGCAGGAACAGCGTATACTGAACGCCACAACCAATTAGCGGGAATTGTATACAGGAACATCTGCACAGCATATGGGCTTGGTCCCCCTAATCAAGGTGGGAGACCCCAGAGAAAGTGGTGGAGAATGAAAAGGCTAAAATCCTGTGGGACTTCAAGATCCAGACGGATAAGCAGGTGTTGGATAACCAACTAGACATTGTCATAGTAGACAAGGATCAGAAGACAGCAATGATAATAGATGTGGCAGTGCCAAGTGACAGCAACATCAGAAAGAAGGAATATGAGAAGCTGGAGAAATACCAGGGCCTCAAAGGAGAACTGGAGAAGATGTGGAAGGTGAAGGCAACAGTGATTCCAGTGGTGATAGGAGCACTTGGAGCAGTGACCCCTAAGTTAGAAGATTGGCTACACAGATCCCAGGAGCAACATCTGAGCTCTCTGTCCAGAAAAGCGCAATGCTGGGAACAGCAGATCCTGCACAGAACCCTCAAACTCCCAGGCCTCTGGTAGAGGACCCAAGAATGAGAAAAGACAACAAAGACCAGCGGGGGTGAGAAGGAAGTTTTTTTATTATATATATATATATATTTATATTTAAGTTCATACACTTCTACATAGCATAATAGCCGCTAATTCAATTGCCGGCTTCTGTAAAATCATTACAGAACCCCCCGACATGAAATGACACATGGTTTACATACAATAAACCATTTCATTTAATATAGTTTGATATATGGTTTTGATTAATAATTAGATGAGTGTATGTGTGCAAAATTTCGGACATGTACGTGTTAATTTAATGTGTAAATTCATTGTAAAAAAATGCATGGGAAAGCCAGTGACTGAGGACAGATATTAATAGCCTTGAGAGGGACCATTGTTTTTGGGCCCCCTGGCTACTAACATCTGACCCCAGCCACCCCAGGAAAGGCACATCTATTATTAGATGCGCCTTTTCTGGCACTTAGCCTCTCTATTCCTATTGCCTTTAACCCCTAATTAACCTATGAGCCACCGCTAATGTCACCTTGCTATTGAAAGGTGACATTAATCTGGGTTAATAATGGAGAGTTGTCAATTAGACAACTCTCCATTATTAATCCTATTGTAGTAAATGGTTAAAAAAACACATACATTAAAAATTATTTTAATGAAATAATGACACATAGTTTTTGACCAATTTTTATTATACTGGTAATCCTTCTGAATCCATTGTTCTCCTGTAATAAAAATAAAATAAAAAAGCAACAATATCCATACCTCTCCGTCGTTCAGTCAGGTACCAAGCTGCAATCCATCTGAAGGGGTTAACTGGTTTACAGCAGGGACCGATGCTAATGATACTGGCCCTGCTGTAAACTCCCGCAGAATTAATGAGTTCCTCTTTGCGCAGCCTCCCCTGCTGACCATAGATGAACTGATTAGCGTGGGAAACTTAATTGATTTTTTCCCACGCTATCGAGTTCACCTCAGGTCAGCCAGGGACTCCGCACAGCTTCACTGACGTCAGTGGTAGTCATAAGAAATAATGGTGAAATACTGTATAGGGGCTGAAACACGAAATTAAAAAGCAACTAGAGAGCAATAAAAGGGAGATATGTACCTTTAAGGCCCGCCGGTCCAAGTACAGCACACCCCAACGCACGTTTAGGATTAGATCCTTCATCAGGGGGTCACTCTTTGTTTCATTGCAGCCATTTGGTAAATTCAAAAAAGTTAATTTTTTCTTATTAATGTACACTCTGCACCCCATCTTGACTGAAAAAAACAGAAATGTAGAAATTTTTGCAAATTAATTAAAAAAAGAACTGAAATATCACATGGTCATAAGTAGAGATGAGCGACTTTGCCTTTTTTAGGGTCGAGTCGGGTTTCGTGAAACCCGACTTTCTCAAAAGTCAAGTCGAACGGAGTCGGCCGACTAACGGAAAAGGTCGGATCGGAGTCGAAAATCCGACCCCAATGCAAGTCAATGGGGAAGAAAAGTCGGCAGGCAGTGGAGGAAAGTAAACATACCTACAGTGCCCATTTCAATGCCAACGACATCAATTCTTATTACTTAAGCTTGTCAACCTTAATTTACTTTATAATAATAGTTACGCATTGAAAACTGGGGGGTTATTTGGCTAAAGTTGTGGGGGGGGGCAGGGCTGGCTCCAGGTTTTCGTGGGCCCCTTTAACACATACCACAATTCATGATGCTCCGATATGGCAGAGAAATATAGGTATAGTACAATGCCAAATACTTCACTTCTTACATTACATGAGTGATATCTATTTTAAATTCTACAATAGCTCAAAAAAACCGACAGTATATTCCTCCATACAGTATTATGGGCACCACATAGTGCGCCATACAGAATAATGAGCCCCATATATTGCTCTATACAGAATAATGAGCCCCACATATTGCTCTATACAGAATAATGGGCTCCATATAATGCTCCATACAGAATAGACCCCATATGTGCTCCATATGATGCTCCATGTATAAAGGGCCCTATATGATGCCCCATAAATAATGAACCCCATATGATGCTCTAGTACAGGGGTCTCAAACTCGCGGCCCGCGGGCCAACTGCGGCCCTCGGGACACGAGTTTGCGGCCCCCACCTCATGGGCCCTCAGGTATATACTTTGCGGCCCTCGGCTGGGATCTCACATGCGAGAAAACCGCATGTGAAATCCCAGTCACTGGTAGTACCGGTCATTAAGGTCATGAATATGGACGCCACTCCTCTCATAGGCGTGCCGCCCATATTCATAAGCTTAATGAGCGGTACCACAGAAAGATGGCGGGGCCGGGTATACTCACCTCATCTCCTGCTGCTGCCGCCGCCCACGCTTCCTGTCTCTGACACAGAGAGCAGCGCCGCTGAATGACGTCATCATTCAGCGGCCTGCTCTGTCAGAGTGAGGAAGCGTGGGCACCGGCGGGGATGCTGCGGACAGGTGAGAGGTGGTGTGTGTGTGTGTGGACAGGTGAGAGGTGGTGTTTGTGTGTATGTGTGTGTGTAGGAGAGCAATGGGAAAAGCAATAAAGGCAGTAATGGGGAAAAGCAATGATCGCAGTGATGGGGAAAGCAATGATGGGAGTAATGGGGAAAAGCAATGGGCAAAAACAATGATGGGAGTGATGGGGAAAAGTAATGATGGGAGTGATGAGGGAAAAGCAATGATGGGAGTGATGGGGAAAAAGCAATGGGGGGGAATGAGCGCTGGGGGAGGATGAACGCTGGGGAGGATGAGCACTGGGGGAGGATGAGCACTGGGGGAGGATGGGCGCTGGGGGAGAATGAGCGCTGGGTGAATGAGCGCTGGGGGGAATGAGCGCTGGGGAAGAATGAGCGCTGGGGGAGGATGAGCGCTGGGGGTGGATGAGCGCTGGGGAGGATGAGCGCTGGGGGAGGATGAGCGCTGGGGAGGATGAGCGCTGGGGAGGATGGGTGCTGGGGGAGGATGGGCGCTGGGGAGGATGGGCGCTGGGGAGGATGAGTTATGGGGGAGAATGAGCGCTGGGGAGGATGAGTGCTGGGGAGGATGAGCGCTGGGGGGAATGAGCGCTGGGGGAGGATGAACGCTGGGGAAAATAAGCGCTGGGGAGGATGAGCGCTGGGGAGAATGAGCGCTGGGGGAATGACTTCTTGCTGTTAACCAGTTAATGTTTACTTGTCCACCACACTGCAGTGTCAAAAGAGGAAGACAGCGAGACAGGCAGCAACATCACATCAGAGAGCTCTTGACCTCGAAACAGAAAATCCTCAGATCCTGGTATTGTAACATAATATTAAGGATAATATTTATTCATTGATATTGCGCTATTAACTCCACAGCACTATACATACATCATCAACACTGTCCCCATTGGGACATTTGATAACATTGGAATGTTTTTGTAAGAGCTTTTCTTGTGGAAAACCTGATGCGGCCCAGCCTCACCCAGATTCTACCTCCAGCGACCCCGGGTAAATTGAGTTTGAGACCCCTGCTCTAGTATATGATGGGCCCCATTTATGATGCTCCAGTGTGTGATGAGCCCCATATAATGCTCCAAATATAATGGTCCCCATATATAATGCTCCATATATAATGGTCTCCATGTGATGCTCCATATATAATGTTCCCCATATGATGCGCCATATATAATGGGCCCCATATGATGCTCCAGTATATGATGTGCCCCATGGATGATGCTCCAGTGTATAATGGGCCCTATCCATGGCCGGCTCCAGGTTTTTATGGGCCCCGGGCCAAAGAGTGTCAGTGGGCCCCTTTAATGATGCACAGATACTGCAGAGAAATATGGGTATAGTACAATGCCAAACACTTCACTTCTTCCATTACATGAGTGATATCTATTGTAAATTCTACAATAGCTCAAAAACCGCCAAATCCTCACAGCACACAGTACAGACTGGACAGTACAGTCCTCCATACAATATTATGGGCACCACATAGTCCTCCATACAGTATTATGGGCCAAATATAATGCTCCATAAAGAATATTGGACCCCAAATAATGCTCCATACAGGATACTGGTCCCCATATAATGCTCCATACAAAATATGGAGCTCTCCTCCGCACTGTACTGCGTTCTGCGCTGTTACGGCTCAGGAAAGGGTGCTGTGGAGAGACTCCCCATCATCATCATTGCCTCCCCATCATCATTGTCTCCCCATCATCATCATTGCCTCCCATCATCATCATTGTCTCCCCATCATCATCGCCTCTCCATCATCATCATCATCATTGCCTCCCCATCATCATTGCCTCCCAATCATCATTGTCTCCCCATCATCATCATTGTCTCCCCATCATCATTGCCTCTCCATCATCATCATCATTGCCTCCCCATCATCATCGCCTCTCCATCATCATCATCATCATTGCTTCCCCATCATCATTGCCTCCCAATCATCATTGCCTCCCCATCATCATCATCATCATTGTCTCCCCATCATCATTGCCTCTCCATCATCATCATCATTGCCTCACCATCATCATTGCCTCCCCATCATCATTGGCTCCCCATCATCATCGCCTCCCCATCATCATCATCATTGCCTCCCCATCATCATCGCCTCCCCATCATCATCGCCTCCCCATCATCATCGCCTCCCCTTCATCATCATCATCATTGCCTCCGGCTCCTCACCACCATCACTGCCTCCCCCCACCACCATCACACATACAGCACCGCAGCACTCTCTCACATACACACACATAAAGCACCGAACTACATACACACACACTGATACACACAGACAGACACACACACACAGACACATACACCTCACATCTCACCTGTCCGGCGTCCGCGCTCTCTCTGCCACAGCCGGCCGCTGAATGATGACGTAATTCAGCGGCGCTGCTGTGAGAGGAAGCGCGGGCGCCCTGCATGCGCCCGCTGGAGCCCGAAGCTGCGGAGGCACGGGGAGAGGTAAGTATTGCGCCGGCTCCTGCCGGGGCCCTGAGCAAGCGGTGTGGGCCCAGTGGCGGCGCTGGTACCGCTCTCATCCGCTAACGGGCGCCGGGGTGCCCGACGGCGAGTGGGCCCCCCCCCGCCTGCTCAGGGCCCCAGCACTTGCCTGGGTATGCCGGGTGCTGACGACAGCCCTGGCCCTATTTATGATGCTCAAGTGTATGATGGGCCCCATATATAATTCTCCAGTGTATAATGCTCCCCATATATTGCTCCAACCATTAAAAAAAATGAAATACCTCTCCTCGCTGGGCACTGCTCTACTCTGGACTCCCCAGCGTCGGCATCTTCCAGCTCTCTGCACTGTGACTGTTCAGGCAGAGGGCGCACAGACGTGACGTCATCGCGTTTTCTGACCTGAATGTCACTGTCAGGAAACGCGGAAGACGTCACAGCGGTGGAGCAGGGAGAGGTAAGTATTGCAAGTGCTGGGGCCCTGAGCAAGCAGGGGGGCACTCTCGTGGGCGCCGGGAACTGGCACAGGGCCCCTCATAGTACGCCGGTGTCTGACAGCGAGTGGGCCCCCCACTTGCTCAGGCCCTGGCACTTGCCCGGGTGCGCCACGTGCTGATGCTGGTCCGGGGGGGAGGGGACAGCCCAGTTAGGGAGGTGGAAAAAGTGGCATATGTTGAGGTGTAGGCTGGACGTTCAGCAGCTGCAAATGGAGGAATTTGAGAAGTCGGAGGAAGAGGAGGACAAAGCGAGCCATTTTGCTGGCAACCTATGTGTCATCAGGGGAAGGTGGTACAAAATCCTTTGAAACCCAGGCATGGTTCATTTTAATGAAGTGAGATCACCTACATTTTGGGTCGAGTTGGGTCCTTCTTTCTGTCAGGATTGATCCAGCAGCACTGAAGACTCTTTCTGATAGCACACTAACAGCAGGGCAAGCGAGCTCCTGTAAGGCATATTGTGCCAATTCAGGCCAGGTGTCCAGTTTACAGGCCCAGTAGTCAAAGGGGAATGAACTGTGAGGGAGAACATCGATAGGGGAGGAGAGGTAATTTTGAACCATAGTTGAAAACTGCTGTCTGCTGTCTGTTGCAATCGATTCAGTATTACCAGTCGTGTGAGTGTTACTCGAGAAATCAGTCCACAACATGGTCATGAAACCCCTGTCTCCAACGCCACTTCAGCTGTGTGCACCACGAACACCTCTTCCATTTGGCCCAGTATGGCTTGTGTAGAACCTGCACCACTGCTGTGTGCTGGGATTGCCTCTAACAAACGGTTTACCCGAGTTGCTTGTTTGTTCGCCAATATTAGCTCTAGGTTCTCCTGTGGCATGATGTTCTGTAATTTGCCTTTATAGCGAGGATGCTGGCCAACCAGTAGTCGTCATCCTTCATCATTTTGGCAATGTGGGGGTCCCTTTTTAGGATCCCAAGACATAATCATGAGCCGCCCAGCCAGGGCTGTGGGGTACTCGGACCCGAGCCCGTTGATCTCTATGGGGGATGTCACGGTGGCCACGGCTCGGTCCGTGGCCCTGGGCGCTCACCCTCAAAAAGGGGATATTTACAGGGGATAATGTCAGTGAATCGTGACGCCACCTGTGGTGTCTGGTGAGGATCACCAGCGCTGCAGCAGTCCACTGAGGCCGGTGTTTTTGGCAGCTTAGGTGGTATCGCTCCCCACAGGTGGAGCGGGCCTTCAGGGCAGCGTAAGTGTAGGGATGCAGGACAGAGGGAATCCAGCCGGGTAAGAATAAGAATGGGAGAACACACAAGTCACTTCTGTACCTTTACTGGAGTTAGTGCAGGAATATCCAGGAGCATTGTAGGGTGAAGGGTGCACGTCTGGATTCTCCCCAGTGAGCAGGTGTAGGGCCTCCTGTTTCTTGCCTCTCTGTAGTAAGTTTCTGACCTGCCTGTAGCTAGGCCTAACTTTGTCTCTGTCCTGCACTGGCTGACTTTGTGGTAGGGCCTTCTCCTGGAGTACACACTCCCTGCTTGTAGGGTCTCCGTGTCCCCTGGCTCTGTTACGCATCAGCTCTTTGGTGCTCCTGGGACCTGTAGTCCTCCAGGAATTCCGGTTGTCTCCTACTGGGTCGTAGAGATCCCTGTAAGCTCGGACCCGGTGTCCGGTATGTGCTTTCTGGGGTGAGCTGGTAAGGCTCCTCTGCCCCCTTGCTACTCTCTCCTCTAGCCTTCGGCCTACTCAGGCCCTCACTAGGCTATTCACACTGGCAGTTAGCTGACTGCCTCTTCTGCCACTCTCTAGAACGTCGGCACGCTCCTAGCTCGCTGACTTGAGCTATGTGAGTCTCACACTGCAGACTGACCTGTTTCAATGTCTCAGAGTTTCTCTGCTAGAGCGAACTGCACTGTTCCTAGAGTGTCCTCTCTAGAGTATGTAACTTCCAGCCTTCTCCCTCCTTTTTTATCTACCTATACAGGCTCCCTCTGGTGGTCTGAGGAAGGGTGAAGGTGTGTGTATGCTCTGAGGGCTTCTTGTGGATGAATCCTTCAATGCACCCTTCTAGGTTCTGTGGCACCAAGCGCAGCTGGGCTCCACAATCACACATGTGGGCCAATGTTCCAGTTGTCAATGATGCACTACAGTGGTGGGTGGAGGAGCACTTTCTGCCAAATCCACATCCCTCCATTCACGCACAAACCCTGTACCTGACCTTGGCAAGCCAACATTTTCTCTTGCCCCGTGAGAAGCACCATCCTCCCCAAAATAATCATCCCCCTCATCCTCCTCCTCCTCCTCTTCTTCCTCCACCTCGTCCAGGACAGTTCCCTGAGCAGACAATGCCTGACTGTCATGAAGGCTTCCCTCCTCCTCTTCCGCTGCAGACGCCTGATCCTTAGTGTGCGTCAAAGTTTGCATGAGCAGACGCATAAGTGCGATGCTCATGCTTATGATGGCGTCGCCTGCGCTTACCAGCCGTGTGCATTCCTCAAAACACTGAAGGACTTTACAGAGGTCTTTCAGCTTTGACCACTGCACACCCGACAACTCCATGTCCGCCCTCAAACTGCCTGCCCGTGGATCCTCCCACAAATGCATTACAGCCTGCCTCTGTTCGCACAGCCTCTCAACCATGTGCATGGTGGAGTTCCACCTTGTTGCAACGTCTATGATTAGGCGGTGCTTGGGGAGGTGGAGCGATCGCTGCAGCCTCTGCATACGACTGGAGTCTATGGGCGAGCGACGGATGTGCGAGCACAGTCTTCGCACCTTATGGAACAGGGCTGGAACTCTGGATAATTATTTAGGAAGCACTGCACCACCAGGTTCAAGGTGTGAGCCAGGCAAGGTATGTGTCTGGGTTTTGCCAGGGCTATGGCCGCCACAAAATTACGGCCGTTAACATTGACTACCTTACCTGGCTCAAGATGTAGACTGCCCAGCCATAACTCAGTTTCTCGCTGCAAGTAGTCGGCCAGTACCTCCGCGGTGTGTCTGTTGTCGCCCATAGACATCATCTTTAAAACAGCCTGCTAACGCTTACCACTAGCTGTTCGATAGTGGGACACCTCGTGTGCAACACTGGCAGCTGCGGATGGAGTGCTCGTGCGACTGCGCTCTGTCGACGAGCTTTTGCTTCTGGAGGAGGAGGGTCGAACGCCTACAGCCAACTGTTGCCTATACCATGGTCAAGGCAGCGCTGACCCACCGCCGCTGTCCCCTGTGGACCCTGCATCCACCACATTAACCCAGTGCGCAGTGATGGACACATAACGGCCCTGGCCATGCCTACTGGCCCATGCATCTGTTGTGAGGTGCACCTTTCCACTCACTGATTGTTTGAGTGCATGGACAATGCAGTCTTTCACATGCAGGTGGAGGGCAGGGATGGCTTTTCTAGAAAAGAAGTGCCGACTGGGTAGGTCATAGTGTGGGACAGAGTAGGCCATGAGCTCTCGGAACGCTGCACTTTCAACCAAATGGAAGGGCATCATCTCTAATGAGATCAGTGTGGCAATGTAGGCGTTCAAAGCCAGTGAGGTTTTGTAGTCCGTCCACGCTTGCAAGTGCATGGTGTTTAAATGTCTAAGCATGCAACTGGTATTCAATTTTCGGATATTTTTCCCTCGGCTAAAGTTCCTTCTGTACTTCTTACAGATAACCTTTGCCTCATCAATATCATTTTGGTCAAAAAAGTGCCACACTGCACTCTTCCTACTATGGTATAAATTTTCAGGGCTTGCACGCTGTGCTAATTTGACCGTCTGGCCAAGCTGTCCTGCAACTTGTTTTTTTAACACGTTTTTGGACTGCTACGGGTCTGCCAGATAACCGCAGCTGCGATGTCGATGCCTGCCATGGATCCTCCTCCTCTCCTGAGCTATTGCCAGCGGCACCCTCTTCCCCCAATGGATGCCAATCCGGGTCAACAACTGGGTCATCCATCACCTCCTCTTGAATTTCATCTGCACCTTCCTCTGTGTCACCGTGTAAGGTGTTAGAGTAAGCGGGAAGGGGCACCTGAGTTTCATCAGGGTCAGGTTCTGGCTCAGTAGACTGCGAGGGCAATGTAGTGCTCTGGGTGAATGTACCAGCAGAATCAGATAGCAGTGGCTGTGCATCAGTGCACTCCATGTCAGATTCATCTTGGACTGGGGAATTCAGGATTTCACTTGATAACCCAGGCATGGTATGTGAAAAGAGCTCCATGGAGTAATCTGAAGTGTGGCCTGCCTCATCCTTCACTTTTGGTGGGGGTGAAGGACACAAGGAAAGGTGTTGTTCCTGACCAGGAGCCTGCTCTGATGACTCAGTGCTTGCATTTTTTGAAACTTCAGAAGAGGAGGCGATAGAGCTGGAGGCTGTTTCGGCAATGTAAGCCAAAACCTGTTCCTGATGCTCCGGTTTTAAAAGCGGTTTAACTACTCCCAGAAAAGAGAGCCTTCCAGGCCTTCTGGAGCCAGACGATGACGCAGGCTCAACATCTCCTGCCTTAGGTGCTATTGGGCTTTTGGCACTACCAGCAGATGCACCACCACCATCATTCCCAGCTGGCCCCCCCCCGCCCACGTCCGTGTCCGTGGCCTCTTCCACCATACTTCCTCATGTTTGGAAAAATGTACCAAAAATACCAGCAGATATATGGTACTGTATGAGGAGCGTACAGCTGTATATGGTGTAGGGGAAAATTTTAATCTCCGTATATATTTCCAGAGTCACACGCAGACGCTCACTCAGTATGGATTTGACCGTAATACAAAGAGCAGATATACGGTACTGTATCAGAAGCAGACAGCTGTATACGGTGTCGGGGAAAATTGAAATCTCCGTATATATTTCTGGAGTCACACACAGACGATCACTCAGTATGGATTTGACCGTAATACAAAGAGCAGATATACGATACTGTCTCAGAAGCGTACAGCTGTATACGGTGTAGGGGAAAATTGCAATCTCCGTACATATTTCCGGAGTCACACACAGACTCTCACTCAGTATGGATTTGACCGTAATACAAAGAGCAGATATACGGTACTGTATCAGAAGCGGACAGCTGTATACGGTGTAGGGGAAAATTGCAATCTCCGTATATATTTCCGGAGTCACACACAGATAGTCAGCATGTATTTGTCCGTGATGCCAGCCGGTACACGGTAGTGTGTGAGGAGCGTACAGCTCTATACGGTGTGGGAAAAAATGAACGGTCGGTAAGTGTGCAGAAAAAAAGAATCAAAGTATTAGTGCTGTGTAAAAAGCAGTCTGCACAGCAGTGTGCACACAGCAATACAGCTATCAGGCGCTGCTGCTGCACACAAGAAAATCCTCCCTTGTCACTGCGCACTAACTGTACAGCACAATTGCTATCAGCACAAGCACAGAAGAACTTCTCTTTCCAGCCCTAACTCTCTCCCTACTGATAAACAGCGTCAGCAACCTCTCCCTACTATTAATATCGGCAGAAGTAAAATGGAGGTCGGAGGTGAGGGCTTTTATAGACACTATGACGCCCCCCCAAAGCAAGCCAATCACTGCAATGCCCTTCTCTAAGATGGTGGTGGACACTGCCCATGTCATCTCATTGCCCACAGTGTACGTTCTTGCTCATTGGCTGAAAAAAGGCGCCTGCAAGCATTATGGGAAAACCGACTTGGGCGCTCGGGTCGACGACCGCATGGCCGACTGCACGCTGTGGTCGGGTTTCGGCCAACGAAACCCGACTTTGGCGAAAGTCGGCGACTTTTGAATCTGACCCACCTATCAACTCTAGTCATAAGTATTCAGACCCTTTGCTCAGACGCTCATATTTAAGTCACATGCTTTCCATTTCCTTGTGATCCTCCTTGAGATGGTTCTACTCCTTCATTAAAGTCCAGCTGTGTTTAATTAAACTGATAGGACTTAATTTGTAAATATACACACCTGTCTTTGTAAGACCTCACACAGGGCCGGCTCCAGGTTTTTGAGGGCCCCGGGCGAAAGAGTCTCAGTGGCCCCCCCTTTAACACATACCACTATTCATGATGCACAGATACAGCATAGAAATATAGGTGTAGTACAATGCCAGATTTCACTTCTTACATGAGTGATAGCGCCCGACTCAATGCAAGTCAATGGGTGCAGAAACGCTGCAGATCCGCACAAAGAATTGACATGCTATGACCTTCACCCAGCAATTACTTGTGTTGTCTCGTTATTGATAGATGAGGTTTTGGGAGGGAGAGAGATTTTTGTTTGTTTGGGGGTCGCCGCAGTCTTCCTAGACCTGGTCGTCCAGCCAAACTGAGCAATCGTGGAGAAGAGCCTTGGTGAGAAAGGTAAAGAAGAACCCCAAGAGCCCTGACTTAAACTCAACTGAGCATCTCTCGAGAGACCTGAAAATAGCTGTCCACCAACATTCACCATCCAACCTGACGGAACTGGAGAGGATCTGCAAGGAAGAATGGCAGAGGATCCCCAAATCCAGGTGTGAAAAACTTGTTGCATCATTCCCAAGAAGACTCATGGCTGTACTAGCTCAAAAGGTGCTTCTACTCAATACTGAGCAAAGGGTCTGAATATTTATGACCATGTGATATTTCAGTTTTTCTTTTTTAATAAATTTCAGTCTAAGATGGAGTGCAGAGTGTACATTAATGAGAAAAAAATTAACTTTTTTGAATTTACCAAATAAATATCATTATATATTGGCAGGGCCAGCGTTAGGGGCAGGCAGCTGCGTAGGGCCCCCGCTCCCCAAGGGGCTCCCAGCTAGCGGCACATCACGCAGCCACTATGGGGGCCCCTGTGAGGCAGTGGGGCCCGCCTGCCACCAGCGTCCACTCCCCCCGCCGCTGCCACCGCTTTGAACTGTACCGGCTGTAAGGAAAAGGTTGTCGCCATTTTGTATAGGGCCTGTACCAGCCTCCATTTTGTCAGTTCACACAGCCACAGACTTTTAGCTACACATTGCCTATTAGCATATCCAGTACGACAGGTTTTGATGTCCACTAGGAATCAATAGGCCTTTACATGCTAATTAGTCTAGGCCAGTGACTGAATGAGATGGTCAGTCGTATGGTAAATAGCCCAAGCTCAGGCATTGTTTCCTGTTCCATATGAATTGCAGGCCAATTAATATGCGTGCTTCAAAGCAATGGGGATGGGCCTAGCAGGTCTAAGAACTAGCCATGACCAGGCTGCTGGTCTCATTCCATTTCACACACAGAAGCCAAGAAGATGGTCTAGGAAAGACCAAGGGACTATTCAGGAACTGAAGACTGTACCTGGGAATGGCAGAGCCAAGGCCTTCCCATGACCATAATACCCGGTAATATTGATCCATAGCTTATACCTTTAAGCCTTGTACATTATTGTTGTATTTTTACTCTGACTGCCATTCCATTGTAATTACGTTGTATAGCTTTACTGTATATTTCTGTAA
>JARQOD010000001.1:490347689-490399633 GCA_033576555.1 Oophaga sylvatica | reverse complement strand
AATTTTTATTTCCTGGATTAAAAAATTATCTTAAAATTCAATTTTGCCACGATTGAAAAGACCCAAACCCCAGAAACATTCAATTGGGAGTTTTTTTTTGGGGCCTTGTAATCCCCAAAAAATACACATAAAATTTTTTTTTTAAAGGGGCCCCCAAAAATTTTTTTTTTCTGGAAAAAAAAATATGGGGACCATTCTTCATGCGCAAGTAACAGTTGGGTAATTCCTGGTTTACAGCTTCCCCCCCCCCCACCAAATTTAACTAAATATTACAAAAACCCACTATACAGATTCCCTACAAGCAGCTGCTTCTTTCCCCTCCCGGGAGTTTTATCCTATGAGGGAAATTCCCCAAATTTTTCGGGAAAATTTTTTCTTTTTAATTTTTTTCCCTAATTTCCATTTTTATACAAAGTCAAAGTTATGCTAAAACAAAACAGTGCAATTTTTGTCTGCTTTTATCTTAACTTACAAGGTATGTGTGTTAAAAAAATGATAGTACCATAACCTCCTTGAAATTTTTTATTTTACGCATAAAAAAAAATACATTGCGGGTATAAAATACTTTGTTATACGAGGCTTGGATTGACTCAAAAGAATCCCCCAGGGGCCCCCTGTGCAAGGGGGGCTACCAGCCTTTTTTTGCCCGCATACTTGGACTTATACATGAATCACATGTACAACAAGGCGGCTTTTAAATCATGTAACACTACTAACCCTTGTATAAAAAATGTTTGTAAAAATTCACATTTACATATAGTTTAAATTCCCTTTAGTTATTACGGTGTGCCTTTACATTCCATCACACCCGGTTAATACACCTTGGGTCTACCTATATAAAGAACTGGGTGGGGAAGCAGGGGTTTCACCCCATGCCCGAAATTTCTTAAAAAAAAATTTATCTACCACAATTTTTTAAAAAAGAATAAGAACCCACTGAAAACATAATGTGAGAAAGCATA
Organism: Oophaga sylvatica; assembly: GCA_033576555.1. Classification (NCBI taxonomy): domain Eukaryota; kingdom Metazoa; phylum Chordata; class Amphibia; order Anura; family Dendrobatidae; genus Oophaga; species Oophaga sylvatica. The sequence goes on along the minus strand of JARQOD010000001.1, from coordinate 490,398,671 downwards.
AAAATTTTATTTTTAAAAATGCAAAAAAAAGCAAATTTTCCAAACAAAAAAAAAAAAAAAATTCTTTATTTATTGAGGTGGAACAGTCTCCTTCTCACACGCCTGCCTTAATGAGCGTGTGAAGGGGTCTTCTCTTAGTAAATATTCACTTTTTTTTATTTTGCGCCAATTCATAACTGCATATTGGTTATCATCCAGTATGGACCAGAATCTAACCACAACTACATGTCATGATCCACATTTGGATCTGTGGCAGATCTCTCTCTGCATATTGAAACCTTTTTCCTGTCTGGCCAGCGGGGGTTAATCTCAGTCTTTGCCCCAGTGGCCGCTGGTGTAATTGCATGGCTTGATTTGTCAGGAGAAGGGGGAGTCCACTCCGACGATCCTTTAAAAGGCCCCATTAAGCCTCAGCTGGTGTTGGTAATATTGCTTCCTCTGGAAACCAACCAAGCTGGAGTCAGGAGCTGCTGAGAGTAGTTGTACTTCAGTTGCTTCCCTCAGTGTACCTGACTGCGATAGTGGTGATTGGCGGGGTATCTAAGGGAATACCAGTGCTTGTGGACAGTGGAGCAGGAGTCAATTTGATGGATGCTCACTTTGTCCGGACCAATGGCCTGATGTGTAGGACGCTAGCTAAACCATTAGGCGTCCAGACCATTGACTCTGTCCCACTCAGCCAGGGAGTGTGACCCAGGTCGTGCATGATATACGCCTGCGTATAGGGACTCGTCATGAGGAGTCCCTGTCATGCTACGTCTTGGAGGGTATGCCAATAGCCATCGTTTTAGGCCTCCCTTGGCTGACAAAACACAACCCAGTCATAGATTGGCGTTCCAGGGAGGTAGTCAGCTGAGGTCAGTTGTGTGAGGGCTGCTGCCTGGGGGCTACTGTCTCTGCCGTCTTTCTGCAACCTTCCCCTTCTTCTCCAGTGGGGGCAGCCGAGGTGTTGCCAAGGAGTAGGGGCAAGTCCCAACCCTCACCACTAGCCAACCCTGTGAGTCAGAGCCCTCTTGGGAGGAGGGTTCAGGGAGGGGGTGGTTTCCTCTGAGAAATGTGTAAGTGAGGTGACACAGGGGGACGCCTCTGTTGTCAGTTCCTCAAAGAATTCACCATCTTGTGGCAAACGCGTGTGTGTCACTGAACGTTCAGGTCCGGACCTGTGTGTGAACGAGTATGTATGAGTGTCCACCAAAAACATCCGGTGGAAGTGTGCTGCTGGAGTCTGGAGTTTCTTGGGTGATTGGGCCGTATCGGGTGTCGGCCATTCTCGGCCCGGGGACTTACCACTGGAGTCACCCCCCAGTTATGCCCGTACATAACTCATTCCCCAGGTCGGCGCTCTGGAGATTTGTGGTACCTCTGGAGCATACGTTATGGCCCCCTCCATCTGTCTGCGTTTGCCATAAACCTGAGAGTCAGGTGACTGCTGGGGTGATCCTGGTGGATCGAGCAGTCCTCACCGTAGGTGGTATATGAGGTGCAGTGTTGAGGGTCCAGAGGCCCCTCATTAAAGGGGGTACTGTCACGATCCACATTTGGATCTGTGGCAGATCTCTCTCTGCATGTTGAAACCTTTTTCCTGTCTGGCCAGCGGGGTTAATCTCAGTCTTTGCCCCCGGTGGCTGCTGGTGTAATTGCATGGCTTGACTTGTCAGGAGAAGGTGGAGTCCACTCCGACGATCCTTTAAAAGGCCCCATTAGGCCTCAGCTGGTGTTGATAATATTGCTTCCTCTGGAAACCAACCAAGCTGGAGTCAGGAGCTGCTGAGAGCAGTTGTACTTCAGTTGCTTCCCTCAGCTGGTGCCTTATTACTCTGCTGTGCCGAGCATTACAATAAAGAAAGCTAAGTGTTTATTGTTTAGTTGATTTAACCCTTGGGTGTCTGTCTTTCCTTTGGTTGTTTTGTATTATTCACATTATTCCCTGTCTCACCTCCTGGGGCTAAACAGGAGATAGGGACAGGTGACTTGGGCCTTGCTACCTTTAAGCGTACCCCCAAGTTAAGGAAAGACAGGTCCTCCCTTAGCTTTAGGGGCAGTTCAGGGGCCCAGTTCCTCGTCCCCTGTATTCCTTCAACTGCCCGCAACACTACAGCCAACAGCAGTGTTAATAAATCAAGAATTAGGGAATTAATGCATAGACCCAATTAATGACCAAAAAGGGAAAACAAAAATTATCAAATTCATTGTTACCATGATTTTGAGATGAATGGTTTTATTTTATCTCCATTTCTGAAATAGCTGCAAGAAAAATATAAATAAAAAGCCAAAAACACTTGAACTTAAGACACAATGCAGTAACAGGAGCAAAGAACTCATCGAATCACAGTAGCAGCAAATATTAATACTAGTGAAACATATATTTACAGTGCCTTGCGAAAGAATTCGGCCCCCTGGAACTTTTCAACCTTTTCCCACATATCATGCTTCAAACATAAAGATACCAAATGTAAATTTTTGGTGAAGAATCAACAACAAGTGGGACACAATTGTGAAGTTGAATGAAATGTATTTGTTATTTTAAATTTTTGTGGAAATACAAAAACTGAAATGTGGGGCTTGCAATATTACTCGGCCCCTTTACTTTCAGTGCAGCAAACTCACTCCAGAAGTTCATTGTGGATCTCTGAATGATCTAATGTTGTCCTAAATGACTAATGATAAATATAATCCACCTGTGTGTAATCAAGTCTCCGTATAAATGCACCTGCTCCGTGATAGTCTCAGGGTTCTGTTTGAAGCACAGAGAGCATCATGAAGACCAAGGAACAGAACGGCAGGTTCGTGATACTGTTGTGGAGAAGATAACAGCTGATTTGGATGCAAAATGATTTCCAAAACTTTAAACATCCCAAGGAGCACTATGCAAGCGATCATATTGAAATGGAAGGAGTATCATACCACTGCAAATCTACCAAGACCCGGCTGTCCCTATAAACTTTCATCTCAAACAAGGAGAAGACTGATCAGAGATGCAGCCAAGAGGCCCATGATCACTCTGGATGAACTGCAGAGATCTACAGCTGAGGTGGGACAGTCTGTCCATAGGACAACAATCAGTCGTACACTGCACAAATCTGGCTTTTATGGAAGAGTGGCAAGAAGAAAGCCATTTCTCAAAGATATCCATAAAAAGTGTCATTTAAAGTTTGCAACAAGCCACCTGGGAGACACACCAAACATGTGGAAGAAGGTGCTCTGGTCAGATGAAACCAAAATTGAACTTTTGGCAACAATGCCAAACGATATGTTTGGCGTAAAGGCAACACAGCTTATCACCCTGAACACACCATCCCCACTGTCAAACATGGTGGTGGCAGCATCATGGTTTGGGCCTGCTTTTCCTCAGCAGAGACAGGGAAGATGGTTAAAATTGATGAGAAGATGGATGGAGCCAAATACAGGACCATTCTTGATTAAAACCTGTTGGAGTCTGCAAAGAGCTGAGACTGGGATGGAGATTTGTCTTCCAACAAGACAATGATCCCAAAACATGAGGCAAAATCTACAATGAATGGTTCACAAATAAACGTATCCAGGTGTTAGAATGGCCAAATCAAAGTCCAGACCTGAATCCAATCGAGAATCTGTGGAAAGAGCTGAAAACTGCTGTTCACAAACGATCTCCATCCAACCTCACTGAGCTCGAGCTGTTTGCCAAGGAAGAAAGGGCAAGAATTCAGTCTCTCGATGTACAAAACTGATAGAGACATACCCCAAGCGACTTGCAGCTGTAATCACAGCAAAAGGTGGCGCAACAAAGTGTTAAGTTAAAGGGGCCAAATAATATTACACGCCCCACTTTTCAGTTTTTGTATTTCCACAAAAATTTAAAATAACCAATAAATTTCGTTCAACTTCACAATTGTGTCCCACTTGTTGTTGATTCTTCACCAAAAATTTACATTTGGTATATTTATGTTTGAAGCATGATATGTGGGAAAAGGTTGAAAAGTTCCAGGGGGCCGATACTTTCGCAGGCACTGTATAACACAAAATGTTGTTACAAAGCACAACATTGTATTACTTATGCCGAGTGACACAATTTCAATGTGTAATTAGGAAGTCGCTGTTATTTGCAGATTCTTTGAAGCGTATACTTTCCACCTTAATAAAGAGTAAATGCTGGACCATCACAGACACACATTCATTCTTCAAGTATTAATACATTTGCAATATATTAAAACAAGTATAAGGGGTGCTCACTGCTAATAAGGTAGGCGCTCAGGAGAAAACAAGTAAGTCAATAAACGATGAACTCCGGCACTCTAAAAACAAGTTTCTAAAATTAACAAGACCCAAAGAAAAAAATGATACAGACACGTATAATTCAACGTTTCGGCAAAATCAAGCCTTTTTCAAGAAGTGTTTGTTTCTGCAAAAATAGAACAAAACTATTTTGTCATAATTGATGTAACAACATGATATGACAAGAAGGATCTGGAGATACAGAGAATCTAAATACATCATGAATAAAGGAAAACAAATCATTTAAAAAAAAAAGCGGAGATTAACTATTGACAAAGCATGATCCAATATGTAAATAAATGAAGATAGCATCCAGTATATTGTAACACTGAACTCAAGTGATAGAATAAAGACACAAAGTGAGACCATCTCTTTGCTGTACTAGATGGTAGGATATAAATTCTATGCATGTTGGGCCTCAAATACATGTCAACCGGAGACCCTCAGGTATATACCTTCAACCATGGCTTTTTTCTATATATATATATATGATGACATGGCACTCTATTCATTTTTTTCATACAACATGAATTATATATTCTACATCTTTGTATTTACAGTGGGATTATATACCATTACCTATAGAAGATATATCACGTAAGTAAAGTATACATTTTATATGGTTTTCTTATATGTGTTCAGGATTCCCAAAAGACTACTTTTCTGATAGTGCTTTGACGTGTATTTGAGGCCTAACATGAATATAATTTAGGCCTCAAACTCCTCGCAGATATTGTACTTAGTGGGATTTGAACCTAGGACCCCACTGCTGCAGTGCTAACCACTGAGCCACTGTGACACCCATAATATGTTAAAGTCTAAAAACAAATCCTTAAAAAGCGTTAAACTACATCGCAATCCTACACATTTGGTGGGGATATGACAAGCGACCACACCAAAGCAAAGTCTGAGCGCCCTGGGACCCTAAAGCCACAAATCCCCCTGGTCTTACAGAGAGTACGCTTCCCGATCATTGCAGGTCCTTGTTTTATTATGTTTATATATATTTAACCCTCTACTTAGTGTCTACACTTTTCTGAGTTTTGCTGTGCCACACGGGTCATACCCAAAAGTATGCAGGGAATGTGGAGATAAGGATGTGTCCATGTTCCTTTGGATACAACACATCACCTTCTTTTAAAACACGCTTAACACTCCCCACTAGAGTTGAGCGATACTTTCCGATATCCAAAAGTATCGGAATCGGAATGGTATCGCCGATACCCAAAAAATATCGGCGATACCCGATACCGATACCGGAAATACAATGTAAGTCTATGGGAACAAAATATCGGAATTAAAAAAAAACCATTCTTGCCTTGTTGGTTAATTGTACATGAAGGAAAACAAGAAAGAGTAATGTAGAATGTATTGGGGGAGGTTGAGGAGACATTAAAGGCATAGATGTTTAACCCAATCCAATGGAATAGCATTAATATTTTTTTTTTGGAAATACGTTCGGATTGACGAAGAAATTGACTATGTTGTTAACCTTTTTTCTATTTTGGCAAATATGTATGTTTCACAACTTCCATGCTCTTCACCTTTTTAACTTTTGACACACTTTCTCCTTCATAATCTTCAGCAGCATCATCTTTGTCATCAAATTATTCTTCATCTTCACCTTCTTTATCTTCTTCGTAAACTTCTTGTTATTCATCTTTTTGTTAACATTACTCATATTGTTCTTATTAAACTATTATTCTTCTTCATATTCTACATCTTCATCTTCTTCATCATATTCTTATTTGTGACAGAGATTCCTGTACTTGTAATCTGTCAAAGTATGAATTTTTCATCCTTCCGTTCTTGCTGTCACAAAAGATTTAAATTACATTAGTATTTGTCCGTGTTCAGTTTAGCCTGCAGCAGCAGGCATTTTCCAGGGGCACCACGAGGAGGAACGGACTCACCCCCATACACTGCTTAGTCTTCTTCTGCTTATAATTTAGAGCATATATTTTGCTCTTCATTTTGATCTTATACTTCATGTTCTTCTGCTTTTTGATCTTCTGCTTATTGTTCTTCTGTCTCTTGTTCTGTATCTTGTAGTTTGTCGTAACCTTCTTTTTCCTGTTGGTGATCTTCTTCTGGGTAATCTTATATTTCTTCTTTGTGATGGTGTTCAGGCTGGTTGGCTTGATGCTCGTCGTCCTTGGGGTCGTCATCTTCTTCGGGGTGGTCTTTAGGGTCGTCTAACTTCCGAGAACCAGTTGACGTTACTGGAACCCGGACGGGTAGCAGAAGGTACAAGAGCCAATGCAAGTAACGAGGACCAGCTGACTGTGCTGGAACCCAGAGGGGCAGCAGAAGGAAAAGAGCCAATGGCACAACCGAGGACCAGCTGACGTTACTGGGACACGGTTACTAAGCAGGAGGTACCTGTGCTCCAAAGCACTACCAAGGACCAGCAGACGTTGCTGGAACTCGGATACCGAGATGGAGGCACCTAGGCCAAAGGCACTGTGGAGAACCAGCTAACGGTACTGGAACTCGGACGGGTACCATAAGGCACCCATTAAAATGTAAGTTGACAGGCCGCAAGCCGTCTGCAGTTACCAAATCACACAGTCCTAGAGTGGGTGCTTGTCCTATTTTCACAACAGAAAGAGCCTTTATTTACATATCCCACAGCACACATAGGAATCACCTAAACTGCAGGCACCATAGAGTCGGATAACCGGAATGCAACATGACAGGACAACTTATTGGAGGCTAATTTACGTTGACACTGCCAGGAAACAGCTGTGGTGCTGTAAACAGGGTGGGCATGAGTCAGTACCCGTGCCAATTACTTACGAGCAACAACTGGCGGTGTTGGAGCCCAGGGATGAGAGGAGGACAGGGTGGAGGCAGCATGACTTTTTGTCGTACACACAGCAGGGGAACAGCTGCCATTACTCAACCCCAGTAACACAGGAGCAAGTGTTGACTGTGCTAACAGCACTTACAGGCAACAACTGGCGGTGTTGGAGCCCAGGGTCCAATGCATCGACTTCAATTGCTTCCACCTCCTCTCAGTAACACAGCACTGTTGATCAACCATCTGTCTCTTCACCGCCTGCCAAATTGCCCAGTCAGTCAGAGAGTTCTGTACAGGAGCCAGCTGAGTCTCTGCTTCTGTTCTCAGAATCTGTTGGTTTGCAAACAGGGGCACAGCCAAGCAGCATTCTGGAATGTGAAGAAGAGGGAGTATGCAGTGATGCGCAACAGCTGTGTCTCTCTGAATCTGAAGAGGCGGGTGAGACAGTGCCGATGGTCAGCACACCGCAGAACGCATCTGATGATGATGAGACTCAGGTGCCAGTTTCTGTTGAGCATGGTGATGGCCAGACCACCCAACAGCAGCAGGTGTTGTAAGAGGTTAGTGGAGATGATGAGGTCCAAGACCCAACATGGCGTGAGGAACAGGAAGGTGGTGGCAGCAGCTCTGAGGAAGCGATTGCCCCAACGGTACAAACAGGAGGGAGAGTTAGGCTGCATACTCTGTTGCCTGTAGCCTCCATTTTGGCACCTGTTCGGATTTCTCTTCCAAAAGTCTAAACGGACGCTCCCAGGACTTGCACTGCGTGGTCCTTTTTTCACACACTTGCAGATGATATTTGCTATGTCAAATGCAAGTTGTGTAATCAAAAAGTAAAAAGAGGTAAAGTGTCAGTAACCTCAATACCACAAATATGTCTAAAATTGTGCGTAGAAAACACGTAGTTGAGTTACAAAGACACACTGAAGATGTACAGTCTATAGAGAATCACAGCACAAGTTTAACTGCATATGTCATGGTTAAATTTGAAATTTTTATTGCACACTTGATGTGAAAAAAGAAAATAGCTATGAGACGACTGACTGACGTTTTGGGCAACGCAGTGGCCTTTATCAAATAGTCGCTGGAAGAGATAGAAAAATTTACAGTCAATGACAATGGATAATATATACAATATATACATAGGGTGAAGAATATATATACATAGGAATTAGGCAACATGTTAAACATTTGGGTGATACTGTAGAACACGGAGAATTATCCCTCTAGGGTATGCGGGTGGATAATGTAGTTTTCTGTTGATTTTTGTGAGTGTGTAGAAAACAGGGGTGATGGGTATTGAATATTAAGGAATGTCATAGTCTTACAGTCTATGGTGATCATTAAAGATGTTTTGTCAGAATACGATCAATTTTTTGACAGATGTAAAATGTAGGGTCACAATTGAGTTTTCTGTAGGTTAGGTTAACTGACAGTTGTCTATGAATTTCGGCAATAGATTGGGTCTTATTCATAATAACGATAGCACCCCCCTTATCTGCTTGTTTAATAATAATGTTGGGTTATCTTTCACAGATTTTATGGCTTGTTTATCTGTGGGTGTCAGGTTGTGGCGTATCGGGTGTAGGCCCAATCTCGGCAAACCATCCACGAGCACAGGCTCTGAATTCTGGCATTGCAAAACTCCTGTCCCTTGAAATGCTGTCATTCAGGCTGGTGGAGACTGACAGTTTACGGAACTTAATGGCATTGGCAGTCCCACAATACAATGTGCCAAGCTGATTTTATTTCAGCAGGCAAGCCGTCCCTGGTCTGCAAAACCATGTTGTTGAGGTTAAAATTAAACATGCGCTACTAAACTCCGTCAGTAGCAATGTACACCTGACCACCGCTGCGTGGACCAGTACCCATGGCTGGGACGATACCTTTCCTTACTGCCCATTGGGTCAATGTTGTATAGCCGGGTACAGATCTTGCGAGTGGCGCTGTACGTGTTCAGGCAACTACAAGGATTGCGGGAATCAAGTCTGTACACATTGACTCCTCCTTCTCCAGTTCCTCAGAAACATCGTTGCAGGAGCCGTCACGGTCTACCTCCACATGGACCCGTGAACGCTTAATAAGAATCTTCAGTTATATAGCGCCAACATATTCCGCAGCGCTTTACAGTTTAACAGTTTCCGAACACAAGTCATAAGTAACAACGTTACCAATACAATAATGAAAGCAATATAATCCGCACATGCTCGTGAGAGCTTACAATTTACAAATATGTGGGGGAGATACAAAGTACAGGTGTTTATATACAATGGTGTATTTAGAATGATGGCCCAGCCATTTTGAGGGAGTGAGGGATGGATGGAGATAGTGAATGGGCTACACACACACACTTACACATAGAATGACTTTGATTAGTGAAGGTGATAGGCCGCTATTATTATTATAGATTTTTATAGCGCCATTTATTCCATGGCGCTTTACATGTGAAGAGGGGCAAGTATAGATAAGTACAGTAAACATGAGCAATACAAGGCACACACAAGTACAGAAGGAGAGAGGACCCTGCCCGCAAGGGCTCAGAGTCTACAGGGATGGGTGAGGATACACTAGGAGAGGGAAGACCTTGAAGAAATGTGTTTTGAGTGAGCGCCCAATAACATGCAAATTGTGGATAGTTCTAATTTCTTGGGGTACAGCATTACACAGTATTGGCGCAGCGCGGGAGAAGTCTTGGATTCGGGAGAGATGTTCTTTAGGTGTAGGCGGCAATAGCGGGCAACAGATTGTATATGGGAGGTGAAGGAGAGATTGGTGTCAAACATAACACCCAGACAGCGAGCCTGTTGACCGATATGAGCACAGACGTGGCCAAACGTCAACAGGCCGTCCTGAAATTAATTTCCATGGGGAATCAAAGCCACACAGCGATGGAGCTCTGGAATGCCATAAAGCAAGAGAGCGACATGTGTATTTTGCCAGCGAATCTCCAGCCAGGCTTGGTAGTGTGTGACAATGGCCGAAATCTGGTGGCAGGTCTGGGCCTAGGCAACGTCACTCACATACCATGTCTGGCACATGTGCTAAACTTTGTCATCCACAGTTTTTTGAGGGACTATCCGGATCTTGATTCACTGCTGCACAAGGTCCGCCTACAGTGCGCTAACTTGCGACGTTCCACCATGGCCAGATCGCGCATTGAAGCTCTGCAACGCAGATTTTGCCTTCCTGAACATCGCATCATATGTGACGTACCCACCAGGTGGAATTCCACGTTACATATGTTGGAGCGGTTGTGTGAGCAGCAGCCAGCAGTAATGGAGTATCAGCTGCATCAGTCGCAATCAACTCGCAATTTGCGCCGTTCACTTCACCACTACTGAGTGGGCCTCTACTATAATAATCTTTATTTATATAGCGCCAACAGATTCCGCAGCGCTGTACAGTTTAACAGTTTCATAACACAAGTCATAAGTGACAACGTTAACAATACAATAATTAAAGCAATATAAGCCGCCCCTGCTCGTGAGACCTTACAATCTACAATGAGGAGGGGGAGCTCCAAAGTACAGTTGTTTATATACAATGGTGTATTTACAATGATGGTCCAGCCATTTTCAGGGAGTGAGGGATGGATGGAGATAGTGAATGGGCTACACACACACACAGTTACACATAGAATGACTTTGATTAGTGAATGTGATAGGCCGCTCTGAACAAATGTGTTTTGAGTGTGGAAGTAGGGCTGTTAATGGAGATGTTGAAGTCTCCAAGGATAAGGGTTGGTACTTCTGAGGACATGAAAGTGCGGCAGCCAGGCAGAGAAGTGGTCAAGGAACTGTGTGGGCGAGCCTGGGGTCCGATATATTACCGCTACTCTGAGGGAGAGGGGACGAAAGAGCCTGATGGTGTGGACCTAATAATTTGCAAAATCTTAATATAAAATTTACATGTTACATATTTACATCTAGTATAAAACATTTAACCATTAAGCCTACTTACAGAACAAGGAAGTGTAAAAAAACTTGTGCTTAAAAAAAAAAATGTGCAAATAAAATGTGAGAAGGGCAGTGTAACAAATAATTTAGGAAAAAGATAAACTAACATCAAGTGCTGTGTGCTGTGTAAGAGCCAGACACATTAACATGAAATCAGTCTGGAATAGCGGTGATTTTCTCCCATAACCCAAGTAACATTCTGGGGAGAGGGGTGTAGAGTCAACGATCAGCAACTAGCTACGGTAGATCAAATACCTGAAAAAAAAAAAAAAAAAAGTTATTTAACATTCATAACATACATTTTATTTTATAAAAAACCAAAAAAAAATTATTTAACATTCATAACATACATTGTATTTAACCAAAAAAATAACAAATTTATTTAACATTCCTAAGATAAATTTTTTTTAAAACATAAAAAACTATAATACACAGCAGGATCTTTAGTAAAAACCAGACTTACCACTGTAACCTCTTAATCCTTGCAAGCTTCAACACAATGTTGACAAGGTACACAGCAGGGGTGGTCGGTCTCCTAGACAACGAGCAAACTCCTTCATGTTGAGAGAGGCCACCATCTCCTTAGCTTTCAGGTACTTTTCTGTGGGAATGAGCTTGTCTCCAACCAGCCAGGAATATCCATTGAATGGCACACCATGGTTTGGTATTAGCACCCAGCCAGTACCAAAAGTGAAGCCAACCACAGTTCCCATTTCTCATGAACTTTATTTGATATACTGGCTGGCCAAACATTAGTTTCTCACAAAGGAGCTGAAGACCCTGAGTGGCAGTAGGTGCAAGTCTCTCCAGCATGACCTGTTTGTTAGATATTTGCCGTCTACACACCTAAAGAACATCTCTAGAATCCGCCCTTTTCTCACCATGGAAACAACAAAAACCCTCACTGTAGCATTGATCCACTCCCGCCTGGACTACTGCAATGCTCTATTACTTGGCCTCCCCATTACTCGACTATCCCCTCTCCAGTCCATCCTTAATGCAGCAGCCAGGGTCATCCATCTGGCTAATCGGTACTCGGACGCGTCCACTCTTCGCCAGTCCTTACACTGGCTGCCCATTCATTATAGGATCCAATTCAAAGTACTGGTTCTCACCCACAAAGCTCTCCACAGTGCAGCACCCCCCTACATCTCCTCCCTCATTTCTATCTATCGGCCTAACCGACTGCTGCGCTCTGCAAATGACTTTCGACTAACCTCTGCAGTAATCCGTACCTCCCACTCCCGACTACAAGACTTCTCCCGCGCTGCGCAAATCCTCTTGAATGCTCTACCACAAGAAATTAGGACTATCCACAATTTGCCTGGTTTCAGGCGCTCCCTCAAAACACATTTGTTCAGAGTGGCCTATGACATTCAATAACCAAAGTCGTTCTATGTTTAAGTGTGTATGTGGAGCCCATTCACTATCTCCATCCATGCCTCACTCCCTCAAGATGGCTGGACCATCATTGGAAATGCACCATTATATATACACACCTGTACTTTGTATCTCCCCCACCTCATTGTAGATTGTAAGCTCTCACGAGCAGGGTCGGCTTATTTTACTTTAATTATTGTATTGTTAACGTTGTTACCTATGACTTGTGTTTTGAAACTGTTAAAGTGTAAAGCGCTGCGGAATATGTTGGCGCTATATAAATAAAGATTATTATTATATCAGAGGGAGAAGAGGATTGGGCCTTGACAAGGTGCCCGATTGCATCTTAAGTGTTATTGAATGTTGGAGCCAGTCCACCGCATAAAAGCAGCCATACAGTGTCCGGGTACCTGCTTGGATTTCGATCAAAATGAAGACTACTTTGATGTACATGTACACCAATTAGAGAAAAATGACAAGGATGAGGCAGTAAGACACGCTCAGCAGAGTACAAGCAGCATTGCTTGAAGAAGTAACTTGAGCGTGATCAAAATTGAATAAATTAAAATCTCAGACTACAGTGAACACAACTCTTAGCTGTGAAAGGGCTTTTTGTGTCCTTCTACAGTGTTTTCAACCAATGTATTGGATACGGATGGAAGCACGTCACACTATAATTTCAATTGAATTGAGCAGCAAGAATTACACTAAAGAAAAAAAAAAAAAAAAGAGTGTGAGAGTGACATGTGCAGATGCCTACATACAGCGTTGTATGCCGAGCAAACTGCAGCGCGTCACCTGCACTCACACACACACCTTGCAGACCTGTGAAAAAAAACACTGCAAGGCAAAAGGAAGATGTACACAGCGGTTGGTAAAGTAGCCTGCCTAAAGCACAGTACACAAAATCGCAATCTCTAACTGTCCCTCAGAGTCAGCAGAGCAGCGTTCTGTCCCAAACTGAATTAACAGCACAGTGACGCTAAAATGGCGGCTTTATCCGGCAACAATACCTTCCTTGTGTCACGGTTAGGGTAGCATGTGTCTATTATATGAGTGTCTGTAAAATGTAACGTTACGCAGACTTATTCTGCCCTTGGGACGCAAAAAATAAGACAGCAGTAATCATTTACTGTATAAAACTCCACCTATGCGCAACAAAACAAGCACGTTCCCTCTTACGGTTCCTGCGCTGACATGTGAGTGGGGAGTTTGGAGACGTTCCTGAATTTATCCCAGGTATCCAAGCATATCAGGCCAATAGGAGAGCATTAAAACCACCCACGGTGGTGACTTAAATATGGTGAATCTAAACAGTGAAGAACTGTAGGTCGATGCGAATGAATGTGCGATCACATGACACACGTTTATAATAACCCTTGCTAGACACGAGTAACTTTGTAGACATTTTGACACACCTGAACCCAGATGGCAGTGAATATTCATTCTATTCGGCGCCACATGACTCTTGGTCCAGAATAGATTATATATTGCTAGCACACGAGCTATTAAGGGGAGTGGAAGAGGCAGATGTGCACAACGTAGCTAAATATGACCACGCGCCCGTATCAGTGACCCTGCCAGATATGGTGCAGATGGGGCCAAACCAAACTTGGCGCTTCCCGACCTATTTGTTAATGGATGAGAAGTTTCGACATCACGTGAAGCAATGGTGTTTTTAATATGTAAGGGATAATGGAGATACTAGGGATAGGCCGGAACTTTTATGGGCAGCAGGGAAGGGAGTAATGCGCGGGAAACTAATAGGTTATCAGACAACGCTAAAAAAGAAGATCGCGACAAACTACTCGCAGGCTAGCAGGATATTATGCGATAGGTACACAGCAAACAAGACAAGTTCATCAACACAGGTTAAAAATAGATGTAAGCAGGCTAAGGCTGACTTACACGTATGGGTATATCGACGAGAGACAAGCAGTAATAACAATTATAGAGCCGATGTATATCGTTATGGTAGCAAATGAGGGAGACTATTAGCACGACTAGCGAAAGGAAATCACATTCGTCATCAACATATTACAGCGTTAACGAATAAACATGGGATCATGAACACAGACCCTCGAACCATAAACACCATTCTACAAGAATACTACTCAGACTTATATAAGGTGGAACATACGGATAGTGAGGAGGGTAACACCTTTGTAGATGGAATACGGTTACCATCCATCACAAACTATCAGCTTCTCCTTTTAAAAAAACAAATTGAGATGACGGAAGTGACAGCGGCGATAAGTTACTTTAAATACGGGAAAGCTCCAGGACCTGACGGGTTTACAGCCAAATTATTTAAATTATTGAGTGAGGATATCCCGTCCACATTGGTACGCACCTTCAATCATATATTGGAGACAGGAGGGTTGCCCAGCCATTCAAACATGTCACACATGAAGTTGCTACTAAAACCAAACAAACATTCACATCTGCCTGGATCCTATCGTACATTCTCACTCATTGACCATTATATCAAGATTTTGTCCAGGATCATGGCAGATCTTTTGAGTAGCATTGGTCCTACGCTGATAGGGCGATCACAAGTGGCCTTTGTTTGCTACTTTGTTGGCTACTATCAGTCTCACTATGCATAACACATGTGTGCAGTGGGCAGTATTACCTTTGCCTTCGGTGGAGTAGGAAAACCCCTCTCCTATCGAAGTGTTAGTTGGGGAGATGGAAGATTTGACACCGGGACCTGAATTGTAATACTTAAATGTGACAGGTGACAAATTTGTTAAGGCGCAACTCCGCGGCCCCTAGGTTGAGTCTAGCCCGTGAAAATTTACTGGTTGTCAATGGGGAACCCCAACACCCCGGGGCAGCTACAGTATTTCAACAATTAGAGCTGAACCAAGATTTGCTGTATCAGGTTTATAAAATACATGTTGAAATTTTTTAACAATTGCTGCTACCGCAGTCATATCGGAGGTTGGTAATGGACTTAGCGCATGCGCATGTACTAGGGTGACATTTGTGCCAAAAGAAAACCCTACACAGAATTATACAACGGTTTTACTGGCAGGGGGTCTATCAAGAAGTTAAACGGTATTGTAACTCTTGTCGCATGCGCCAGGTACACAGTCCTCAGCCTCATTTAGTGAGTCCCTTGGTGCCATTAAAAATTTTAGAGGTCCAGTTTGAGAGAATACCCATGGATCTGGTGTAGCCGGTTAATAAATCAGCAAGGGGTCATCAACAGGGGCAATAAAAGGGGCACTGTGTGGGTCACCAGTTTTGAGCACACCTGAGTTCAAAAGAGAATTCATTGTCCAGACTGATGCGTCAGAGGTAGGTATGGGTGCCGCGTTGTCTCAGGACTGGAGCTTAACGGGGAGGAGCATCCCATTAGTTTCCTGAGTCGAAAACTTACTCCATCAAAAAACAGAGACAGCATTGTAGAGAGAGAGTGCCTGGCGATAAAGTGGGCACTGGAGTCGTTGCGCTACTATTTGTTGGGGATAACATTTTGTTTTGTAAATGATCATTCCCCTGTGACTGGCAGTGTTGTAGCCCAGGGAGTAGAGTTCAGGTGGTAGAAAGATGAACATAACAGGAGACTTGGAAAACGTTGGCAAACAGTTATTTAATCTGAAAATGGACAGGCAAATTCAGGTGAGATCCATGCCTTGTTCATTTTCAGAAAAATAAGCCGGTCTACATTGTCTGAGGATAGTCGCATGCGACGGTCTGTTAGTACACCACCTGCAGCACTAAAGACGCGCTCAGATAATACACTGGCAGCAGGGCAAGCCAGCACCTCCAAGGCATACCACACATCAAATACAAATATAACAGTAATAATAATATTATTAATAAAAAATGAAATTGCACACACAGTACACAGACACAGCTCATATGTGTGTATAAGAGAGAGTGTTTCTGTGTGTAGTTCATGCCTCTAGCCTAGAAGATCAGTCTTGCTAAAATCTTTAACACTGACCCTGTTCTGTTCTTAAAATGGTGGATGCTGAACTGCTTCTCAGCCCCCTCATACACAATCATTATGTGGCACTGCTGGGCTCAGTCAGAGGCATCAGATTGAACTAGGCTGTCCTGAGTCATTCTCAATAGAACATTTTGTTCAGCAGTTCATTGTTCATTTAGTTCAGAGGTCACATGATGCATTTCCTATCAGCTCCTCACAGGATAGGGTGGAGAAAAACTGAACTAAATGAACTAATCTTTTGAACTAATCTTTTCAGTGAACTAGTTCATGGTGAACTAATCAACAAAATTAACTAGATTTCCCATCACTATGGTGTACACCTTGGTGGCGCTGTCACAAAACTTCGCCACATATGTAACATACAGCTCTTGCCCTGTGCAGAGGCGCTGCTTGTGCTCCCTCTTGTTGCAGAGGTGTCTACAATGCCTCGACGCACAGAGCTGCTTTGTAAAGCAGTAGCAGCAGCAGCGCTCTCGGCTGGAATGGAGAACAGTATGGATTTCAACAGTGTGTCTTGGTCCTCCAGCATCTGACGTGGTGAGAATGTGGCCGATGCGGCGGTCGTTTCTCAGGCACTGCAGCATGAAATCAACCATGTGCTGCAGACTCACAACTGGCCAACAAACGCTGCCCTCTGGAAGAGCGTCACACTAATAGATTTTTGTAAATTTAAAATAGAATAAAGCAGCAGCAATTTTTGAAAAATTACAAGGATGAGCCAGTGACAGACACTCAGCAGAGTACACGCTGCGGTGGTTGAAGTAAGTGGAGCGGGATCTACACTCCTACAAAAAAATTAAAGCTCAGACTAGAGTGAACACTGAAACACAACTGTTCACTTGCTGTGAAAGGCCTTTTTGTGGACTTCTATTATGTTTGCAAGCAATGTATTGTATTTTGATGGAAGAGCGTCACACTAATAGATTTTTGTAAATTTTAAATAGAAGAAAGCAGCAGCAATTTTGAAAAATTACAAGGATGAGCCAGTGACAGACGCTCAGCAGAGTACACGCTGCGGTGGTTGAAGTAAGTGGAGCGGGATCTACACTCCTACAAAAAAATTAAACCTCAGACTAGAGTGAACACTGAACACAACTGTTCACTTGCTGTGAAAGGCCTTTTTGTGGACTTCTATTATGTTTGCAAGCAATGTATTGTATTTTGATGGAAGAGCGTCACACTAATAGATTTTTGTAAATTTTAAATAGAAGAAAGCAGCAGCAATTTTTGAAAAATTACAAGGATGAGCCAGTGACAGACACTCAGCAGAGTACACGCTGCGGTGGTTGAAGTAAGTGGAGCGGGATCTACACTCCTACAAAAAAATTAAAGCTCAGACTAGAGTGAACACTGAAACACAACTGTTCACTTGCTGTGAAAGGCCTTTTTGTGGACTTCTATTATGTTTGCAAGCAATGTATTGTATTTTGATGGAAGAGCGTCACACTAATAGATTTTTGTAAATTTTAAATAGAAGAAAGCAGCAGCAATTTTAGAAAAATTACAAGGATGAGCCAGTGAAAGACGCTCAGCAGAGTACACGCAGCATTAGTTGAAGTAACTGGAGTGTGATCTGCACTCAAAAAAAAAAAAAAAATCACAGACTGCAGTGAACACTGAAACACAACTGTTCACTTGCTGTGAAAGGCTCCTTTGTGGACTTCTATAGTGTTTGCAACCAAGGTATTGTATACGGATGGAAGCACGTCACACTATTATTTCAATTACATGGAGCAGCAAGAATTACACTGAAGAAAAAAAAAGAGTCTGTGAGTGACACGTGCAGATGCCTACAGACAGCGTTGGATGCAGAGCAAACTGCAGCGTCACCTGCACTCACACACACCTTGCAGAGCTGTTAAAACAACACTGCAGGCAAAAGGAAGCTTTACACAGCCGGTGGTAAACTAGCCTGCCTAAAGCACAGTACACTAAATCGCAATCTCTAACTGTCCCTCAGAGTCAGCAGAGCAGCGTTCTTTCCCTAACTGAGTTCACAGCACAGTGACGCTAAAATGGCGGCGGCACCTTTTATACTGCATTCTGAAATCATTTCAGCAGCCAATCACAGCCATGCCATTAGTTAACATGACCGCAGCAGTACAGGATGTGCCCACACTTCTTAGGATTCCTCATTGGCTGACTATAATCACATTGCCTCTCAAAGAATTATGGGAACTTCCGATTCCGGTATACGATATATGAAAAATATCGGAACTAAGTATCGGAATTCCGATACAGCTAATATCGGCCGATACCCGATACTTGCGGTATCGGAATGCTCAACACTACTCCCCACCCAACCCCTCATGATTCATCAATACTGGATTTTTGGTGGTGGCCCCTCCTGAAGGCATTTAAACAGTTTTCTCATTCGGAAGTGGCCAGCTGACAGGTCTCAGTGCCGACCATTGCTGTATATATGGTACGCGTGTGTAATTTGTAGACTGGATACTGCTGGTATGTGATACCTTCACTATACACTTTAGATCAATGGATCATAACTATCCATTGTAAGTTCTCATTGTGTGATACATGACCTTCAAGATACCAAGCAGTTAAGCCCCCGTCATACACAGCGATCTCGCTAGCGAGAAATTACAATTCAATAATGAGCGACTCGGATCTTTTCCCTACGGATAAGGGAAGAAAAGTCTAAGTTACTTACCGTTAACGGTATTTTTCGAAGTCCATGACAGCACTACGGAGAGAGGGGATCCGCCCCTTAGGAACAGGAAACCTACAGATACAAAAGGGCGGCACCTCTCCCACGCATCAGTTGGGTTACAGAGCATAAGAGGACATCAAGGTTAAATGGTATACAGTAAAAAAATTTTATGCATCACACAGTAACATTAATCAATTGTTTATTACATGTGGACTATATAAGAGGAAGAAGTGCACAAAAAAACCCGGGTGGGAATGTAAGGGTGCTGTCATGGACTTCGAAAAATACCGTTAACGGTAAGTAACTAAGACTTTATTCGAACGTCCATGACAGCACTACAGAGAGAATTACAGAGAGTAATAACTACTTAGGGAGGGACTACAGCCTGCAGCACCCTTAGTCCGAAAGAAAGGTCTGAGGAAGCACCCAAATCTAATCTATAATGAGTGTAAAACGTGTGTGGAGAAGACCACGTAGCTGCCTTACATATCTGGTCAATGGAGACTTCTGCCCTCTCTGCCCATGAAGTCGCCACAGCTCGAGTGGAATGCGCCCTTAGCCTCTCAGGTGCCGGCCTGCCCCTCGAGGTGTATGCCAGAGAAATTGCTTCCCTAATCCATCTGGCCAACGAGCTCTTTGTTAATCTACGGCCTTTGTTAATTCCTTGAAAAGAGACAAACAATGCATTGTCCCTTTTCCAGGGATCAGTGACTGCCAAATATTGCAGCAGACATCTTCTAACATCTAAAGTATGAAGTTTCATCTCTTTTTGATTAGATGGATTAGGGATGAACGAAGGGAGAATAATTTCCTGTGTTCTGTGGAAAGCGGAAGACACCTTAGGTAGGTATGCCGGATCCGGCCTAAGTATTATCCTGTCATTCAGGACCTGAGTGTAAGGAGATAGTCTAGATAGTGCCTGGATGTCACTTACCCTCCTAGCCGAGGTTAATGCTACCAGGAAAGCGGTCTTAAGGGAAAGAATTTTTATTGATGCTGCTGATATAGGTTCAAAAGGGGGCTCTGTTAAAGCAGTGAGAACAAGATTTAAGTCCCATGGCATGATTCTCACCTTCACTATGGGTCTCGACCTACCCGCAGCTTTAATGAATCTACTGACCCAGTAATTATTTGCGATGTTGCAACTAAAGAGTGCCCCCAAAGCTGAAACTTGCACCTTAAGGGTGCTTGTGGAGAGACCTAAGTCCAGACCCTTTTGTAGGAATTCTAGAATCTGGGTTATCGGTGTTGGGTCCCCTGCTACCACCCCCGAGCTCTGAAGAAATTTCTTCCAAATCCTAGCGTAGATTCTAGCTGTAACCTCTTTTCTGCTTTTAAGGAGAGTATTAATTACTTTAGCAGAAAACCCCTTATCTCTCAGCAGCGACCGTTCAAAATCCACGCCGTCAGGTGGAGGCCCGCTACTCGAGGATGGTAGACTGGACCCTGGGAGAGCAGATCGGGAATATCCGGCAGGACCCACGGGTCGGCTATCGACATGTTTCTGAGACATGAAAACCATGCCCTCCTGGGCCAAAAAGGAGCGATTACTATTATCCTTGCCCTGTCCTTCCTGACCTTCCTCAATACTAGGGGAAGTAAGGACAGGGGAGGAAATGCGTAGGCTAGATTGAAATCCCACTATAATAGAAGAGCGTCCACTGCCAGAGGGCGTTCTTTGGGATTCAGAGAGCAGAACTGTCTCACTTTCCTGTTGCTTTTGGTAGCAAAGAGATCTACCTCCGGTAGACCCCATTTCCGCACAATTAGGTCGAAGATGGAAGTCTTTAATGACCACTCTCCTTGGCTCAGGAGATTGCGGCTTAAGAAGTCCGCCTTGGTATTTTCTTCTCCCCTTATATGTAGAGCCGTTAGAGAAAGAAAGTGTCGTTCTGCTATCTGAAGTAGGCGCCTTGTCACTTCCATGAGAGGACCGGAACGAGTACCACCCTGGTGGTTGATGTAAGCGACTGTGACCCGATTGTCGGAGAGCACTCGAACGTGGTGACCCTGTAGATAGAGAAGGAGCTTTTTAATTGCTAGCTCTACCGCTGCTAATTCCTTCATATTAGAAGACATTTGAATTTGATCCTGCTCCCATAAGCCCTGAACCATAACGTCCCCCATATGAGCCCCCACCCAGAGGGGCTAGCATCTGTTGTGACTATTCGGGATATCTCATATTCCCAGGGAACCCCCTTAGACAGGTTTGTCTCATTCTTCCACCAATCCAGGGATCTTATAGCAGCCTGGGACAAGGATAGCTGGCCTTCCAGGTAACCACCTAGCAAATTTTGATACAGCAAGACCTCAGCTTGCAGCGCCCTTGTGTGAAATTGGGCCCACCGAACCGCGGGAATGCAGGACGAGAGGGAGCCCAAAAGAGACATGGCCTTCCTAAGCGACATGGAGGGGTTACTGGAAGCGTTTAGGACCTGGTACCGTAAGCGAATTAACTTGTCTGACGGTAAACTACAGTTCTGATTCTGTGAATCCAGAATTAGCCCTAGAAATTGCTGAACCCTCATCGGATTCAAACGAGACTTTTTGGTATTTATTAGCCATCCCAGCCGCTCTAAGGTAGAAATCGCTCTTTTCAGTTGCTCTAGGCAATGCTCTGCCGTCTTTCCAATGATAAGAAAGTCGTCAAGGTAGGGGACTATGAGCATATTTGATTCACGTAAGTGGGCCATGACCTCCGACATAACCTTAGTGAACACTCGTGGGGCAACCGCCAAGCCAAAGGGAAGGGCGCTATATTGAAAATGTCGCAGTGATTCCCCCATCTGGATTGCTACTCTGAGGAAACGCTGATGCTCCATATGGATCGGTATGTGGTAATAAGCGTCTTTCAGATCTAACACCACCATAAAGCAATTTTTAAACAGAAGCTTTATTGCTGAGCTGACCGTTTCCATTTTAAATGAGTGAATAATCAGGAACTTATTGAGGGCTTTCAAATTAATAATTGTTCTAAAAGACCCGTCCGGTTTACGGATCAAAAACAGAGGGGAGTAAAACCCCTTACCCCGCTCTGCTTCTGGCACCTCCACTAAGACTTTCTTAGCGCAAAGCTCCTGAACCTCCAACTCTAGAGCGGCCTGCTCCGATGGCGATGACCTGAGTGGGGTAATATTAAAGTTATCCCAAGGTACCGAGGAGACTTCTAACCGCAGCCCTGTAGCTATGATGTTAAGGATCCAGCTACTGCTTGAGATTTCCGACCAGGCCGGGTAGAAGGCCTTCAATCTGCCTCCTACCGGCATTGCTAGTCATTGCGAGGGTTTTTTTGTTTCCCTAGGTGGACCTCTAAACATAAACCCTGTACCTCTTCGCCTCTTTTCATCCCATTTGGCTCGTTCCCTGGACGACCTTCGGTAGCTGAACCTCCTTCTGCTGAAAGGTCTTTTATAGGAAGGGGTTGATAGACTGGAAAACTTTTTCTTGTCGTCCCCTGCCTTCTCTAAAAGTTCGTCCAGGACCGGGCCAAAAAGATATTCGTAGTGCTGTCATGGACGTTCGAATAAAGTCTAAGTTACTTACCGTTAACGGTATTTTTCGAAGTCCATGACAGCACCCTTACATTTCTACGCCTGGAAAATTCTCCGTGTCTTGAGGACGCTTTCAACTCTGCCCTTATTATCTCCTTCAGGCTTTCGGTGAAATCTGGAGTCTCCTCCGCTATCTAAAAAGGGAAGGGGCATAGGGGGGGTTTACTATCTCATCCCATGCCGCTGCCCTTCCCACTCAAATGCCCTACCGTCTGTTGCATGCACGGCTGGCACAACCTTTTAGGGCAAGCGTCAGGCAGAGGGCAAGCGCAAAAGGCACATTCCCTGTGCTTGCTTTTCACCGAACACTTCTTCCCCTAGTAACAGACACAGAATGGGGGAAAAACTGTATTACTGGGTATTCTAAATCTGACGATCTCTTACCCAGATTATACAGCAGTAGGTACCGGATCACGGGGAGGGGGCTTTTTCCCAGCTGCGGAACTTCTGCGGCTGGTGCTCCTGGCCATTGAAGAGGAGCGCTCTGTCTGCTGCTGCTGGCTCTCCTGTTGCACCGAGGGAGCTTCTGCAGTGTCCATCGTGAAAAATGGGGCAGAAGCGCTTTACCTCTTTCCTAGGCTCCTTATATCCTCCCCCGGATATCCGGATCAGCAGGTCTGGCCAGGGGTCCACCCCCTCCTACTCCCCCCCACGGCCCCCCCCGCACCTCTCCGCCGTCCCCACAGCAGGCGCCGTCTGATGATGCAGCCGCCAAAAATTTCAAAAACGCCGGCCGGCGTCTCACTTCCGGTTCCGGTGGTGGAGACTCCGCCCCCTTTTTTCCCCGCGCTCCTACAGACCCAGCCGTACCGATGGAGGTAAGTATAGACTCTCGCCGCATCGCCCCTCCAGCGGGGACACGAGCGGAGATCTCCCCAAACCCAGCCGCGCCGCTGCCGAAGCGCCGTCCATAGCAGCGACGCGCGGCGGGAAATTCAAAAAAATCCCCGCCGCGCCGTCCATAACAGTGACGCGCGGCGGGAAATTCAAAACCGCCCGCCGCGCCGTCCATAGCAGCGACGCGGTGGGAAATTCAAAATTTTTTAAAAAAAAATTATTATTTTTTTTTTTAAAAACACGGCTGCACCACCTTAAGAGGCCCCCCCATGACAGGACCACAGGAGAGGACAGGGAGAAGGCATCAGGACCTGGGAGAGGGGGGGGAATACTTACCTACCGGCGCTGGCTGGGAGACAGGGATCCTCTGGATACTGCTCCACCTGCTCCGCACACTGCCGTGGAATCCTACCCGGACCCACCGTGGCGCTTCCAGGGGCTCCGCACCGGCCGAGGTAGGAGATTCCCCCCGCTACCTGGGTCGACCGGCCGGCCTGGGTCCTCCTGAAGATCTTCATCTGTAGGAAACCCGTCCTTTAGGAACAGGAAACCAACTGATGCGTGGGAAAGGTGCCGCCTTTTTGTATCTGTAGGTTTCCTGTTCCTAAGGGGCGGATCCCCTCTCTCCGTAGTGCTGTCATGGACGTTCGAATAAAGAACCCAGGACCCAAGCGCTGAAAAGCAGTAGCGCTAACCATTCAGCTATGGAGTCAGGGAGGCAGCCTGGCGGCAAAGAATGTATTTTTAGTGTACAGAATAATTGGGTTTCATTCAGTAGTGACGCCTTTTATTTTGTTGAGAGAAGACCTGGTGTTGTCACAAAATGAGACAAAGTGTTACCTATGAAAAAAGATTCTCAAACCTCTTTCACTAATGAGACCAAGTTTTATGGCTACTGATAGGGACAGGGCAAAGGTCAGGGTTAGGATAAAGGACTATGGTCCAGGGCAGGAGTCCATATAGGAGCAAGGAGAAGTTGTACTATAGGTTTCATCAGATGCTGCGTTCTCCCTCTGTAGATTCTCCTTCTGCAACTCAGGATGTTGGGGGAAATGTCCCCTGTATACATCAAAACTAAGTAAAATAATTACTGTGCTTTATGTGGAAAAGTGGATACAAACCCACAATATGGCAGGCAGCAGCATTAGCTGTGAGCCATAGGCAGCACTGCTGAAAATAGATTTTCTCTGTCTAAAGAGCTCAATAGTTTTGCCTTCTTTCCAGGAATTTACCATGTCATCTATATATACCGGTAATACCGGTATATTTTCTACAAAATAACTAAAAAAAATAAAGACGCACAATTCAAATAATCTTTTTTTTAATAATGAACATAACAGATCAGTAAATATAAACATATTTGGTCACCTTATAATCATAAAAGCCTGCACAGTGCAAAGAGCAGTAGATTTACAGTGATCAGTAAAAAGTGTAAAAAAGGTTACTGTTTTGTTTCCTCCATTACACTAATACAGTTAATACCATTTAATGCTTACATTATATGTTTGATTAGCAATTTCACAAAAAAAAGTATGTAGGCAAATTTTAGCATTTTTGGTGATTTATTCATAGTAGTGTGAACAAATGCATCAGAAAGCTGTCATTGTGCTTATGTGTATGTTATATCATTGATACAGTAAAGATGTGTATCTTCGTACCGTGTTAGCCAGTAGATAGAAAACTATTTAGACTTGAGAGTCCTCAGTGGTTGAAACCTTTTAATGGCTAACTGAAAAGATGGTAACAAATTGCAAGCTTTCGAGACTACTCAGGTCTCTTCATCAGGCAAAGACTAATACAAATTCTGAAGAATCACATATTTGTACACAACACAGCACAGAAAAAATGCAATAGGTAAGACAAGTGACGTAAAGCAGAACTGTCATTATGGGAGATAGAGATGAACATAAATATTGGAACAGTTCATAGATAAGGAGTGTGAAAGTTTTATTGCCCTCTGATTGGGGTCTGGCAATGTTTTGTGATGTTCTCACAGGGTCTTTGGAGTAAATTCCTTAATTGATGTAAAACGTCATAAATCCGTGTGACAGGTTCATTCCAGCATTAAGAGTGTCAAAGGTCACCATCAATTTGTATTCGCAAACTCTTCTGTGTCTCTGAGATGTGAAACTACCTTTCAGTACAAGTAATTTCATATCCATCATGCTATGACCAGGGGAGCAAAATGTTTTGCCACAGGTAGATCCATTCTTTTTTCTCTTATTGTGTGGCGATGAGAATTCATCCTTGTTCTCAGTTTTTGCCCGGTCTCTCCCACATACAGACCCCCAGTTGGACATTTAGTACATATAATTAGGTACACCACATTAGATGTGATGCAGCTGAAAGTACCTGGTATCTTGTAGTCCCGATGGGAGTTGGGGATCTTTATCTTGTCTGTGGTCATTATAAATGGACAGGTTTTGCATTTCTTCTGGTTGCAAGGAAAGGTTCCTGCAGCTGTTGGGGAGGACAGGGAACTTCTGACAATGATGCTTCTTAGATTTGGGGGCTGCCTAAAACACAGTAGTGGGGTGTCTGGAAATATGGATTGTAATCAGGCATCTTTTTGTAGTAAAGGTTGTTGCTTCCGTGCAGCTCCCCTTAGCACCTCCAGATTTGGATTGTAGGTGACCACTAGAGGCACCCGGTTATTTTCTTCTTTAGTTTTGTAATGTAGCAGGTGATTTCTTGATATTCTGGTGGCTCTTGTAATTTGGTTTTCAATTGTTCTTGGATGGTAGTCCTGATTTAAAAAGGTCTTTCTAGGGCGACCAAGTTGTTCATCTCTATCCATGGGGTTGGAACATATACGGTTGTATCTGATGGCTTGGCTGTAGACAATAGAGTTTTTTATGTGTTTTGGATGGAAACTGTCCCATTTAAGGTATGTTGGACGGTCGATTGGCTTCTGATACAGGGATGTCTCTATTTCCTTTAGTTTAATGATGGTGTCCAAAAAGTTAATTTCAGTGCTGGAGTAGTTGAGTGTTAAATTGATG
This sequence comes from Oophaga sylvatica, assembly GCA_033576555.1. NCBI lineage: Eukaryota > Metazoa > Chordata > Amphibia > Anura > Dendrobatidae > Oophaga > Oophaga sylvatica. The sequence goes on along the minus strand of JARQOD010000001.1, from coordinate 490,372,259 downwards.
GTGGGATGAAATTGATTGAACTGTTCATGGAACGTCTTTAGCTGTTGCTCAGACTCCATCCAGATGATTAAAATGTCATCAATGTAGCGGTAGTAGGCCAGAGGCCTGATGGGACATGAGGACAGAAAGTCGCTTTCAAGCTTGGCCATGAAAAGATTTGCATAATGTGGAGCCATTTTACTTCTCATAGCTGTGCCAGTCTCCTGTAAATAGATCTTGTTGTCAAATTCAAAGTAATTGTGGGTGAGGATGAATTTTGTGAGTTTCACCACAGAATCAGCATCATTCTCGGTGTTTTCCATGAAGTCTTTGCAGGCATTTAATCCATCCTGGTGTGGGATATTAGAGTACAAAGATTCCACATCCATGGTGGCCAGGATGGTCCCTTCTGGTAGAGGACCTATTGCTGCTAGTTTATTCAGTAGGTCAGTTGTGTCCTGAATGTAGCTGGGTGTATCCTTTACCAGGGGTTTAAGAATGCCCTCTACCCATCCAGATACCTGCTCAGTAAGGGTGTCCACACATGAAATAATCGGCCTCCCTGTATTTCCAGCTTTGTGGATTTTGGGAAGCATGTAGAATGTCCCTGTTCTTGGACTATCTGGTATCAGGTCATCGGCTCTTAAGGATTTGTCAGGCAGACAAGATACCAACTTGCTTAGTTCCTTGTAATAGTCCTGTGTAGGGTCCGACTCCAGTTTTCTGTAGTAGCGTGTCCGTAAGTTGTCTGTTTGCTTCCTTCATACAGTCTGATGTGTTCATCATGACTATTGCACCTCCCTTGTCAGCAGGTTTAATGATGATTTCTTTGTTGGTTTTCAGAGACTGTATAGCCTTTCTCTCCTGGGCACTGATGTTGGATGCTTGTCTCCTGTTGGTGTGTTATGAATGTGCTAGAGATGGTTTCTGAGCAGAGGCTCCCTCTGGTGGTTACAGACAGTACTGAACCTTTCAGCGAGGAGTGGCAATCTGGGATCACGGATTGGTCTGATATAAGGGAGGTTCCCTCCCATGATCGTTGCCGGTGATCAATTGTTCTTGTCTCAATTGTGGTTCCTGGTTCATTTAATAATAATAATAATAATAATAATCTTTATTTATATAGCGCCATCATATTCCGCAGCGCTTTACAGTTTAACAGTTTCAAAACACAAGTCATAAGTCACAACGTTAACAATACAGTAATTAAAGCAAAATAAGACGGCCCTGCTCGTGAGAGCTTACAATCTACAATGAGGTGGGGGAGATACAAAATACAGGTGTGTATATACAATGGTGCATTTAAAATGATGGTCCAGCCATCTTAAGGGAGTGAGGGATGGATGGAGATAGTGAATGGGCTACACACACACACACACACTTACACATAGAATGACTTTGATTAGTGAATGTGATAGGCCGCTCTGAACAGATGTGTTTTGAGGGAGCGCCTGAAACCATGCAAATTGTGGATAGTCCTAATTTCTTGGGGTAGAACATTCCAGAGGATTGACGCAGCGCGGGAGAAGTCTTGGAGTCGGGAGTGGGAGGTACGGATTAGTGCAGAGGTTAGTCGAAAGTCGTTTGCAGAGCACAGCAGTCGGTTAGGCCGATAGATAGAAATGAGGGAGGAGATGTAGGGGGGTGCTGCAGTGTGGAGAGCTTTGTGGGTGAGAACAAGTACTTTGAATTGGATCCTATAATGAATGGGCAGCCAGTGTAAGGACTGGCGAAGAGCGGACGCGTCCGAGTACCGATTAGCCAGATGGATAACCCTGGCTGCTGCATTAAGGATGGACTGGAGAGGGGATAGTCGAGTAATGGGGAGGCCAAGTAATAGAGCGTTACAGTAGTCCAGGCGGGAGTGGATCAATGCTACAGTGAGGGTTTTTGTTGTTTCCATGGTGAGAAAAGGGCGGATTCTAGAGATGTTCTTTAGGTGTAGGCGGCAAGAGCGGGCAAGAGATTGTATATGGGAGGTGAAGGAGAGATTGGTATCAAACATAACACCAGACAGCGAGCCTGCTGCCGGGGTGTTATTATGGTGCCGCCCACTGAGAGGGAAATGTCAGATTTAGGGAGGTTAGTAGACGGCGGGAGCAGAAGAAGTTCAGTTTTGGAGAGGTTGAGTTTCAGATAGAGAGCAGACATGATGTTGGAGACTGCGGACAGACAGTCGGTGGCGTTCTGTAGTACAGCGGGGGTAAGGTCGGGGGATGACGTGTATAATTGTGTGTCATCAGCATAAAGATGGTACTGAAAGCCAAATCTGCTGATGGTCTGTCCAATTGGGGCGGTGTAGAGAGAGAAGAGAAGGGGGCCAAGGACTGAGCCCTGGGGTACACCGACAGTGAGAGGGAGAGGAGATGAAGTGGAGCCAGAGAACGAAACACTGAAGGAGCGGTCAGAAAGATAGGAGGAGAACCAGGAGAGAACAGTGTCCTTAATACCTAGAGAGTGGAGCCTGGACAGTAGGAGACGGTGGTCAACCGTGTCGAAAGCTGCAGAAAGGTCGAGTAGAATGAGCAGAGAGTGGTCGCCGTTACGTTTTGCTGTCAGAAGGTCATTGGTCACTTTGATGAGTGCAGTTTCAGTCGAATGTAGGGGTCGGAAGCCGGACTGTGAAGGGTCTAGGAGGGAGTGAGTGGAGAGGTAACGGGTGAGGCGGGAGTAGACTAGGCGCTCCAAAAGTTTGGAGATGAAGGGGAGATTGGAGACCGGTCTGTAGTTGTTTGTGCAGGAAGGGTCAAGAGCGGGTTTCTTTAGTAGTGGAGTAATGATGGAGTGTTTGAAGGAGGATGGGAAAATGCCAGAGGAGAGTGAGAGATTGAAGATTGTAGTTAGGTGAGTTGTGACAACAGGAGAAAGAGACTGGAGGAGATGTGAGGGGATGGGGTCGGTAGTGCATGTAGTCGGACGAGAGGAAGAGAGGAGTCTGGAGACTTCTTCTTCTGTGATGGGATCAAATGTGGAAATTGAGCCAGGGGAAATGCAGGGTGGGATGGGAGTCACAGCACTTGGTGGTTGAGAGCAGATTTCCTGACGGATAGTATCTATTTTTTCTATAAAGTGGGAGGCCAGGTCATCAGCACAAATGTCTGTGATAGGGGCTTGTGCTTTTGGCCTGAGGAGGGAGTGAAAAGTGTCAAAAAGTTTCTTGGGGTTGTTGGCTAGTGAGGAGATCAGTGTGGTGAAGTAGGTCTGTTTGGCGAGGTGAAGGGCAGCATTATAAGTTCTTAACATGAATTTAAAGTGGATGAAGTCTTCTGGTGTGCGGGTTTTTCTCCATAGGCGTTCAGCACTCCTAGAGCATCGCTGGAGAAGGTGAGTTTGCGATGTGAGCCAGGGCTGTTTTACTGTGTGTTTGGAAGTTCTGAGGGTGAGCGGTGCTACTTGGTCAAGGGTGCTTCTAAGAGTGTCATTGTAGTGCTGAACAGCCAGATTAGGACAAGAAAAAGAGGAGATTGGGGACAGCGAAGAGTGTAGGGAGTCTGAAAGTGTCTGAGGGTTAATGGCTTGCAGATTTCTGAATGTGCGGTAGGTAGGAGTTCGCTGGGGTGGTGGAGGATTTGTGAGCGTGAAGGAGAGAATGTTGTGGTCAGATAGTGGAAGCGGTGAGTTATTTAGGTGGGAACTTGGAAGTTTGCTGGAGTCTTGCCTGCATCTCCTGCTTTCAGATAAGATATTTTTTGCTTTTCTTTTTGTGATTGCTTTTTGCATTGTTTTCTGCACTTTTGTGGAGGTCAGCCAGGTCCCCTCCTGGGGCCTGGGCTCCTCACAGTTTGTCTGCAGCCACTGTTGTTTGCTCATTTGCTTTTTCCTGTTTTTTCAGCGGCTGCGGCTTGGTTTTTGTTCACACTGAGATCTGATTCAGTGGGTGGCGAGATCGTGTGATCTCAGTATTTTTGTAATCAGAATAGTTGGATTTTTGTAAGGTTTTCTGGGTTGCAGAAAGTAATCTCTCCTGTCCTATCCTATTTAGTCAGCTTGTGGCCCCAGCGTTTGCTCAGTCTATTTTCTGCCTATGTTTGTATTTTCATCTTGTCTAACCGCCATTATATGTTTGGGGGCTTCCTATTTTCTTTGGGGATCTGCTCCAGGGCAGATAGCTTTCATCTTTCTGCCTTTAGGTGTAGTTATCTCTCAGGCTGTGACACGAGGCGTCTAGGATCAACGTAGGAACGCTCCACGGCTACCTCTGGTTGTGTCGTTAGTTTAGCAATCTGCAACCATCAGTTACCAACATCTCAGGTGTTCGACTGCCCTGCTGTTGTTCCTGTCTTCCTCAGCTACCGAAACATAACAGTATCACCGGCCATAACTGAAAACTATATGGTACTCACAGAAGGGAAAAATAGTGTGGAAAGAAAAAAAAAAGTTGTCAGAGTTGTCAGAGATTTATTTATTTATTTATTTTTTCTGTTTGTTGTATTTTTTCCCTCTTTTTCTCTGGGTGCTGAGGAGGATTTTTTTTTCTCTCAATGGAGTTTGCACAGTTGTCTGGCCGTGTGGGTCAGCTTGCCACTGAGGTTCGGAGTATTGCTACCTATCTTGCTGGGTTGCCGGTTGTGGAACCTAGGATTCCCATGCCACATTTGTTTTTGGGGGATCGGGCTAAATTTCTGAATTTCAAAAATAACTGTAAGTTGTTTTTTGCCTTAAAGTCTAAGTCCTCAGGTAACGCAGCACAGCAGGTTCAAATTGTCATCTCTCTCGTGCGCGGCGATCCTCAGGATTGGGCTTTTTCCCTGACACCTGGGGATCCTGTTTTGAATGATGTTGATGCATTTTTTCTGGCTCTGGGGTTATTGTACGATGAACCTAATGTCACTGATCAAGCTGAAAAAGCCTTGTTGGCATTAAATCAGGGTCTTGAAGACGCTAAGCTGTACTGTCAGAAATTCCGAAAGTGGGCAGTCCTGACCAAATGGAATGATGATGCTTTGGCAGCCCTTTTTCGGAAGGGGCTGTCAGAGAATGTAAAGGATGTTATGGTGGGATTCCCTGCTCCCTCTGGTCTCGATGATTCTATGTCATTGGCTATTCAAATTGACATACGTTTGCGTGAGTCAGAGGTATGCGTGAGATTGTGTTGCCTTGTGAGCCAGCTTCTGAGCCCATGCAGTGTGATAGAGTGACTTCTGGGGCACAGCGTCATGAGTTTCGAAAGCGCAATGGGTTATGTTTCTACTGTGGTGATGCCTCTCATGCTGTTTCAGTCTGCCCTAAGCGGGGAAGACGTTTTGCAAGCTCAGTTGTCTTGGGTAGTGTTCAGATTAAATTTCTGTTGACTGTTACCCTGATTTGCTCCCTGTCCACATTTTCTGCTCAGGATTTTGTTGATTCAGGAGCAGCTATTAACCTGATGGATTTTGACTTTGCCAAACGTTGTGGGTTTCCCATGATACCCCTGCAGAAGTCTATTCCCCTACTGGGCATTGATCCTTTGGCAGAGAATAAACCCCAGTTTTCTACTCAGGTGATAATGAGGGTTGAACCAGATCATCAGGAGAGTTGCAAATTTCTGGTGCTGTATAATCTGCATGACATTATTGTACTAGGTTTCCCTTGGTTACAGTCTCATAATCCTGTTTTGGATTGGAAATCTGTGTCTGTGACCAGTTGGGGCTGCCAATGTGTTAATGCCGACACTCCTGTTTTTTCTGCCTCTCCCAAGTCTCAGGATGTTCCTGACTTTTTGACTGATTTTTCGGATGTATTTAGTGAAAGTAAATCTGCATCTTTGCCCCCTCACAGGAGCTACGATTGCGCTATTGAATTAGTGCCTGGTGGTAAATTTCCTAAAGGTCGCCTTTTTAACTTGTCTGTACCTGAACACGATGCTATGCGATCTTATATCAAGGAGTCATTGGAAAAGGGTCATATCAGACCATCCTCTTCACCCTTGGGTGCCGGTTTTTTCTTTGTGGCCAAAAAGGATGGTTCATTGAGGCCGTGTATTGATTATCGTCTCTTGAATAAGATCACTGTGAAGTATCAATATCCGTTACCCTTGATTTCTGACCTGTTTTCCAGGGTGAAAAGTGCTAGTTGGTTTACCAACCTTGACCTCAGGGGGGCGTATAACCTTATTCGCATTAAGCACGGGGATGAATGGAAGACGGCGTTTAATACCCCAGAGGGGCATTTTGAGTACCTAGTGATGCCCTTTGGGCTCACTAATGCTCCTTCCGTCTTTCAATCGTTCATGAATGATATTTTCAGGGATTTTGTGGATAAATTTCTGATTGTTTATTTGGATGATATCTTGATTTTTTCCAATGACTGGGACTCTCATGTGAAACATGTTCGGACTGTGTTCCAGATTTTGAGAGAGAATGCACTGTATGTGAAGGGATCAAAGTGTCTTTTTGGCGTACAGAAGGTCTCATTTCTGGGATTCATTTTGTCTCCGTCTGTTATTGAAATGGACCCGGTCAAGGTTCAAGCCATCTGTGATTGGGTCCAACCTACTTCATTAAAGGCTCTTCAGAGATTTTTGGGTTTTGCCAATTTTTATCGTAAATTTATTGGTAATTTCTCCGGTATTGTTAAACTATTGACTGATTTGACCAAAAAGGGTTCTGATGTGAATTGGCCTCCTGAGGCAGTCTCTGCGTTTCAGGAACTTAAGCAGAGATTCACTTCTGCTCCTGTTCTACGGCAGCCTGATGTTTCTCTACCGTTTCAGGTGGAGGTTGATGCCTCTGAAATTGGGGCAGGTGCCGTTTTGTCCCAAAGAGATCCAGAGACCTCTAAGAGTAACCCTTGTGCCTTTTTCTCTCGAAAATTTTCTGCAACTGAACGTAATTATGACGTGGGTAATCGGGAGTTATTGGCCATGAAGTGGGCCTTTGAAGAGTGGAGACATTGGCTGGAAGGAGCCAAACATCAGGTGGTGGTCCTCACGGACCATAAGAATCTGGTTTATCTCGAATCAGCCAAGCGACTTAATCCTAGACAGGCCAGGTGGGCCTTGTTTTTCACACGTTTTAATTTTGTGGTTTCTTTTCTTCCTGGCACTAAGAATGTTAAGGCGGATGCCCTCTCGAGGAGTTTCTTTGCGGACTCTCCTGAGTTATCTGATCCTACTGTTATTTTGAAAGAGGGTGTAGTTCTTTCCGCCATCTCGCCCAATTTGAGACTGGCCTTGGAAGGGTGTCAGGAGGATAAACCTGAGCGCTGCCCTATTGGGAAATTGTTTGTCCCAGACCAGTGGAAGAAGAGTGTGATGTCTGAGATTCATTGTTCCGCGTTGGCTGGTCATCCCGGGATTTTTGGTACCAGAGACTTGGTGAGTCGGTCCTTTTGGTGGCCTACTTTGTCTCGTGACGTCAGGGAATTTGTGCAGTCCTGTGGGACTTGCTCTCGCTCCAAGCCTTGCTCTCGCTCTAGTGGTTTGTTAATGCCATTACCTGTGCCCAAGAGACAATGGACCCATATCTCTATAGATTTTATTTCCGACCTCCCTGTTTCTCAGAGAATGACCGTTATCTGGGTAATCTGTGATAGGTTTTCCAAGATGATACATCTTGTGCCATTACCTAAGTTACCTTCCTCCTCCGATTTGGTGCCTTTGTTCCTTCAGCATGTGGTTCGGTTACATGGCATTCCGGAGAACATTGTGTCTGACAGAGGAGTCCAGTTTGTGTCCAGAATTTGGAGGACATTTTGTTCTAAACTTGGTGTTCAATTATCTTTCTCCTCTGCTTTTCATCCTCAGACCAATGGACAAACCGAGAGAACAAACCAGACCTTGGAGACTTATTTGAGATGTTTTGTGTCTGCTGATCAAGATGACTGGGTCTCTTTTTTGCCTTTGGCTGAGTTTGCTCTTAATAATAGGGCTAGCTCTGCCACCTTGATGTCTCCATTTTTCTGCAATTTTGGGTTTCACCCTTGATTTTCTTCGGGACAGGCGGAGGCTTCTGTCTGTCCGGGTGTTGACTCTGTTGTGGAGCGAATGCAGCAGATTTGGGACCAGGTAGTGGAGAAGTTGTCTCTCTCTCAGGAGAAGGCCCAACGGTTTGCCAACCGGCATAGGACTGATGGTCCTCGGTTTAAAGTGGGGGACTTGGTTTGGTTGTCCTCAAGAAATATCCCTATGAGGGTTGCATCTCCAAAGTTTAAGCCCAGGTTCATTGGACCTTATAAGATCATGGAGATTCTTAATCCTGTTTCCTTCCGTTTGCTTCTTCCAGGGACATTTAAGATCCATAACGTGTTCCACAAGTCCTTATTGAAAAGGTTTGTCCAGCCAGTGGTTCCTATGGCTGCGCCTCCTGACCCTGTTTTGGTTGAGGGCAATCTGGAGTATGTGGTTGAGAAAATATTGGATTCTCATTTTTCTAGACAGAAACTCCAGTATTTGGTTAGGTGGAGAGGTTATGGTCAGGAGGACAATTCTTGGGTGTTTGCTTCGGACATCCATGCTAGGAGACTGATCCGTGCCTATCACCGAGCTCATCCTGATCGGCCTGGTTGCACAAGTGAGGGTTCGGTGACCCCTCCTCAAGGGGGAGTACTGTTATGAATGTGCTAGAGATGGTTTCTGAGCAGAGGCTCTCTCTGGTGGTTACAGACAGTACTGAACCTTTCAGCGAGGAGTGGCAATCTGGGATCACGGATTGGTCTGATATAAGGGAGGTTCCCTCCCATGATGGTTGCAGGTGATCAATTGTTCTTGTCTCAATTGTGGTTCCTGGTTCATTTGGAAGTTTGCTGGAGCCTTGCCTGCATCTCCTGCTTTCAGATAAGATATTTTTTGCTTTTCTTTTTGTAATTGCTTTTTGCATTGTTTTCTGCACTTTTGTGGAGGTCAGCCAGGTCCCCTCCTGAGGCCTGGGCTCCTCACAGTTTGTCTGCAGCCACTGTTGTTTGCTTATTTGCTTTTTCCTGTTTTTTCAGCGGCTGCGGCTTGGTTTCTGTTCACACTGAGATCTGATTTAGTGGGTGGCGAGATCGTGTGATCTCAGTATTTTTGTAATCAGAATTGTTGGATTTTTGTAGGGTTTTCTGGGTTGCAGAAAGTAATCTCTCCTGTCCTATCCTATTTAGTCAGCTTGTGGCCCCAGCGTTTGCTCAGTCTATTTTCTGCCTATGTTTGTATTTTCATGTCTAACTGCTATTATATGTTTGGGGGATTCCTTTTTTTTTGGGGATCTGCTCCGGGGCAGATAGCTTTCATCTTTCTGCCTTTAGGTGTAGTTATCTCTCAGGCTGTGACGAGGCGTCTAGGATCAACGTAGGAACACTCCACGGCTACCTCTAGTTGTGTCGTTAGTTTAGGAATCTGCAACCCATCAGTTACCAACATCTCAGGTGTTCGGCTGCCCTGCTGTTGTTCCTGTCCTCCTCAGCTACCGAAACATAACATTGGTGTCTATGATGGTGGATTTTATCAAATATCTGAATGAGTCTATATATTTATCCAAATGAGGGTTGCGTCCAGGAGGAGGTGTCCAGTCTAACCTCTTCTTGGTTGTTGGGATCCCTTTTCCTTCAGTCCGAGTGTTTTCTGAATCTTCTGTATCATTGAAGTATTCCCTCAGGCGCAGTCTCCTGAAAAAATGTTCCATATCACTGCAGAGTTCAGTTTTATCCAGGGCCTTAGTGGGACAAAATGAGAGTCCTCTAGAAAGCACGGCCAGTTCCACCTTGTTGGGTTTGTAATCTGAGAGATTGATGACACAGTTAGATGCTTTTGTGTCTGGAATGGAGTGGTTGTACAGGTTGTCAGGTTTTGACTTTGTTTTGTGTTGTGCATAAATATGTGATTCTTCAGATTTTGTATTAGATTAGCCTGATGAAGAGACCTGAGTAGTCTCGAAAGCTTGCAATTTGTTACCATCTTTTCAGTTAGCCATTAAAAGGTATCAACCACTGAGGACTCTCAAGTCTAAATATTGTTATATCATTGTACATTTGTGCTATATACATGTGTGTAATGTGTACGTGTGTATTTTCTATATGTTTGTACTGTTTGTGTGTAATGTGTATGTATTTTATATATGTTTGGACTATGTATATTGTAATGTGTATGTGTTTTATATATGTTTGTACTATGCATATGGGTGTAATTGTGAAGGACCAAATTCTTGTGACTCCATTTTGTGGTTTACGAGATAAATTCTGTTACTTAACTAGGCTATAGCTCATGACTGTTGTAAATCCAAATTGTTCTTCTGTAGCTAGAGTAAAGGTCACGGTTGTAATAAAACCAGATTATTCTAGTTTGGACAAGATATGAGACCTTGGGGTGTATCATTGTATAATACTCTGATGAATGAATATGCTATTGTTCCTTTCGATGTCACGTAGATACGGCCATATATGTAGTTTCTGGTCTTTCTGTATTTTTATAGGTTAAGTGCTACAAGTGTGTTTTTATACTATTGGTTGAAGTACAACTTGCTGAATACTGTAAAAGAGATTATGTAATAAACGGGGTAGGACTCTGCCTTGATTCTCCCAAACAGAGACACGTCGTCTCCGTTTGGTCATTTTCAGTTGCTAGCAACATCCTGTGGATTAATTTAGAAATCACTTGGTTAACCGTGAAGGGTCACTTCAGATCCTCCCCATCATAATGTGTATGTATTTTATATATGTTTGTACTATGCATATGGGTGTAATGTGTATGTATTTTATATATTTGTACTATGTACAACCCCTGGCAATTGAGTGATTCCATAATTTTTGCCCTATGGTTGGTTAAACAAAATAACCATTACTGACTAACACATTATTTGTTCTTGATTTCTTTTAGTGTTTCATAAAGCCAGAAAGTTGCCATTTAAAATGATTTCAGTTTTGTGCCATGTCTGTGATCTGTTTTTTTTCAACAAAATAAAACAACTGAATGAACATCCTCCAAGGCCGGTGATTCCATAATTTTTTCCAGGGGTTGTATATGTGTGTAATGTGTATGTATTTTATATATGTTTGTACTATGTGTGTAATGTATATGTTTCATATGTTTGTACTATGTCTGTGTGTAATGTGTATGTATTTTATATATTTGTACTATGTATATGAGTGTAATGTGTATGTATTTTATATATTTGTACTATGTATTTTTTTTCTCATTAATGTACATTCTGCACCCCATCTTGACTGATAAAAACCAGAAATGTAGAAATTTTTGTAAATGTATTAACCCTTAATGACCAAGCCATTTTGTAGGTTAAGGACCAGGCCTATTTTTACATTTCTGACCACTGTCACTTTATGTAATTATAACTCTGGAACGCTTCAACGGATCTTGGCGATTCTGAGAATGTTTTCTCGTGACATATTGTACTTCATGGTAGTGGTAAAATTTATTCGATATAACTTGCGGTTATTTATGAAAAAAATGGAAATATGGCAAAAATTTTTAAAATTTTGCAATTTTCAAATTTTTATGCCCTTAAATCAGAGAGATATGTCACAAAAATAGTTAATAAATAACATTTCCCACATGTCTACTTTACATCAGCACAATTTTGGAAACAAAATTTTTATTTGTTAGGAAGTTCTAAGTGTTAAAAGTTCACCAGCGATTTCTCATTTTTCCAACAAAATTTGGATTCCACACAAGTTTCTAATAGCAGCACAGCTCTTATCTCTAACAATGTCACAGACACAGTGATAAGATGTAGCTGAGCTACTGTTTCCCGCATTTGACACACTGCTGTGATTGGATAGTTACATTTAGTATCCAATTACAGCAGTCTGAGATGCAGAGAAGCTGTCATTGGTCCCTGCATCTCTTCACTGTCCTCCAAATGAAGTGATCGCTCATGATCACGGCATCAGCAGGGTTAATCAGCCGGGGGGCAGTGCTTAGCTCCCTGGCTGTTCCAGCACCTCCCCCCCCCCCTCCCCGACTCTCACAGCAGCAGGTCAGCAGCTTCCAATGCCAGCTTCTCCTCTGATCGGGTAGGAAGTGCTGCATCTCCTGTGCGATCATGCTGTGTTTGGTCAGTCAGATTGACTGACCAATCACAGCGATCTGGGTGAAGGGACAGATGTCATGGGTCCCTTCACCTCTTCCCCTGCCTCTCAGCTGTCATAGACAGCTGTCAGCACTGAACTACCACTGTGTGTTTACTCACAGTGGTAGATCAAAGCCAGGGGCGTAACTAGGAAGTGCAGGGCCCCACAGCAAGCTTCACAATGCCCCACCCCCCCCCGCACGCGTTGCCAATCCCGGTCTATCCAAGTTGTGTTAAGAAAGATACCTTTATTATCCAAAATTAGAGGTTTTTGGACTAGTGATAGTGAAATAACAGAAAAGAACCAACTCCCAGGAAGCAACTGAGGTAGTGACGAAGGTAGGCTTTCTCCAGAGTAAATGTGTGAAGAAACTTGTAATCCAGCCTGCAAATTGCTTTCAAAACAGATGATTTATTCAGTAGAACAACAGTCCGGTATACAGAATAATCTAAGATTGTTCTGTATACCGTACTTTTGTTCTACTGAATAAATCATCCATTTTGAAAGCAATTTATGGGCTAGATTACAAATTTCTTCTTCACAAGAATAATGCAACATAATTACCTTATTCAGCAGTTTCCTGGGGCCCTAGGCCCCTGATGGGGCCTGCAGTTTCCTGGGGCCCTAGGTCCCTAATGGGGCCTGCAGTTTCCTGGGGCCCAAGGCCCCTAATGGGGCCTGCTGCTTCCTTTGGACCTAGGCCCCTAATGGGGCCTGCTGCTTCCTTTGGACCTAGGCCCCTAATGGGGCCTGCTGTTTCCTGGGGCCTCTAATGTGGCCCGCTGTGTCCTGGGGCCTGAGGCCCCAGATACACTCACACCTCCCCCCTCCGCTCTCCCCCCTCTCCTCAAGTGCCGGGACGGGAAGCTGCGGCTGCCTCGTCCCTGTAAAAGAGAGTCAGCCTCAGCAAGCATACTTACCAATCTGCCAATCCTCAGGTGACTGCGTCCTCCAGCTCTTCTGCTCCTCGCGCCGCTCCGTCCTCCACGCTCCAACGTCCACCACGCCAGCCTTGCATGTGACGTGAGAGCGCGCGCACGCCCCCACATCACATGACGCGGAAGTGCCGAACTGCTCGGGGCCCGTCCCACCTCCTCTCATAGCGGCGCCGGAGGTGGCGGCGGGCCCCATATCAGACTCACACCACCGGCAGCTTGCATGGGCATACCCAGGATCAAAACTAGGGGGGGGCAAGCCAATGTCGCATCATTTTATACAGGTTACATCATATACACTGTACATTATACTGCATATTAGGTATGGAGCATTAGAACTGTTGTATATTGTATAATACAGCAGTGTATGCGACACTACGCTGTATATACCATATATTATACATGGCACACTCACCTCTATACAAAGAATAAGAGGCATTATAACCTGTATATGAAAAGTATAATACAGCAGTGTATATACACTCTATATACCGCACACGATGTGTATGACCCTGTATACACCATATACTACACTCTTATTTTGAAGTAAAAAAAAAAAAAAACAGGAACAAATACAATACTTAAAATAAAGAACAAGTAAAGTTAAAAATCAACAAACTTACTGGTATTTCAATGGGAACTATTGGCCTGCTTTTGGCTAATGAGATGGTCAATGTTCGGTTCCATATTTGTCACAAGTGAAGCAATTTTTCTCTTTATTGATATCATTATTTCCTAGGGATTCCAAATTGCTATTAGTAAAATACCAATATATATACAGCGCTACAAAAACAATATACCAGCAATAAAACTGCCCACACAGAGACATACAGCCTGCGCTGCCCATCACTGCAGCCTTGCCAATCCATATAATTTCATCCTCATCAGTGCACATATTGGCGCAACTCCGCTTTTAGCTCAGGCTCAGACTGGTGTGGTGCGAGAGTCCCTAATAGGCAGGTAAATGTCCCCAATAGGCAGCATTGGTCCCCAATAGGCAGGTAAATGTCCCAATAGGCAGCATATGTCCTCAATAGGCTGCACAGGTCCCCAATAGGCAGCATAGTCCCCAATAGGCAGCATATGTCCCCAATAGGCAGGTAAATGTCCTCAATAGACAGCATAGGTCCCCAATACACAGCATAGTCCCCAATAGGCAGCATAGGTCCCCAATAGGCAGGTAAATGTCCCAATAGGCAGAATAGTCCCCAATAGGCAGCATAGTAATTTCCCCCGGGATTAATAAAGTGTATCGTATCGTAGTAGTCCCCAGTAGGCAGCATAGTAGTCCCCCATAGGCAGCATAATCCCCCATAGGCAGCATAGTAATCCCAATAGACAGCATAATCCCCCATAGGCAGCATAATAGTCCCCAATATGCAGCATAATCCCACAATAGCCAGCATAATCCCCCATAGCCAGCATAATCCCCCATAGGCAGCATAATCCCCCATAAGCAGCGTAGGCCCCCATAGCCAGCATAATCCCCCATAGCCAGCATAATCCCCCATAGCCAGCAGAATCCCCCATAGCCAGCATAATCCCCCATAGGCCGTGCCCGGCGTTAAAAAACAAACAAAAAAAATACCAGTACTCACCTATCTCCCCCGCTGCTCTGAAGAAGCGCGTTCTGGACTCCGTCTTCTCCTGGCACAGGCGGCGTGACGTCATCAGGGCTGTCAGTTCATTGTCGGCGGGGCCGGTTCTTTCACTGTGCGGTACGCCCAGGGGTGAACCTAGCCTCACTGCTGCCTGAGACAAACTGCAAAATGGTGCCCCCCCATAGTAAATTTTTTAAATCGGTAAAAAATGGCCTGTCTTCTGCAACAGAGCACGCCTCTTACCCCGAAACGCTTAGCCAATCACACGTGCTGCACACAGGGCTGTCCGGGGTAATGGCAGGGGCCTTCACATTGAGTTGAGCGAGGGATGTGTGAACGGGAAGGGGGACGAGCGCCACCAACCAACCACCACTCGGACGAAACATGGCTGGATGCCTGTATGTACTGAGGGGTGACATGACGTTGGTATTGTCAAGTCGCTTACCTGCGGGGAGTCTAATGTAACCTATCACCTGTACCACCCAACCAGTAACATAACACCCACCCATACGCCGCTCACAAATACACAGAGCCCAAAATATTTGGAATTCTAACGGCCACAGCAGCCTTTTATTAAACACACAAACATTAACAAAATACCAAATGATAACATAGCTTTATAATACTTGAATGTTGAGGAGGAGTCCTTGAAGCCACAAGATCTTGGTGAATTAACCCGAAATTGCTGTGAACAACACCCATCATCTTACTCCCAGCCGTTACCCCACAGGCTCAGGAGCACCAACGCACACCATGATATGTTGCTCACCCAGCTCCTCGGGGATCCGCCCACTCCTGCGGAACTCCCCGTCCACATCTCACCAGATCACCATCAACGTAACTTCAGACGGAGGAGACCCTATCCAGAGTCCCCCAAAACCAATTTCCAACCGACTTCAAGGACTCCCCCCCCACCCGGACCGCCATGACCCAAAATTTTATAAAATTAACTATCAATAAATACAGGGAGGGAGGGCGGGACTGTTTCTTGTAAAAGCTGGAACTGACCTGAAGCCTACTCCACTTCCCTATATAGACCCCTAATCTAATCTAAATACTCCTCCCCACACCTAACCCTTCCAACCCCCCCGTCATGTTGGCCTCCGCCCACGCCTCCTGGAGGAGGGGGGGAGGCTTTGCTCCAGTCATTTCTTGACGTTGGTATTGTCAAGTCTCTTACCTGCGGGGAGTCTAATGTAACCTATCACCTGTACCACCCAACCAGTAACATAACCCACCCCCATACGCTGCTCACAAATACACAGAGCCCAAAATATTTGGAATTCTAATGGCCACAGCAGCCTTTTATTAAACACACAAACATTAACAAAATACCAAATGATAACATAGCTTTATAATACTTGAATGTTGAGGAGGAGTCCTTGAAGCCACAAGATCTTGGTGAATTAACCCGAAATTGCTGTGAACAACACCCATCATCTTACTCCCAGCCGTTACCCCACAGGCTCAGGAGCACCAACGCACACCATGATATGTTGCTCACCCAGCTCCTCGGGGATCCGCCCACTCCTGCGGAACTCCCCGTCCACATCTCACCAGATCACCATCAACGTAACTTCAGACGGAGGAGACCCTATCCAGAGTCCCCCAAAACCAATTTCCAACCGACTTCAAGGACTCCCCCCCCCACCCCGGACCGCCACAACGAGGGCCCTTGAACACCTCAATGGCCCGAGACCCCCCCAAACCGCAATGCCATGGCCTTTTCTATCCCCTCTTGAAGGCCGAGCGCCGAAATATCAGAAACCACCCCATTTAGGTGGACCCCATCCGCCAACCAAAAATCGCCCTCGCCCTTCTCCAGATCAAAATGCCGCACTGACAATCCTCCATTCCTAACAATAAATGAAGAAACTGCCCTATTCACTTTTATCCTGGCCTTGTTGACCTTTACCAAGGACCTCATTGTACGCCAACGCCTGCGTGGAACAATTTCAGACCAAACAATAGTAACGCCTGTATATAATAACCACAAACGCAAACAATCCTGTTTAATGTCCTTTACCAATTCCCGGAAAGGTCGAACCGCCAGATCATTGCCCCCAACATGGAGAACTAAAATGTCAGGAGCACGGTCCATCAAAACACAACCATGTATTTCCTGGAGAACCCTTCTCCATTCCATTCCTCTCAAGCCAATCCACCGCACCACAGCCATGCTCCTGTGAAAACCAGCTGTCGACCTTCATTCCTGACGTCAGCTCGCAACGCTCCCCAGTAAACGAAGGAATGGCCAAAAATCCACACAAGCAAAGGCACGATACCTGAAAAGAGAAAACAAGGCTAAAATACCAAATACCGGAGTACCCGGAGACAGAACACTACCCTCCCAGGCATCTCCCTCCAGCCACTTAACGAACTATGGCCTGATGTAACTCCAATACCGACCTGACTTCCAACCGTCAATACGTTGAATGGACGCCGGACTCAAACCCCTGCCGCTGCCTCCGTCGCTGCCCCGATTAGAAAAGAATGAGGAGCAAAACGAGAGTCATCCATGCCCAATACCCAATAGACTTCTTAAAAATGGCACCAAACTGATACCGAGACAAACAACCCCCATCCGCATGACACAACAAAGAACCGACCAGGCTAGGCCGAAACTCCCGAAAGCGCTGGAAACATTGTACCGGACACATTAAAGACACAAAACCACCCGTCGACCTTTACCAGCCTGATCTGTCTTAGACCTCCGCAGCCAAAACTCAACACCCCGCGAAGTCAACACGACGTCCCTCGCCAATAACCCGCCTACAACACGTTTGTTCGGCGAAACCAGCTCACCCACCCGCAAAGCCCCAAAAAATGCGAACGAAAAAGCTAAGCGAAACAATGCCACCCCAAAATTCGAGGAACACGTCGACTCTAACGCAAGGCCCAACTGCTCTAATATACCAAATGAAATCGGGCGCCTAGTATCACCCCGACTTTTTACACGAAGAAATCCTTTCGCTGCCTGCTTAACCAAAAACGTTTTTGTAAAATCCTGAATCCCCCGTAAAAGAAAACCGAAAGATAAAGCGGCCAAAACCCGTGATACCTTCACGCAAGACCAACCCTCCGTCGCACCCTGTCCCAACCAGGACAACAAAATTCGCTCCCAATCGTGTCCGATGCCAACGCTTGCACCGGCTGCGAAAACCCCTTCCCACATCCGCCAAACAGCCTGATACGCCTCCCAAGTTTTGGGGGCTAGCGAAGACCTGATCAACGACCCTGCGGCCCAAAAGCCACCTTCCATAACTCCTCCGGACACGTTAGACCCACTACCTCTGCTTCTGGCGCCAATGACCGGAAACGATCCCACTGTGAACGAGAAAGAGAATCAGCAATTTCGTTCTTCACACCAGGAACATGAGTCGCTGTAACATGAGCATTCAAGGACAAACATACCAACACCAATTCCTGCATCACCCGAACCACAGGAGGGGACGATGCGGTGAGACCATTAATCGCGCATACCACACCCATGTTATCGCAATTAAAGCGCACTCGATGATTACGAAAAATGTGCCCCCACAAATGAACAGCCACGAGGATCGGGAAGATCTCCAACAACATTATGTTACGCACCAAGCCCCCCTCTACCCATTCTCTGGGCCAATGAGATGCGCACCACTGTCCCTTGAAATATGCCCCAAAACCAATCCCGCCGGCCACATCAGTAAACAAGTCCAAAGCATCATTGTCAACAACCTCAGCCATTACCAAGGAACGGCCATTGTACCCCTCCAAAAAAGATTTCCAAACTGACAAGTCCGCCCTAAGCTCCGCGGACAACCTGATAAAATGATGAGGGGCTCGAACACCTGAAGTAGCGCTTGCCAGCCTAAGTGAAAAAACTCGCCCCATCGGCATCACCCGACAAGCAAAGTTCAGCTTCCCTAACAACGACTGAAGATCACGCAAAGACAGTTTTTTCAACCGACGCGCTCTGACCACCTCCACTCTCAACACCGATAGCTTGTCCTCAGGAAGCCTGAACTCCATGCAATGGTGTCAATAACGATCCCTAGAAAACACAAACACGTACTTGGACCCTCCGTCTTGTCAGGCGCCAACGGGACACCAAACCGCTCAGCCACCCACTGAACTGCTTTTAAAATCCTAGAACACCGCCATGAATCCGCTGGCCCAACACACAAGAAGTCATCCAAATAATGAATAACCGAATCAAAACCCGAAACGTCTCGTACCACCCATTCAAGAAAAGAACTGAAAGCTTCAAAATACGCACAAGATAAGGAACACCCCATGGGTAAGCACCTGTCAACAAAAAACCCACCATCCCAATAGCAACCCAGTAACTTTATGCTATCAGGGTGCACCGGCAACAAGCGAAACGCAGACTCGATGTCTGTCTTGGCCAAAAGGGCCCCACGACCACACTTTCTCACCCACCGCGCCGCCTCATCAAACGAGGAGTAAACAGAACAAATCTCAGGATCAATGCCATCATTCACTGACCTGCTCCGCGGGTATGACAAGTGATGGATAAGTCGAAACTTATTCGGCTCCTTTTTTGGAACGACTCCCAAAGGGGAGACAACCAAATCTGAAAAGGGGGGGACATAAAAGGGCCAGCCATTCTACCCAACGAAACTTCCTTTTCCAGCTTATCCGAAAGAACTCTGGGATGTAACAACGCCGACTGCAGGTTTTTCAGTACTCGCGGAATATCAAATGGGGGATGTGGAATAACAAAACTGTCCTTAAAACCAGAGTACAACAATGCCGCTTTTCCCCGGTCCCCATATCTATTTAGATAGGGGACCATCCTTTCCAGTTTCACTGGAGTCTCCCCTTGCGAATTACCGCTTCCAAATTTTCCTTTTCCTTTCCTAAAACACTTGGATGCTCCGTGAGAGGCGCCATTGCAAGTGGAGCAGAGATGTTTGAATTTACAATTCGCCCCAAACTTGCACTGGCCGTCGTTAAATTGCCAGCATACCCCCGACTTAAGCACTCCTGCCTGTCCTTGCCCGCTGCCCCGGCTGTGCCGGAGGTGTTATTACTCTGGCTGGTGCTCCCAGCCCCCCCATGAAAGGAATGGCTAAATTTGTTTTGCGCTATGACCCGCATCCACAGACCAATATCTTTTTGATCCCAACGAATAGCAGGACGAACTGCCTTCCTCTGCCGGAATTGTTCATCATACCTGTGGAAGACCACCTGCCTGGTGCCAGTTCCTAAGACCACTTTTCCAACTTCCCTACAAGACTATCGTCCAGTGGCCTTAACATCGCATGCTATGAAGTATGTTATGTTTCGGTAGCTGAGGAGTGCAGGTAAAAAAGGCAATACACCAGAGCAGTTGGAATCTATGAGATTGCAGTACCCTGACTAACCACCACAACTAGAGGCAGCCGTGGAGCGTTCCTACGTTGGTCCTAGACGCCTCGTCACAGCCTGAGAAACTAACTACACCTAAAGATAGAAATAGGAAAGCTATCTGCCCCGGAGCAGAACCCAAAGATAATAGAAAGCCCCCAAACAAGTAATGGCGGTTAGACAAGAAGAAATACTGACACAGAAAGAAAATAGTATGAGCAAACGCTGGGGCCCAAACTAACTAAATAGAAAAGGATAGGAAGGGTACTTACTGCAATCCCAGAAAACCCTGAAAAGCACCAACTCTACTAATTTCAAAATCACCTGAGATCACACGACCTCTACCACCTAAATTAGTTCTCTGGTGTAACAAAATCAAAACAGCAGCCACTGAAAAAACTGGAAAAAGCAAAAGTACAAACATAAGTGGCTGAACTAAACTGAGAGGGCAAAAGCCCCCGGAGGGGACCCAGAAGGCCCCCACAGAAGTGCAGGACAAAATGCAAAAATATAGCACAAAAACAAAAAGAAGAAAATGTCTTATCTGTTAGCAGGAGATGCAGACACGACACAGCAGGCTACAAGGGAAACAGGAATGAAGGATTCAGACCAGAACAATTGATCACCGGCAACCCTGATGGGAAGGTGACTCCCTTATATAAGACCAGTCAGTAACACCTGATTCCCAGTCCTCACAATCTTCACTGAACAGACCAGTACCGCTTGTAACCACCAGAGGGAGTCTCTGCTCAGAACTCATCTCAAACCCATTCACAACAGTACCCCCCCCTTGAGGAGGGGTCACCGAACCCTCATTTGAGCAACCAGGTCGGTCAGGATGAGTTCTATGATACGCACGGATGAGTCTCCTAGCATGGATGTCCGAAGCAAACACCCAAGAATTGTCTTCCTGACCATAACCTCTCCACTTAACCAAATACTGGAGTTTCTGTCTAGAAAAACGAGAATCTAATATTTTCTCAACCACATACTCCAGATTGCCCTCAACCAAAACAGGGTCAGGAGGCACAGCAGCAGGAACCACTGGCTCAACAAACCTCTTCAACAAGGACTTGTGGAACACGTTATGGATCTTAAATGTCCCTGGAAGAAGCAAACGAAAAGAAACAGGATTAAGAATCTCAATGATCTTATAAGGTCCAATGAACCTAGGCTTAAATTTAGGAGATGCTACTCTCATAGGAATATTCTTTGAGGACAACCAGACCAAGTCCCCCACTTTAAACCGAGGACCATCAGTCCTATGCCGGTTAGCAAACCGCTGGGCCTTCTCCTGAGAGAGGGACAACCTCTCCACTACCTGGTCCCAAATCTGTTGCATACGCTCCACAACAGAGTCAACACCTGGACAGACAGAAGCCTCCGTCTGTCCTGAAGAAAATCGAGGGTGAAACCCAGAATTACAGAAAAACGGAGACATCAAAGTGGCAGAGCTAGCCCTATTATTAAGAGCAAACTCAGCCAAAGGCAAAAAAGAGACCCAGTCATCCAGATCAGTAGACACAAAGCATCTAAGATAAGTCTCCAATGTCTGGTTTGTTCTCTCAGTTTGACCATTGGTCTGAGGATGAAATGCCGAGGAGAAAGACAATTGAACACCCAGTTTAGAACAAAAAGTCCTCCAAAATCTGGAAACAAACTGGACTCCTCTGTCAGACACAATGTTCTCAGGAATGCCGTGTAAACGAACCACGTGCTGAAGGAACAACGGCACCAATTCAGAGGAGGAAGGCAACTTAGGTAATGGCACAAGATGTATCATTTTGGAAAACCTATCACAAATTACCCAGATGGTGGTCATTCTCTGAGAAACAGGAAGGTCGGAAATGAAATCCATAGAGATATGGGTCCATGGTCTCTTGGGCACAGGCAATGGCATCAACAAACCACTAGAGCGAGAGCAAGGCTTGGAGCGAGAGCAAGTCCCGCAGGACTGCACAAATTCCCTGACATCACGAGACAAGGTAGGCCACCAAAAGGACCGACTAACCAAGTCTCTGGTACCAAAAATTCCGGGATGCCCAGCCAATGCGGAACAATGAATCTCAGACATCACACTCTTTTTCCACTGGTCCGGGACAAACAATTTTCCAACAGGGCAGCATTCGGGCCTATCCTCCTGACACCCCTCCAGAGCAAGTCTCAAATTGGGCGAGATGGCGGAAAGAACTACACCCTCTTTCAAAATAACAGAAGGATCAGATAACTCAGGAGAGTCCGCAAGGAAACTCCTCGAGAGGGCATCCGCCTTAACATTCTTAGTGCCAGGAAGAAAGGAAACCACAAAATTAAAACGTGTGAAAAACAAGGCCCACCTGGCCTGTCTAGGATTGAGTCGCTTGGCAGATTCCAGATAGACCAGATTCTTATGGTCCGTAAGGACCACCACCTGATGTTTGGCTCCCTCCAGCCAATGTCTCCACTCTTCAAAAGCCCACTTCATGGCCAATAACTCCCGATTACCCACGTCATAATTACGTTCAGTAGGAGAAAATTTTCGAGAGAAAAAGGCACAAGGGTTACTTTTAGAGGTCTCTGGATCTTTTTGGGACAAAACGGCACCTGCCCCAATTTCAGAGGCATCAACCTCCACCTGAAATGGCAGAGAAACATCAGGCTGCCGTAGAACAGGAGCAGAAGTGAATCTCTGCTTAAGTTCCTGAAACGCAGAGACTGCCTCAGGAGGCCAATTCACCACATCAGAACGCTTTCTGGTCAAATCAGTTAATGGTTTAACAATAACCGAGAAATTACCAATAAATTTACGATAAAAATTGGCAAAACCCAAAAATCTCTGAAGAGCCTTTAATGAAGTAGGTTGGACCCAATCACAGATGGCCTGAACCTTAACCGGGTCCATTTCAATAACAGATGGGGACAAAATGAATTCCAGAAATGAGATCCTCTGTACGCCAAAAAGACACTTTGATCCCTTCACATACAGAGCATTCTCTCTCAAAATCTGGAACACAGTTCGAACATGTTTCACATGAGAGTCCCAGTCATTAGAAAAAATCAAGATATCATCCAAATAAACAATCAGAAATTTGTCCACAAAATCCCTGAAAATGTCATTCATGAAGGACTGGAAGACGGAAGGAGCATTAGTGAGCCCAAAGGGCATCACTAGGTACTCAAAATGCCCTTCAGGGGTATTGAATGCCGTCTTCCATTCATCCCCGTGCTTAATGCGAATAAGGTTATACGCCCCCTGAGGTCAAGCTTGGTAAACCAAGTAGCGTTTTTCACCCTGGAAAACAGGTCAGAAATCAAGGGTAACGGGTATTGATATTTCACAGTAATATTGTTCAAGAGACGATAATCAATACACGGCCTTAATGAACCATCTTTTTTGGCCACAAAGAAAAAACCGGCACCTAAGGGTGAAGAGGATGGTCTGATATGACCCTTCTCCAATGATTCCTTGATATAAGACCGCATAGCGTCATGTTCAGGTACAGACAAGTTAAAAAGGCGACCTTTAGGGAATTTACTACCCGGCACTAATTCAATAGCGCAGTCATAGCTCCTATGGGGAGGCAAGGATGCAGATTTACTTTCGCTAAACACATCAGAAAAATCAATCAAAAAGTCAGGAACATCCTGAGCCTGGGGGGAGGCAGAAAAAACAGGAGTGTTGGTATTAACACATTGGCAGCCCCAACTGGTTACAGACACAGATTTCCAATCCAAAACAGGATTATGAGACTGTAACCAAGGGAAACCCAGCACGATAATGTCATGCAGATTATACAGAACCAAAAATTTGCAGCACTCCTGGTGATCAGGTTCAACCCTCAATATCACCTGAGTAGAAAACTGGGGTTTATTCTCAGCCAAAGGGGTAGAATCGATCTCCAGTAGGGGAATAGACTTCTGTAGGGGTATTAAGGGAAACCCACAACGTTTAGCAAAATCATAATCCATCAGGTTAATAGCTGCTCCAGAATCAACGAAAGCCTGAGCAGAAAATGAGGACAGAGAGCATATCAGAGTGACAGTTAATAAAAACTTAGTCTGAACACTACCCAAGACAACTGAGCGTGCAAAACGTCTTCCCCGCTTAGGGCAGACTGAAATAGCATGAGAGGCATCACCACAGTAGAAACATAACCCATTGCGCTTTCGAAACTCATGACGCTGTGCCCAGACACCACTCTATCACACTGCATGGGTTCAGAAGCTGGTTCACAAGGCAACACCATTCCACGCATACTTCTCCGCTCACGCAAACGTCTGTCAATTTGAATCGCTAATGACATAGAATCATTGAGACCAGAGGGGACAGGGAATCCCACCATAACATCCTTTACATTATCTGACAGACCCTTCCGGAAAAGGGCGCCAAAGTGTCGTCATTCCATTTGGTCAGGACTGCCCACCTACGGAATCTCTGACAGTATAACTCAGCGTCATCAAGCCCCTGATTTAATGCCAACAAGGCTTTTTCCGCTTGATCAGTGACATTAGGCTCATCGTACAATAACCCCAAAGCCTGAAAAAATGCATCAACATCACTCAAAACAGGATCCCCAGGTGTCAGGGAAAAAGCCCCAATCCTGAGGATCGCCGCGCAGGAGAGAGATGATAATTTGAACCTGCTGCGCTGCGTTCCCTGAGGACTTAGATTTTAAGGCAAAAAACAATTTACAATTATTTTTGAAATTCTGAAACTTAGCTCGATCCCCCAAAAACAAATCTGG
>JARQOD010000001.1:490286102-490347589 GCA_033576555.1 Oophaga sylvatica | reverse complement strand
CAGTGTACGGAGCAGTGTGGGAGCCCCTCAGGGTACAGTGCTGTCACCCTTCCTCTTCTCATTGTATACAGCTGACTTTCAGTATAAATCTGATTTTTGTCACCTCCAAAAATTCTCAGATGACTCCGTGATTGTAGGGGGCATTGTGGGGGGCCGGGGGGAGGAGGAATATAGAAGGGTGGTTTCTGACTTTGTGGATTGGTGTTGTGAATGGGTTTGAGATGAGTTCTGAGCAGAGGCTCCCTCTGGTGGTTACAAGCGGTACTAGTGAAGATTGTGAGGACTGGGAATCAGGTGTTACTGACTGGTCTTATATAAGGGAGTCATTTTCCCATCAGGGTTGCCGGTGATCAATTGTTCTGGTCTGAATCCTTCATTCCAGTTTCCCTTGTAGCCTGCTGTGTCGTGTCTGCATCTCTTGCTACCAGATAAGAATTTTTCTTCTTTTGTGTTGTTGCTATATTTTTGCATTTTGTCCTGCACTTCTTTGGGGGCCTTCTGGTCCCCTCCGGGGGCTTCTGCCTTCTCAGTTTAGTTCAGCCACTGAGTTTTGTTCTTTTGCTTTTTCCAGTTTTTTCAGTGGCTGCTGTTTTGATTTTTGTTACACCAGAGAGCTAATTTAGGTGGTAGAGGTCGTGTGATCTCAGGTGATTTTGAAATTAGTAGTGTTGGTGTTTTTCAGGGTTTTCTGGGATTGCAGTAAGTACCCTTCCTGTCCTTTTCTATTTAGATAGTTTGGGCCCCAGCGTTTGCTCATTCTATTTTCTTTCTGTGTCAGTATTTCCTCTTGTCTAACCGCCATTACATGTTTGGGGGCTTTCTATTATCTTTGGGGTTCTGCTCCGGGGCAGATAGCTTTCCTATTTCTATCTTTAGGTGTAGTTAGTTTCTCAGGCTGTGACGAGGCGTCTAGGACCAACGTAGGAACGCTCCACGGCTGCCTCTAGTTGTGGTGGTTAGTCAGGGTACTGCAATCCATAGATTCCAACTGCTCTGGTGTATTGCCTTTTTTACCTGCACTCCTCAGCTACCGAAACATAACAGTATCACCGGCCTAAAAATTGAAAATTGTATGGTACTCACAGAAGGGAAAAAATATTGTGATAGAAAAAAGGTTGTCAGAGTTGTCAGAGATATTTTTCTGTTTGTTGCATTTTTTTTTTTTTTTTCCCTCTGTATCTCTGGGTGCTGGGAGGATCTTTTCTCCCAATGGAGTTTGCACAGTTGTCTGGCCGTGTGGATCAGCTTGCCACTGAGGTTCGGAGTATTGCTATCTATCTTGCTGGGTTGCCTGTTGTGGAACCTAGGATCCCCATGCCAGATTTGTTTTTAGGGGATCGAGCTAAGTTTCAGAATTTCAAAAATAATTGTAAATTGTTTTTTGCCTTAAAATCGAAGTCCTCAGGAAACGCAGCGCAGCAGGTTCAAATTATCATCTCTCTCCTGCGCGGCGATCCTCAGGATTGGGCTTTTTCCCTGATACCTGGGGATCCTGTTTTGAGTGATGTTGATGCGTTTTTTCAGGCTTTGGGGTTATTGTACGATGAGCCTAATGTCACTGATCAAGCTGAAAAAGCCTTGTTGGCATTAAATCAGGGGCTTGATGACGCTGAGTTATACTGTCAGAGATTCCGTAGGTGGGCAGTCCTGACCAAATGGAATGACGACGCTTTGGCGGCCCTTTTCCGGAAGGGTCTGTCGGATAATGTAAAGGATGTTATGGTGGGATTCCCTGTCCCCTCTGGTCTCAATGATTCTATGTCATTAGCGATTCAAATTGACAGACGTTTGCGTGAGCGGAGAAGTATGTGTGGAGTGGTGTTGCCTTGTGAGCCAGCTTCTGAGCCCATGCAGTGTGATGAGAGTGGTGTCTGGGGCACAGCGTCATGAGTTTCGAAAGCGCAATAGGTTATGTTTCTACTGTGGTGATGCCTCTCATGCTATTTCAGTCTGCCCTAAGCGGGGAAGACGTTTTGCACGCTCAGTTGTCTTGGGTAGTGTTCAGACTAAGTTTTTATTAACTGTCACTCTGATATGCTCTCTGTCCTCATTTTCTGCTCAGGCTTTCGTTGATTCTGGAGCAGCTATTAACCTGATGGATTATGATTTTGCTAAACGTTGTGGGTTTCCCTTAATACCCCTACAGAAGTCTATTCCCCTACTGGAGATCGATTCTACCCCTTTGGCTGAGAATAAACCCCAGTTTTCTACTCAGGTGATATTGAGGGTTGAACCTGATCACCAGGAGTGCTTCAAATTTTTGGTTCTATATAATCTGCATGACATTATCGTGCTGGGTTTCCCTTGGTTACAGTCTCATAATCCTGTTTTGGATTGGAAATCTGTGTCTGTAACCAGTTGGGGCTGCCAATGTGTTAATACCAACACTCCTGTTTTTTCTGCCTCCCTCCAGGCTCAGGATGTTCCTGACTTTTTGTTTGATTTTTCTGATGTGTTTAGCGAAAGTAAATCTGCATCCTTACCTCCCCATAGGAGCTATGACTGCGCTATTGAATTAGTGCCGGGTAGTAAATTCCCTAAAGGTCGCCTTTTTAACTTGTCTGTACCTGAACATGACGCTATGCGGTCTTATATCAAGGAATCATTGGAGAAGGGTCATATCAGACCATCCTCTTCACCCTTAGGTGCCGGTTTTTTCTTTGTGGCCAAAAAAGATGGTTCATTAAGGCCGTGTATTGATTATCGTCTCTTGAACAATATTACTGTGAAATATCAATACCGTTACCCTTGATTTCTGACCTGTTTTCCAGGGTGAAAAACGCTACTTGGTTTACCAAGCTTGACCTCAGGGGGGCGTATAACCTTATTCGCATTAAGCACGGGGATGAATGGAAGACGGCATTCAATACCCCTGAAGGGCATTTTGAGTACCTAGTGATGCCCTTTGGGCTCACTAATGCCCCTTCCGTCTTCCAGTCCTTCATGAATGACATTTTCAGGGATTTTGTGGACAAATTTCTGATTGTTTATTTGGATGATATCTTGATTTTTTCTAATGACTGGGACTCTCATGTGAAACATGTTCGGACTGTGTTCCAGATTTTGAGGGATAATGCTCTGTATGTGAAGGGATCAAAGTGTCTTTTTGGCGTACAGAAGTTCTCATTTCTGGGATTCATTTTGTCCCCATCTGTTATTGAAATGGACCCGGTCAAGGTTCAGGCCATCTGTGATTGAGTCCAACCTACTTCATTAAAGGCTCTTCAGAGATTTTTGGGTTTTGCCAATTTTTATCGTAAATTTATTGGTAATTTCTCGGTTATTGTTAAACCATTAACTGATTTGACCAGAAAGGGTTCTGATGTGGTGAATTGGCCTCCTGAGGCAGTCTCTGCATTTCAGGAACTTAAGCAGAGATTCACTTCTGCTCCTGTTCTACGGCAGCCTGATGTTTCTCTGCCATTTCAGGTGGAGGTTGATGCCTCTGAAATTGGGGCAGGTGCCGTTTTGTCCCAAAAAGATCCAGAGACCTCTAAAAGTAACCCTTGTGCCTTTTTCTCTCGAAAATTTTCTCCTACTGAACGTAATTATGACGTGGGTAATCGGGAGTTATTGGCCATGAAGTGGGCTTTTGAAGAGTGGAGACATTGGCTGGAGGGAGCCAAACATCAGGTGGTGGTCCTTACGGACCATAAGAATCTGGTCTATCTGGAATCTGCCAAGCGACTCAATCCTAGACAGGCCAGGTGGGCCTTGTTTTTCACACGTTTTAATTTTGTGGTTTCCTTTCTTCCTGGCACTAAGAATGTTAAGGCGGATGCCCTCTCGAGGAGTTTCCTTGCGGACTCTCCTGAGTTATCTGATCCTTCTGTTATTTTGAAAGAGGGTGTAGTTCTTTCCGCCATCTCGCCCAATTTGAGACTTGCTATGGAGGGGTGTCAGGAGGATAGGCCCGAGCGCTGCCCTGTTGGAAAATTGTTTGTCCCGGACCAATGGAAAAAGAGTGTGATGTCTGAGATTCATTGTTCCGCATTGGCTGGGCATCCCGGAATTTTTGGTACCAGAGACTTGGTTAGTCGGTCCTTTTGGTGGCCTACCTTGTCTCACGATGTCAGGGAATTTGTGCAGTCCTGCGGGACTTGCCCTCGCTCCAAGCCTTGCTCTCGCTCTAGTGGTTTGTTGATGCCATTGCCTGTGCCCAAGAGACCATGGACCCATATCTCTATGGATTTCATTTCCGATCTTCCTGTTTCTCAGAGAATGACCACCATCTGGGTAATTTGTGATAGGTTTTCCAAAATGATACATCTTGTGCCATTACCTAAGTTGCCTTCCTCCTCTGAATTGGTGCCGTTGTTTCTTCAGCACGTGGTTCGTTTACACGGCATTCCTGAGAACATTGTGTCTGACAGAGGAGTCCAGTTTGTTTCCAGATTTTGGAGGACTTTTTGTTCTAAACTGGGTGTTCAATTGTCTTTCTCCTCGGCATTTCATCCTCAGACCAATGGTCAAACTGAGAGAACAAACCAGACATTAGAGACTTATCTAAGATGCTTTGTGTCTGCTGATCAGGATGACTGGGTCTCTTTTTTGCCTTTGGCTGAGTTTGCTCTTAATAATAGGGCTAGCTCTGCCACTTTGATGTCTCCGTTTTTCTGTAATTCTGGTTTTCACCCTCGATTTTCTTCAGGACAGACGGAAGCTTCTGTCTGTCCAGGTGTTGACTCTGTTGTTGAGCGTATGCAACAGATTTGGGACCAGGTAGTGGAGAGGTTGTCCCTCTCTCAGGAGAAGGCCCAGCGGTTTGCTAACCGGCATAGGACTGATGGTCCTCGGTTTAAAGTGGGGGACTTGGTCTGGTTGTCCTCAAAGAATATTCCTATGAGAGTAGCATCTCCTAAATTTAAGCCTAGGTTCATTGGACCTTATAAGATCATGGAGATTATTAATCCTGTTTCTTTTCGTTTGCTTCTTCCAGGGACATTTAAGATCCATAACGTGTTCCACAAGTCCTTGTTGAAGAGGTTTGTTGAGCCAGTGGTTCCTGCTACTGTGCCTCCTGACCCTGTTTTGGTTGAGGGCAATCTGGAGTATGGTTGAGAAAATATTGGATTCTCGTTTTTCTAGACGAAGACTCCAGTATTTGGTTAAATGGAGAGGTTATGGTCAGGAAGACAATTCTTGGGTGTTTGCTTCGGACATCCATGCTAGGAGACTTATCCGTGCGTATCATAGAACTCATCCTGACCGACCTGGTTGCTCAAATGAGGGTTCGGTGACCCCTCCTCAAGGGGGGGGTACTGTTGTGAATGGGTTTGAGATGAGTTCTGAGCAGAGGCTCCCTCTGGTGGTTACAAGCGGTACTAGTGAAGATTGTGAGGACTGGGAATCAGGTGTTACTGACTGGTCTTATATAAGGGAGTCATTTTCCCATCAGGGTTGCCGGTGATCAATTGTTCTGGTCTGAATCCTTCATTCCTGTTTCCCTTGTAGCCTGCTGTGTCGTGTCTGCATCTCCTGCTACCAGATAAGAATTTTTCTTCTTTTGTGTTGTTGCTATATTTTTGCATTTTGTCCTGCACTTCTTTGGGGGCCTTCTTGGTCCCCTCCGGGGGCTTCTGCCTTCTCAGTTTAGTTCAGCCACTGAGTTTTGTTCTTTTGCTTTTTCCAGTTTTTTCAGTGGCTGCTGTTTTGATTTTTGCTACACCAGAGAGCTAATTTAGGTGGTAGAGGTCGTGTGATCTCAGGTGATTTTGAAATTAGTAGTGTTGGTGTTTTTCAGGGTTTTTGGGATTGCAGTAAGTACCCTTCCTGTCCTTTTCTATTTAGATAGTTTGGGCCCCAGCGTTTGCTCATTCTATTTTCTTTCTGTGTCAGTATTTCCTCTTGTCTAACCGCCATTACATGTTTGGGGGCTTTCTATTATCTTTGGGGTTCTGCTCCGGGGCAGATAGCTTTCCTATTTCTATCTTTAGGTGTAGTTAGTTTCTCAGGCTGTGACGAGGCGTCGAGGACCAACGTAGGAACGCTCCACGGCTGCCTCTAGTTGTGGTGGTTAGTCAGGGTACTGCAATCCCATAGATTCCAACTGCTCTGGTGTATTGCCTTTTTTACCTGCACTCCTCAGCTACCGAAACATAACAGATTGGTGTCAGACTAACTGTCTAGAACTAAATGTAAAGAAAACCAAGGAGATGGTGGTGAGTTATAGAAGGAAAAAGGAGGATTACATACCAATCACCATTGCTGGCCAGGAGGTTGAGATTGTTGAGAGCTACAAATATTTGGGGGTTCACTTTGACAGTAAACTCGATTGAAGGTGTCATACAGAAAAGGTTTACAAGAAGGGAATGAGCAGACTGTACTTTCTGCGGAAGCTCAGGTCGTTCAATGTGTGCAGCAAAATGCTGGAGATGTTCTACCAGTCCGTTGTAGCAAGCGCCATCTTTTTTGCTATCATTTGCTGGGGCAGTAGTGTGCGAGTAGCTGACGCTAATAAACTCAACAAACTTATCAAGAAGGCAAGCGCAGCTGTTGGCCTCCATCTTGACTCTTTTGAGGAGGTATTGGAGGATAGAATTCAGAAGAAGTGTAGGGCAATAATGAACAATAATACACACCCACTATACGAGCTGTTCTTGAATCAGAAGAGCACATTCAGCAGCCGTCTAATCCTACTAAGGTGCAAGAAGGAGAAATTCAGGAAATCGTTTGTACCTACTGCTATGGGGATGTATAATAATTTCCTAAGGGTGGCAGAAAAATAATGACTGATGGCTGGTATACTAATGTCAATTAACATTATCTTATATACACCTGAACTACCCACTTTTATTTATTATGTAATGTTGGTACACCTGTGCAAGATTTGTGTCCTAATATTTTATGTACTGCTGTTTGTATTGCTGCTGTAATACTGTAATTTCCCCCGGGATCAATAAAGTGTATCGTATCGTCGTCGTATCGTATACCTGAGCCAAGCTTGCCCGCCATACACCCTATAAGCTTCACCTATGGCATCCAAATAGCAAAATAGGGCCGAACAATTATCCGGAGCCTTTTCCCCAATGATACTTGCTAAAATGGCGAAAGCTTGTTGCCAATTAACAAACGTCTGGGGAATCAAGCGACACCTACGTTTTTCCTCCTCCTCTTTTTTACTGTCCTCTTTTTTACTCTTATCTAAGTTAAATTTCCCAAGAGGCAACAACGAGAAAATCTCCACATAATCGTCCTTCCAAATGCGCTCTCTAACTTCCTTCTTCAAATGTGCCCCCAATGGGCCTTCAAAACATACGTATACCTCCCCGTGCGCCCTATCATCCAAATGCACACGACACACCTTCTCCTTCTCAGTTTGTACTGATACCGACACCGGCTCGCCGACAGGTCCCGCCAAATCTGACCCACTCGACCCGATATGCCCACCAGTCTGCGACCCAACCCATGCAGCCAACGGAGATGAACCACTCAAACCCCGTTCCAAACGAGACAACAAGTCCCGCACGCCCACCAACATGTCCCTAACGCCCCCAGTCACTTCCCCACTGGACGCAGAACCCCCACTGCCCTGATAATCGCCCACCTGACCCCCCAACACTGTGTAGAAGACAAAATTGGGTGACGAACGCCAGACAAAGAGGTGTACTCACCGGGCTGCGAGGGAGCTGTGAGCCCTCCAGCCGAAAAACCTGGATCCTCGGATGCCTCCACTCCGTCCTGGCCAACGACGGCGACTCCAGTGGCCTGCTGCTGATGACTAGGACTCCCCTCGAAAACGACTGGCGTAGAGGGCCCAAACTCCAGAGAGGATCCCGACCGCTGAGTCCCAAATGTCTCCACTACCTGGGTCGCCACGTCCCTAGCACCCGTCGCACTAAGGGCCTGCACAGCGATGGCCCCCCGTGATCCCTCAATAATACCCGGATGACTTCTCCCGCCACCCTGTAGCAGGGTCAATGGTCCCGGCCCTGCCGCGCTGCAGGCCGCTGTCGCGCCAATTACTGGGCTAATCGTCGTGCTACCGGCGGTGAGAGCAGGCCACCCACTCAGGCGACCCCCCGATAAACCTGGCGCCTCACTGCCTGTGAGGTAAGACTGCCCGGCCCTGCCGCCAAGCAGGCCGCTGCCCTGTCATTAATTAGTCGTGACCTGCGTAATGAGCCAGGCCGCACCACCGGCCTACCGCTACCGCAGCCTGCCGACATACCTGCTACCCCACTGTCAGTGGGGGATGAAGTCACTGGCCCTGCCGAAAAGCAGGCCGCTGCGCCACCAGCGATCGCCTCTGTACTGCAGGGAGAGGCAGGCCGCACAGCGGCGGTACCACTGCCGCGGCCCCCGCAGATCCTGTACGACTATGCCGTCTAGCGCGTGCTGGCTCCGCCCCCCCACTAGCGCGAGGCGGAGGCCTAGACACCGCCGCAGGGCCCCGCCGAGCAACTGGATTCCTCCCAGGCCGAGGCCTGCTAGCCCGGGAAAATTGTGGCGCCCGGCCTGGAGGGTCCCCAGAGGGGCTCCTACGCAGACGCGAGGCCCTGGGAGCTGCATCTGGAGACAGCCGCTCAGGGGGCCTCACCCTTCTCGACCGCCGCTCCCTAACCGGAGATGGGGCTGACTGCCTGGAGGTACCAGGAGCAATACCTGTGACCTGGGCCTCTAACCACCCTGGAGGCTG
Source organism: Oophaga sylvatica (assembly GCA_033576555.1). Lineage (NCBI taxonomy): Eukaryota > Metazoa > Chordata > Amphibia > Anura > Dendrobatidae > Oophaga > Oophaga sylvatica. Next base: position 490,338,951 of record JARQOD010000001.1, on the reverse strand, counting down.
CGATAAAGCCGTCTCCCTCAGCAGCTCCAGAGCTCTCTCCACATCGGACATGGTAACTGTTTCTTGCTAAAGCTGGAACTGACCTGAAGCCTACTCCACTTCCCTATATAGACCCCTAATCTAAATATTCCTCCCCACACCTAACCCTTCCAACCCCCCCGTCATGTTGGCCTCCGCCCACGCCTCCTGGAGGAGGGGGGGAGGCTTTGCTCCGGCCATTTCTTTGGATGTGGTGTGTAAGTTATGGGCAATCAGTCCTGCAGCAGAGCAGTATGTGAATGGTAAAATGCATCTTGCACCTGGGGCGTACATAGAAATTAAGGGGGCCCATAGCAGAAGTTCTAATTGCCCCCCCCACCAGACCACGTACCGTATTACGCCCCTCCAAATTTCTACATTCTAAAAAATGGTAACACTAGTACTTAAGAAGGAAGTCTGTCACCCCAAGATGCATATTAAGCTAGCTATATAGTGGTATAAGGGACTTAGCGCCTGTAAAATACTAGAACAGTACTATTTCCTGAGAAAATGATTTTAAATCTAAAGCAAATGAGGAGATTTTGGGGCACCCCTATGTCAGGTCTATGGGGTTTTAGTCAATGAATGAAGGAGCCGCATATAAAATTTATTCTCCACTCTCTCCTCCTCTTTAGGCTATGTTCACACATGTAAGGTTTTGCTGCATTTTTACCTTGGTTTTATGCTAATCTAAACCTGCATTTTTTATTGTGATTCGGGGAAAAGCTGTGAACACACATTGGTTTTATTTATTTGCAGAAAGTGAAACTGCACAGGTTTTGCTGCGTTTTGGAAAGAATAAGCGTCAGTTTCTTTTCTGCGTTTTTGCAGCGTGCTATGGGCGAAAACACAGAAATGCAGTGTGTGAACATAGCCTTAGGGTATGTGCTCATCATCTGGAGGCGCTGCGTCTTAGAAGCAGTGTCTCTGGACCTGTGGGAACCTGCGGGTGAAGGCAGGGAGACCGCAGCTGCCAGTACTCACGATCTGCGGTGGCTGCAGGGCGGCTTCTCCCTGCTTTCACCCAATGGAGATCTCTTCTGACTCCGCAGCATGAAATGAACATGCTGCGGAGATGCGGAAGTCCCAAAACCCACGCTGCAGCTAAAATAACGCTGCGGAGGGGAGAAGCATAGTGAGGATGAGATTTCTAGAAATCCCATCCATTATGCTGCTACTGTACTACGCAGCGTTTGGACGCAGCGGTAAGAGATTGCGTCCAAAATGCTGCGGTCACTGATCGTAAGTATGCACCCTTAGAATGGGAGTAATGGTGATTGATCTCAAAGCCCCCTCATTTGTATTTTAATTAAAAGTAATTTTCTTTGGCTCTGCACCACTATAATGTACTGTACTGCTATGATCTTTATAGGAGCCAAGTCCCCTTTATAACTTAACATGAATTTTGGGGGTGATCGACTCCCTATAAATATATAAACCACATCATCACCACAACAAGAAAAGTAAATATGGAACACTTAAAGTTTGTCATCTGGGGTCATTGTCGCAAAGGACGCCTGGGAACGGGATTGGCCGGGAGCGTCGCTGAGAGGCGGGAAGGCTGCGGGGGACGCCGGAAGGTGAGAATGTCATTATTTTTTATTTTAATTATTGCTTTTACAGGGAAAAGGTACACAGGGTCTGGAGGAGAGTCTCCTCTGCTCCAGACGGTGGGTACCATCCGCACATGAACCGCTCACTTTGCATAATGGTGGGCATAGCCACATGCGGAAAGTAAGGCCTCTTTCACACATCCGTTTTTTGCCGTCAGGCGCGATCCGGTGCTTTTTTAATAAAACGGATCTGGTTTTTATATCGCCGGATGCGTTTTTTTGTCATTGACTATCATTAGCAGATGTCCTTGCGTTGCGTCCGTTTTTTGCCAGATCCGGCGGAAATGTACATTCCGGCGGCCGGACAAAACGGTCACTGCAACGTTTTTTTTTTCTGCCGCACCCACCTGATAGCGCCTCTCTCTCTCTCTCCTCGGTCCGGACATGCGTAACAAGCATTTACAGCTTCAAAAGTTCAGAACGAACCTGGCAAAAAACTCTGATTCGTTGCATCAGATTTTTCAAAATCAGCGCCGGATCCGTCCTTTCCGGTTTTAGACAGATTGTGCCTGTTGGCAAAAAACAGATGTGTGAAAGAGGCCTAAGCGGTTCAATGCATTCCTATGGCGGCGGAATCGCCGCAATTCCGGAAAAAGAATGAGCATGCTGCGTTTTTTTCCGCATGCAGCATGTGCACAGCATTGCAGAATCCCATAGGATATAATGAGCTGCGTTTGATAAGCGTTTTTGCCGCAAAAAAACGCGGCAAAAACGCTAACAATCCGCAACGTGTGCACATAGCCTTATGGCAAAATCAGAGAATATGTTATATCGCGCATGTCCTATACTTGTAAGTGCAGGTCCCACTGATGAAGGGAAAACATAAAATACTGATCCAGCTAGAGGCGCAACTACAACAGGTGCAGGGGTTGCAATCACACTCGGGGTCTGGAACCTAGGGGGCCCCAAAAGTACTTTTAGCCAATATGAAAAGACCAATGTTATTAAAGATTTGCAATAATTGGGGGCCCCGCTGGAATTTTTTCATTGCGGCCCATGAGCGTCAAGTTGTAACACTATATCTTGTGATAGCTCCCAGAAAAAAAAAAAGCGGCTGCTCATGTGCGGCTCGCTCCATTTATTTCTGGGCAGTGCCGACTAGTGTCTTCTTCTCATACTGAATTGGCAGGAGAAAAAAAAAATTGCAGCATGCTGAGTAGCAGGGTATATTGGACGGCATGCAAACTGTCAAGTCAGTGAGTGCGGGCAGAACATTGGATTGCACTCGGATGACATCTGAGTGCAGTCCGATTTTCCGCAAAGTGATAAGATGGAGTAGAGAATTTTTTCCTCCATCTTCTCCTCAGTGTGCTCTGATTCTCTTGTGAGATTATTGGATCATGTTAAGCCGACACTGATCAGAGCCATTAACTTAATTAATCCCATTATCCAACAGAGGAACTGCACAAGAGTCCACCACAGTCATTAGGTCATTTTGCTATGTCAGCAATACATATTGTTCTCAACAGACAAATCTGTGATATCCTATCTGTAATAGTTTAGTCAAACAAAAAAAGAGGCTTTGGCCTCCCACACAGAACCGACAGGAACCTAAACCCAGACTCATCACTACATCTATATATAGGATGGGGTCACACTTGCGGGAAACTCGCACGAGTCTCGCACCTCAATACCCGGCACTGCCGCCGGCACTCATAACGGAGCTTTCAGCTGCATAGAAATACTTGCAGCCACACACTCCGGTCCCGAGTGTCGGCGGCAGTGCCAGGTATTGAGGTGCGAGACTCGTGCGAGTTTCCCGCAAGTGTGACCCCGGCCATAGTGAAATAACCGTGGTCTCCACTGCCCGGTCTATTAGGTCCATTGCTAGAATGACCAGAATAAATATGTGACTGCAGAGCTCTGGAATCATGCACGAGCCTGTTAGGGTCCCGTCACACATAGTGACACACCAGTGATCCCGACAACGATATGAACTTGTCAGGATCGCTGGTGTGTCGCTACATGATCGCTGGTGAGCTGCCAAACAGGCAGATCTCAGCAGCGATCAGGACAGCGACTATGCGGGTAACAAGCGATGCACGTCACTTAGTTACCCGCAGTGTACGTTAGATACCAGCGCGCTGGTGCAGGGAGCTGGTAACAAAGGCCGCGCTGCGCCTAGAAACCCGATGTGTACATTAGATACCAGTGCGCTGGTGCAGGGAGCTGGTAACAAAGGCCGCGCTGCGCCTAGAAACCCGATGTGTACATTAGATACCAGTGCGCTGGTGCAGGGAGCTGGTAACAAAGGCCGCGCTGCGCCTAGAAACCCGATGTGTACGTTAGATACCAGTGCGCTGGTGCAGGGAGCTGGTAACAAAGGCCGCGCTGCGCCTAGAAACCCGATATGTACGTTAGATACCAGCGCGCTGGTGCAGGGAGCTGGTAACAAAGGCCGCGCTGCGCCTAGAGACCAGATGTGTACGTTAGATACCAGCGCGCTGGTGCAGTGAGCTGGTAACAAAGGCCGCGCTGCGCCTAGAAACCCGATGTGTACGTTAGATACCAGTGCGCTGGTGCAGGGAGCTGGGAACAAAGGCCGCGCTGCGCCTAGAAACCCGATGTGTACGTTAGATACCAGTGCGCTGGTGCAGGGAGCTGGTAACAAAGGCCGCGCTGCGCCTAGAAACCCGATGTGTACGTTAGATACCAGCGCGCTGGTGCAGGGAGCTGGTAACAAAGGCCGCGCTGCGCCTAGAAACCCAATGTGTACGTTAGATACCAGTGCGCTGGTGCAGGGAGCTGGGAACCAAGGCCGCGCTGCGCCTAGAAACCCGATGTGTACATTAGATACCAGCGCGCTGGTGCAGGGAGCTGGTAACCAAGGTACACATCGTGTTTCTAAGCGCCACTCGGTGCTTATAAACCCGCTTTTTACCTTGGTTACCAGCTCACTGCACCAGCGCGCTGGTATCTAACGTACACATTGGGTTTCTAGGCGCCGCGCGACGCCTAGAAACCCGATGTTTACCTTGGTTACCAGCTCCAGCTCGCTGGTCTCCCGCCTGTCACACGCAGCGATGCGTGCTGGCCAGCGGGAGACCAGCGATCAAAAAATGGTCCAGGACATTCAGCAACGATCAGCGATTCACAGCAGGGGGGCTGATCTTCGCTGAATGTCACACTAAGCGAGATCGCTGGCTAGGTCGCCATTGCATCACAAAATGGGTGACGTTTCAGCGATCTCGCTAGTGATCTCTCTTAGTGTAACGGGCCCTTACACAGAGCGGACATTATAGCGGAGGTGTGATAAGGTGAGGCTCAGCGGCCAATAACTGCAGAACATCCAGGTGTTGGGTGCTGGGTACCACAGTGCACAGCGTTCATCTGCAGATACGGCCGGTCTGCACTGATAGCATCACATACACCAGCACTGCACTGCCTGCACCCCAGCACATTACTGGATAGGACTCCGGATACTCAGGGGAGCTTACAGGTTACACGGTGCAGGATATATGCAAGGGATTGTTATTGGGGGGGATTTGTTATGTGGGATCCTTCCAAGCAGAGACAATTGTGGGTTCAGGCCTGATCATACTCCAGAATCACAGGCAGTATATCCATATACACTCATATACTCAGAGAAACACATACAACCATGAGTACTGCAGAAATTATTTTGTAACCTTGGTCAGATCTTTGCCTTGCCACAATTCTGTCTCTGAGCTCCTTGGCCAGTTCCTTTGACCTCATGATCCTCATTTGGTCTGACATGCACTGTGAGCTGTGAGGTCTTATATAGACAGGTGTGTGCATTTACAAATCAAGGAGGATCACAAGGAAATGGACAGCATGTGACTTAAATATGAGTGTCTGAGCAAAGGGTCTGAATACTTATGACCATGTGATATTTCAGTTTTTCTTTTTTAATACATTTGCAAAAATTTCTACATTTTTTTTTCAGTAAAGATGGGGTGCAGAGTGTACATCAATGAGAAAAAAATGAAAATGTAATGAAACAGAGTGAAAATTTAAAGGGGTCTGAATACTTTCCGAACTCACTGTATATGTGCGTAATGTGTATATTTTATGTTTGTACTGTGTATGTGTGTAATATGTACATGTCTGTGTACAATCTATTACCATGTGCCCATCTTATTATATTGCTCCTAATGTGAATATGCATGTAAATGTTTGTGATTACATGGGTGGAGGCTGACCAGGAAGTGTGGAGAGGCACATGGGGCCCATCCCTTAGTAATGGTTCTGGCTCTGGTCATCTGCCGTTTTACGCTGTAATAGCTAAGGAACGACTTGCTGGTCTGAACCCATCAGCGCTGTACTTGGTCACAGTTTTCTTGACTTTGCCAAGAATAATTCAGCTATTTTCTTTGACAATATCTTAGGCGTTGCGTCCACACGATTCGCTTTGGCTGAATTTTTCCCTCGTTGGCACCACCCTCGGTCAACTCTCCACTCTGTGACACGACAAAAACCCACAAACCTAACATTCTGGCTTCAGTCTGAACTAGAACCAATGACCAAGCCTTGATCGAAGTTTCTCTGATCATGCGATTTCATTCTGTGCTCTGAATATCAAATGCGGATAGAAGGACACAAAAGAGAAGGTGTCACTAATAAAGAGGTTATTCAGTGAGAGTTCCACCATTGTGACACACAGCCTATAAATTCACCTATACTGGGGCACTGTGTTATATGAAGAAATGGAGGGTCACATCACACCTGCTGCAGATTACTTTGCCCTCCCGGTGACATGATCTGACGGCCAACCTGTAAACTTTTACTGTTGAGTGGTTGTATGAATGCCGGTTTACACGGTCAAACGATACGCACTGAGTAATATACATCTGATCTGTTGCTGCACAGGCGACAATGGTTCTCAGCCAAGTGTGTCCTGCATTCACAAGATGATGAATCGAAGACAACGATCATCTTTTATGCTGCATTTTGCTAGATTATCAAGTGATCGGCGGCCCCTTTACATCACACGATCATCGTGACACGAGCGCTTTTAACACTTGTTCACGATTATCTTGCAGTGTAAATTAACCTTTACTATAGGCCTAAAATTCAGGTTTACAATTGGGTAATAAAATCTGTAAAAATTTCAGAAGTTTTTTGTACAATTGGTTTGCAGTTCTTCCATTTCCTTACATAAAAGCAAAGTGGTCGACCTCATTGGCACAATGCGCAATGATTGAGAGTTGGCTCTTATATCGGGGCACTTCCCAAGATTGTGATGGTAAAAGCGTCCAGGACGGGTTGGCAGGGAAGATTGTGACGAGAAAGACATCCAAGATGGGGTGGGCGTGGAAGATTGTGAAGGAAAAAGTGTCCAGTATGGGTTGACAGGGAAGATTGTGATGGTATAGGTGCCAAGGATGGGTGGCGAAGACGACTACATTGTAACAGGACAGATTGACTGGAAAGAGTCCCAGGACGGAGTGTCAGGAGTACCATTATGACGGGAAAGAAGCTCAGGGGGGACAGACTGTTGTTACGGGAAAGGGGCCCAGAACGGACGGTAGGACATTGTGACAGTAAAGGGGCCGAGGGAAGGGTGGAGATTGTGACAGGAAAGGAGCTTGAGGGAGGGACCATTATGACGAGAAAGGGGCCCAGGATGGAGTGGCAGGGGGAGATTGTGACTGGAAAGGGGCTCGGGGGAAGGGACCATTGCTGCGAGAAAGGTGCCCAGGACATAGTGGAGGGGGGACATTGTGACATTAATGGGGTTCAGGACAGAGGGGCGCGAGGTAGGGACCATTGTAACGGGAAAGCAGCCTAGGGCGAGGACATTGTGACTGGAAAGGGGCCCAGAACAGGGGAAGTAGATGAAGGAGAGAAGCTGCTGGGGAAAGCACAGAGGTGAAAACAAAAATCAAACCGCCACATGGCAGGCACTAATATGAATTATTGTCCTGTAACAAAAAAAATCACCTATATATAGCATAGATAATATATGATAACCCCCACTAATCACAAAATTGGGGGTGCAAGTGGAGCCGTACTAATCCTGTGCGCCCAACGCTTCATACACTATGTACAGCATTGGTTTTTCGCACATGGAACTGCATACTAGTGACCAGCAGACCCCCCAACAATCGCTAAACCTTCCACATGGACAACCCCTGTATGGAGAGGTTAGCGTTACGCATGTTTTCCTAACTTCGTAACTGAGAATTAAGGATGGTCGGGGGGTTGGCCTCCTGGAAACAGCTAAGTAATCACTAAGCTCCCAATTGTTAACAGACTGGGAGTGATGTAATAGTCCAGCTACCACTTTACAAGATGGCAGGAACCCTTAAGCCCTTCCCCCCAGAACATGGTCTATAATGCTTCTGTCACTGACCGTGACCGGTATACAGCATGGCAATGCATCATACTAACGATCAGAGTGCTAAAAGATAAAGTCCAATAGAGAGACTAAGTAAGAAAGTAAAAAAAAAAAAGTAAAAAAAATTGTTAAAATGTTTACCCTCCTCAAAAAAACATTATACGGAATAAATATGTATTTTACGCAAAACAAAAATTAACAAAAAAAGTACAGATATTTGGTATTGCCGCATCCAGAAAAACCAGGCCTATAAAACGATCACACTAGTTAATCCCTTCACTGAAAACTGTAAAAACTACAACCAGAAGCAATAAAAACAATACGTTTTCATCACAACCCAGAACAAAAAGTGGAATAAACCGCAAAAAGACGAATGTATAAAAAATATGGTATCTCTGAAAACATCACCTGACATATAGCTCGGTCAGCAGAAAAATAAAAACATTATAAATTTCAGAATAAAGTGATGCAAAAATAATTAATTTTTTTCTATAAAATAGTTTTTATTGTCTAAAAGCGCCAAAACATAAAAAAGCTATATAAATGGGATATCGCGGTAATCGTACTGACCCGAAGAATAAAACTGCCTTATCAATTTTAGCACACGCTGGTTAAAAGTAAAAACAATTTTTTTAGGGACCACATCATATTTGAAATGACTTTGAGGGTCCATGTGACAGAAAATACCCAAAAATTATACCATTCTAAAAACTTCACCCTCAAAACCACATTCAAGAAGCTTATTAACCCTTCAGGTGCTTCACAGTAATTAAAGCATTGTGGAAGGAAAAATGAACATTTTACTTTTTTCCCACAAAAGTGTTGTTTAGCCCCTTTTTTATTTTCACAAAGGTAACAGGAGAAAATGGACCCCAAAATTTGTTAATCAATTTCTCCTGAGTACTCGGATACCCCATATATGGGGGAAAACTACTGCTAAGGCGCACGGCAGGGCTTGAAAAGTAAGGAGTGACGTTTTAGAGACTTCGATAGAATGGTCTGCAGTTTCCATGTTTCATTTAGAGAGCCCCTGATGTGCCTAAATAGTGAAAACCCCCAACAAATGACCACATTTTGGGAAACTAGACCCTCAAGGAATTATCTAGAGGCATAATTCTAATAATAATGCTTTTGGTTTTACTGGTGTATGAATTTATAATGTGGTGTTATGTGTAAGTTGTGTGTAGATCAGATTATAAAAATGTGTTGTGTCATCAGGGTAAAAACAAATTGTATTAATTTCCAGTTTCCAAGGGAAGGTTCATAATGGTAAATTGTGTATTTTCGGATTCTTGGAGCATACTCTACACCATTTTTGTGATTGTCCTTTCCTCGCTGTTTCGGGAACCTCTCCTGCAAAATGTTGACCTGTTTCAGAAGTACTGGGACCCCCAAGTTTCTGAGTGCCAAACATTAGGGCCTTGGTGACTACCTCCTGAAAATAAAGGAAGGTCCCCATATTGCCTGCAGATGGAAACAGTACAAAGCATTGTACAGTGCCATCTGTATGGCCAATTTTTTGTACCAGACTTTAGCTTTTCGCATGGCACTGTATGGTATGAGGACCTGATCTGAGAGATCTACACCCCCCATGTACCGATTGTAATCCAAGATACAATCTGTCTTTGGGACGTGTGTTGTGGTACCTCGGACAGTGACAAGGGAGCGGTTGTCAAGGTGTGTGGTGGTCAAGATAACAACATCCCTCTTGTCCTTATACTTGACCACTAACATGTTATCGCTACATTGGGCTATTGTCACCCTTTCTCAGCATGTGCCCAATTAACGGCGTAGTGAGGCCCCTCTGATTTTTAGCATGGTGCCACATGCAACTGGACCTCTGGCAGAGAGGGTCTTCAAGAGCGGGATGCTGGTGTAAAAATTATCTATGTAGAGGTGATAACTCTTATCCAGGAGTGGGTGCAGCAATTCCCACACAATTTTCCCACTCACCCCCAGGACGGGGGGCCAATCTGGGTGTCCTTCCCCTCGCAGACCCTAAATCTGTGGGTGCACCCTGAGGTACCCTTGCACAGTTTGTACAGTTTTATTCTGTACCTGACCCTCTTACTGGGCAGGTACTGTTGGAATTTTAGCCTTCCTTTGAAATGAACCAGAGATTCATCTATATCGGTGTCCCTTTGGGGGACGTACGCCTCAGCAAACTTTCTGCTGAAGTGGTCAACCACTGGCCGAATTTTATGTAGACGATCAAAGTTTGGATTGTCTTGTGGAGGACACTGCGCATTATCTCTACAATGCAAACATTTTTGGATCGCTTCAAATTGTGTCCTTGTCATGGCCATGTGGAATACCGGTGTACTGTAGAGAATATCAGTACTCCAGTATTGCCGAAACTCTGGTTTTCTATGCCCATATGCAGCAAAATTCCCCAAAATGTCATCATCTATGCTGCATTTACAAGCCATTTTGATTTGCTTACAAGTCTTCTGGGCCATCATAACATTTATTATTTCTCGCTGTAAAATAATTTGAAAACGTCAATTTCAGTGCGGCCTGTAACATCAAACTGGATTCCTGAGCTGACGATGAAATCCAGAATAACAGGTGCTAATTTTTGAGTTGTGGAGTCCATATGGGATCGATTGCTGCAGGAGTTGCCTGCGTCCCAGTGCGCCTTGCTGGGGTCCTTCCTCACTAGATGATGAGGAGGAGGAGGAATATGAGATCTTCCTCACTGGCTGAATCAATGAATAAGGCAAGGAAAAGTCTGCCTCCTCTGGTGAATAGTGTCTTCTTGATGAATGTGACATTTTTATTTCATTTTTCAAAACACTGGGGATGTATGTGCAAGTGGTGCATTTACACATGTAATGTGTGGGGCTGGTGTATAGGGTACGATTTATTATGAAACTTGACAAAAAAAAAAAAAAAAAAAAAGCAGCGAGGGAGAGAACAAAAAAAAGGAGAGGAGAGAACAAAAGAAAAGGAGAGAGAACAAAAAAGGAGAGCAGAAAAAGATTGCTTCAGTAGCATAGATGTGCTGGATCAGATATGGAATAGCGAACAAATTGTTGCTGTGCGCCGAAAGAACCGACATGTTGCCATGATATATATCTCGTAGTGCTGCAAGCTGGATGTAATGAATCCCGCCGGGTAGAAGAAGCGGGGGGCGTGTAGTATGATGTAACATGCGTAGAAATGATTGTGGTAAGCTAAAAACTACCGAGGATACGTACCCCTGGATGGCGATGAAGCATGAAAATACCGATAAACAATGATGTGTGTGACATGTAGTATAAGAATAATGGAGAAGAGAAAGAAGGAAGGTAAGAGGAGAACACACGAATAAAAGGAGTATAAAAGATTATAAAAAAAAAAAGTGCATGAACATACTGAAAAGTGAAACTGGGATTAAAGGGAATCTGTCATCCCATTTTTCGACCATCAGCTGGAGCCACCGCCATCAGGGGCTTATCTACAGCATTCTGTAATGCTGTAGATAAGCCCCCGATGTTACCTGAAAGAGAAGAAAAACGAGTTAGATTATACTCACCCAGGGGCGGTCCGAGGTCCGATCCGGTCCGATCGGTGTCCGGCGCCTCCTATCTTCTGACGAAGCCGTCCTCTTCTTAGCTTCCCGTCGTGGCTCCAGCGCAGGCGCACTGCTCTGCACTGGTGAGGGCAGAGTAGAGTACTGCAGTGCGCAGGCGCCGGACCTCGCTGACCTTTCCTGGCGCCTGCGCACTGCAGTACTCTGCACCAGGGAGGACCGCGACGCCCATCAGACCGGACCGGACGCAGACCGCCCCTGGATGAGTATAGTATAACTCGTTTTTCCTCTTTCAGGTGACATCGGGGGCTTATCTACAGCATTACAGAATGCTGTAGATAAGCCCCTGATGGCGGTGGCTACAGCTGATGGTGGAAAAATGGGGTTGACAGATGCCCTTTAAATGCAAATAATTAAACCATACAAAACAATAAAGACTAGGGATAAGCGGATCCGTGGAACTGTATTCCAAAGTTTGGTTACCAGTACTTAACTCTGAACCCCAACAGAAGCCAATGGTGACCCAAACTTTGGTGCTGTAAAAGTAACAAGTTTAAATCAATAAATGAAAAACACGGATTTTGGTAAGAACTTACCGTAAAATCCTTTTCAGCGAAGGAAGGGAGGGAGACACAGGAATTCATTACTGATGGGTAGGCGGAGCCCCAGATCAGGATGTTACCTCAGATCAAAAGAGTGATGACTGGCTGGCCCTCCAGCTCGGGCTCCTCCTACTCAGCTCCAGTCGTACCAAAGCTTTTAGGAAAAAGAGCCAAGATCACCAGCGGAGCAACATAACCCCTTCTGAAGGAACTTCAGAGAAAAAACACAAGGATACAGGTTATGCATGCAAAGAAAGCCAAAAACCACAGAGTTCCAGGTACTACTCACGGAACCTGACTACTGCGATGAGCTGGCGATGCTGGAACAGAGCCTTAGCGCGCTGACCTCAGCCCAGATAATCGCTATCAGATAAGGGTCGCGCTGCATCTGAAAACATCAACACACTTCTGCCTTGGGAGGGTGCTGTGTCTCCCTCCCTTCCTTCGCTGAAAAGGATTTTACCGGTAAGTTCTTACCAAAATCCGTGTTTCAGCTGCAGAATGGAAGGGAGGGAGACACAGGAATTCATTACTGATGGGACGTCCCAAAGCGGTTCAAAAATAAGGGTGGGAAAAACCAACAAGAGGCAGAAACCCAACAACCTTAACAACAAAGCGCAACCAGCGCTAAACACAAGTTCATCCAGAACTTTAAACTACAGCTGCCTGCAGGACCCTACGTCCGAGGGCTGCATCAGCGGAAGCACTGACGTCCACTTTATAAAACTTTGTAAACGTGTGGACAGAGCGCCAAGTTGCCGCTCGGCAGAGCTGCACTGCCGAGGCACCTTGATGAAAAGCCCACGATGAGGCCACAGCTCTCGTAGAATGGGCTCGAATCTTAATCGGGCAAGATTCACCCCGAAGACGGTAAGCTTCCAAAATAGCTGACCGGATCCAACGAGCTATAGAATCCTTGGAAGCTCGTTGACCACGCCGACGACCTGCTGGAACCACAAACAGGAGTCCGTCTTACGAAAACCTTGAGTAATAGATAGATAAAACTTCAAGGCCCGCACTAAATCCAATGTGTGTAAAGCTCGCTCTTTCACATTCTTCGGATCCGGGCAGAATGAAGGCAACACAATATCCTGGTTGACATGAAATTGTGACACCACTTTAGGCAAAAAATCACCCCGAGTGCGAAGCACTACACGATCCGGAAAAAACTCCAGAAAAGGAGGCGAACAAGAAAGAGCTGCCAACTCAGAAACTCTCCTCAAGGAAGTGACTGCAACAAGGAAAGCCACCTTCCAAGAAAGTAAAGAAAGGCTAGCAGAAACCATAGGCTCAAAAGGTTTATGCTGAAGAGCCTCCAAAACAAGGTTGAGCCGCCAAGGAGACACGGGTGCCTACGCGGCGGAAACTTACGAGATATACCTCGGAAAAAGGAAAGCACGTCTCTATTTGAAGCAATGGTTCTCCGAAACAATAAGGACAGAGCAGAAATCTGACCTTTCAGAGTGCTTACTGCCAAACCCTTGTCTAGCCCATGCTGTAGAAAAGCCAACAGGTTGGGAATGGAAAATTTTCTCGGGTTCCGAGAGGACCCCAAACACCACGAAAAGAAGGTTTCCCAAATCTTGTGGTAAATCCTAGTAGTAGCCGGACATCTTGCAGCACGAAGGGTAGCAATGACCTCGGCTGAGAAACCTCTACGGGTCAAGATTTCGGTCTCAAGAGCCACGCCGTCAAACGCAGGGACATCAAGTCCGGATGACAAACGGGCCCCTGAGTCAACAAGTCCGGTTGAAGAGGAAGTGGAAAAGGAGGTGCCGCCAACAGCGACATTATTGTCGAGAACCACACCCTTCTTGGCCAGTCTGGAGCTATCAAAATAGCTGGAATTCTCTCTAGTCTGATCCGACGCAGTACTAGAGGAAGTAAGGATATCGGCGGGAATACATAGATCAGCTCGAACTGATCCCACTGAGCCACTAGAGCATCCACCGCCACCGCCTTCGGATCCTTGTACCTGGACATGAATGTCGGTAACTTGGCATTGAACCTGGATGCCATCAAATCCACTTGGGGGGTTCCCCAGCGAGAGCACAGTAGTGCAAACACATCCGGATGGAGGCTCCATTCCCGGAATCCATCCTTCTGCGACTGAGAAAGTCCGCTGTAACATTCCGAACCCCTGGAATGTGAATCGCCGAAATGGCTGGTACATTGGCCTCTGCCCAAATCAGAATTCGGGACACCTCTACCATGAGTCTGGAACTCCTTGTCCCACCTTGGTGATTGATATACGCGACAGCCGTCGCATTGTCTGTCTGCACACGGACTGGCAGACCGCTCAAAGGGACCGTCCAATGTTGGAGGCAAAGGAAAATCGCCCTCAATTCCAGGATGTTGATCGGAAGCACAGACTCTTCCGATGACCATACCCCCTGAATCCAGAGATTGTTCCAAACACCCCCCCAGCCCGTCAGGCTGGCATCGGTGGTTATGACTGACCACTTCAGAGGGAGGAAAGACTTCCCCAGGGAGAATGCCCCTGGACGTAACCACCATTCTAGAGAATCCCGCACCGCGCGAGAAATGGTGACACTGCAATCCAGCGATTGCGACTGATTCCATCGACTCAAGATGAACCTTTGAAGAGTCCTGGAGTGGAACTGGGCAAAAGGAATTGCCTCCATGGACGCCACCATCAGTCCTAGAAGACGCATACACTTCCGTAGAGACATTGCCGTTGAGGATCTCATAATCTGCACATGTCGAAGAAGACATGACTGTTTGTCTGGAGGTAGGGAAACTACCGACCGAAACGTGTCGAGATGCATTCCCAAAAAGAGGATTGTCCTCGATGGTTCCAGGGACGACTTCTCCCAATTGACCAGCCAACCGAAGTCCTTCAGAAACTGAAGAGACAAATCCCGAGCCGTCAACGCCTCCTCCTCCGAGGAAGCCATGATCAAAAGATCATCCAGATAAGGGAGAATCGTAATCCCCTGTTTTCGAAGGATTGCCATGAGAGGCGCCAGAATTTTTGTAAAGACCCTTGGCGCTGAGGCTAAGCCGAACGGCAGAGCCACGAACTGGTAATGATTCTGACCTATGGCAAATCGAAGAAAGCGCTGATGAGCCTTTCCGATGGGAATATGCAAATAGGCGTCGCGAATGTCGATTGACACCAGAAAATCGTTCTGTGACAGAGCTGCCACAACGGAACGAAGCGACTCCATGCGAAATTTCCGGGCATGGACATGCCGGTTTAATCGCTTGAGATCCAGAATCGGGCGAAATTTGTTCTCCTTTTTGGGAACTATAAAAAGGTTGGAATAAAAACCTTTCCCTCGGTCCTCTGACGGAACCGGTATCACTACACCCTTTTGTAGTAGCGATTCGACCTCTCGCTGTAGAGCGACAACAAGCTCGGGTTCCGACGGAACGCGAGATTGACAAAAAACATTTGGGGGTTGAGAAGCAAACTCTATGAAATAGCCTGCCGACACTATCCGCGTTACCCAGGAATCTGGAACGCGAGCCATCCAAGTCTCCTTGAAAAGAAGCAGGCGACCCCCCACTCGAGAATCCTCGAGTGGACCCCTGGCGTCAATCCGACTTTGCGGGTTTCTTGTCAAGTTCCCGCTTGTTCTGGCGGAAACTCTGCTTCCAGGGAGTACGAGTTTTCTGAGAGGATTTCTTTCCTGAGAAAGAAGGACGACCCGATCCCCACGAGGAGTGACTAGATCGTCCTCGGCCCCGAAAGGACCGCCGACCACTATAAACACCAGGCTTACTGGACACCGAGGCCATGGCCCTTCGCTGTGGTAATGCTGATTCCTTCGCCTTAGCCTTGGAAATCAGCTCTGTGAGGTCGGATCCAAAAAGATGGCCACCCTTGTAAGGTAAGGCCAACAACCCTTGTTTGGAAACTGCGTCCCCGGCCCACTGTCTGAGCCATAAAGCTCTTCTGACTGTGACCGCTGAAGCTTGCGCTTTGGCCAGCAGAGATGCCGTATCCAGACCGGCATCAAAGATATAACAGGCTGCCGTTTCTAACCATTCACAAGTTTCCCGTATCTCAGATAACGGAGATTCATTTTGCAACTCCGTCTTCAGACGTGCCAACCAGCTTAGAGAAGCTCTAGCAGCACACATGGATCCTAGCACTGCTCGAAATCCATGACCCGCAGCCTCATAGCTTGCTTTTGCCGCCAATTCTGCCTTTCTATCCAAAGGCTCCTGTAAGCTCGCTTTTCCCTTAATAGGGAGTAGAGAGGATTTACTAAGCTGAGACAAAGACACATCCACTTCAGGAGCAGAAGTCCAATTAGCCTTTAACTCCGTAGAGCAAGGATAAAGTGTATCAAAGAAATGCGTTCCATGAAAACGCTTATCTGGACATAGACGTTCCTCCTCTATTACACCATTAAGCTCATCCAGAGCTGGCAATGTTGTGCGCGAAGCACGGGACTCCTGGAACATGCGTGCTGATTTACCAGGACGACTAGTTACCTCCTCCGGTAACTGTAGTATATCTCTCATGGCTTCAATTAATGCCTCCGTACGCTTCGTCATAGAGGAACGCCCCTGCGGCTCGTCCGCATCTGAATCGGATATTTCTCCATCCGAATTTAAAGGGGAACTCTGCCCAATATCAGATACATCTGACTCGCTCCGTGTAGAGGCCGGTAACGGCCTGCGTCGCTTCCTCTGAGAGGAATTTAGCAGACACATATTGACCTAAAAGGTCAGACAAGTTATTAATCGATCGAGCGATATCATCCAATTTTCCACCGCTGTCGACCGCAGCGCTAGACGCTGTGGAGGTCTGCGTATCTGATTGCCGCAATGGCACTGGGACGTGATCCGCGGCATCTGAACTCTGTTCAGACATGTCTCACCTGTATGAGCAGGTCAAAGCGGTAATACCAGCAAAAAACTATGCGGTTTTTTTTTTTTTTTTTTTTCAAACGCTGAAGGGTTAACGCTCCACCAAGCAGGGTTACCCCAGCGGTATTCAGTCAGCAAATTTAGCTGGTAGAAATAACCCTCAGAGGGGTTAATATTGCAAACTCACCAAAATAATATATATATATTTGTGAGCCCCAGCCAATTTTTATGTCTCTGATGAGACTGCAGCTGCAGTATAGCGATCGCTGCGCTGCGGGGTGAGGAATCCGCACTCACCCAGCTGGCCGTGGTGTCTTATGAGGAGAGGAGCGGTCCGAGGAGCCCAGGAGCCTGAGTAATGGCCGCCACAGTGAGGGGGTCGCAGGAGAAACGCCAGAGCGCGCGTCTTCCTGCTCAAAAGACCGGGATAGATAGGCCACGCCCCCCGCCAGCTCAAATAATGAGCGCGAACTCTCCCCGCTCCTGCTCCCTCTCTGTCCTGCAGCTATCTGCCTGCGGACAAAAAATCACCACATCTCCTTGTAACAGCGCTGTCACAGCAGCGCTGAAACATACTGACATTACATGTAGTAGCGCTGTCACAGCAGCGCTGAAGCATACTGACATTACATGTAGTAGCGCTGTCACAGCAGCGCTGAAGCATACTGACATACATGTAGTAGCGCTGTCACAGCAGCGCTGAAGCATACTGACATTACATGTAGTAGCGCTGTCACAGCAGCGCTGAAGCATACTGACATTACATGTAGTAGCGCTGTCACAGCAGCGCTGAAGCATACTGACATACATGTAGTAACGCTGTCACAGCAGCGCTGAAGCATACTGACATTACATGTAGTAGCGCTGTCACAGCAGCGCTGAAGCATACTGACATACATGTAGTAACGCTGTCACAGCAGCGCTGAAGCATACTGACATTACATGTAGTAATAGCGCTGCTCATTCAGACGCTAAAGCACTCACACATAATTATTATTAAAATTTGTGTGGAGTACTCACCAGCCAAGGCGCCACAGGGACCCTCAGGGGTTTCTGGCGCAGTGCCCATGCTTCCCCCCAGGGCGAAGAACGCAGTGACCGCACGTGTGGTTTGCGTTCCCGCCAGAGAAGCTCTCCTCATCCCCCAGGGCCGGCAAGGATTCTGCAGGGACTTTGAGTAAATACAGATCCGCCAAGGGAGAGGTTGGGTACAGCAGCGCTGGTACCCCTGAGACCTCTAGACCAACTAGTGATCCAAGTCTCCTGTCCGAATATTAAAATAATAAAATCTTTTGAGGAGCTGCATTAGCAGCGACCATCCTCTGGACCTCAAATCTTAGACTGGAGCTGAGTAGAGGAGCCCGAGCTGGAGGGGCCAGCCAGTCAGCACTCTTTTGATCTGAGGTAACATCCTGATCTGGGGCTCCGCCTACCCATCAGTAATGAATTCCTGTGTCTCCCTCCCTTCCATTCTGCAGCTGAAAAACCACATGGGGTCCCCCCCACTTTTAATGACCAGCCCAGAGAAAACAGACTGGAGAAGCCAATGCCTAGTCTAACGTTGTACTCCGCTAGACCCAACAAAGTACAGCACGAGATGATGATGAGTGGTGACATGAACGCAAGTGACCTATGGTCACGAGGCCGCATAGTTCACACGCAGTCATGTCACCGCTCATCATTCCGGCTCTCACGCTGTACTTAGCTGGGTCTCGAGCAGTACGTTACACACGACAGTGGCTGCTGCTCCAGCCTATGGAGTCCCATTGTCTGAATACACTGGAAGATGGGATCATTGAGGGACCTCCTAGAGGACTACAATGGACTTTTTTTTTTAATAAATGGGTGAAAGGGCGAAATTCGTTTGTTATTTTCAAATAAAGTTTTTTTCTGTGAGCTTTTTCAGTTTTTTACTGGGTTAGTAATGGTTCTGTCTCATAGACGCCTTTCCATTATTAACCCATGGGCTTGATTTCAGTGGACTATACACAGCTGACATCAACCTCACAATCTCATTACCCGGATTTCCACCGCTGAGGCCAAGTGCTAGAATTGGCAAATCTAATGGATGCACCATTTCTGGGCGGCTGAGAGCAGTCTTATTAGGTTGGGAAAGATACAATAAGCCAATTCATCAGCATGCGCAATCAGTGTGGCATCCATTTTTACTCATACGTGAAAAAAAATATAAAAATTAAAAAAAAAAAAAAAAAAATACAAAACAAACTCAATAACAATAAAATAAAAACAACGACAAGCCTTTGCTACCCAATAAACCACAAAACATGGATAGCACTCAATGGTGGCACATGTGCTGGCAGTGATGTATATGAGTGAGTGTGATCCATGACTTGGATCAATGATGGAACATGCCACAGTTGTTCTTTTTTTGCAGACATATGAACAGCTCTATAACTCCTTAGTGAAAGAGCCAATTTGCAGCTTAATGACCGGGCCAATTTTTACAATTCTGACCACTGTCCCTTTATGAGGTTATAACTCTGGAACGCTTTAACGAATCCAGCTGATTCTGAGAATGTTTTTTCGTGACATATTGTACTTCACGTTAGTGGTAAAACATTTTTTTATATGACTTGCGTTTATTTATGAAATAAGCGGAAATATGGCGAAAATTTTGCAATTTTCAAACTTTACATTTTTATGCCCTTAAATCAAGAGAGATATGTCACACAAATTTCTTAATAAATAACATTTCCCACATGTCTACTTTACATCAGCACAATTTTGGGAACAAAATTTTTTTTTGTTACGAAGTTATAAGGGTTAAAAGTTGACCAGTGATTTCTCATTTTTACACCATTTTTTTTTTTTTTAGGGACCACATCACATTTGAAGTCACTTTGAGGGTCTATATGATAGAAAATACTCAAAAATTACACGATTCTAAAAACTGCACCCCTCAAGGTGCTCAAAACCACATTCAAGAAGTTTATTAACCCTTTACGTGCTTCACAGGAACTGAAGCAATGTGGAAGGAAAAAATTAACATTTAACTTTTTTTGCAAACACTTTACTTCCGAACCAATTTTTTTATTTTCACAAGTGTTAAAAGAAAAAATGAACCACAAAATTTGTTGTGCAATTTCTCCTGAATACGCCGATACCCCATATGTGGGGGTAAACCACTTTTTGGGCGCACAGCAGAGGTCGCAAGGGAAGGAGCACCGTTTGACTTTTTCAACACAGAATTGGCTGGACGCCATGTCGCGTTTAGAGAGCCCCTGATGTGCCTAAACAGTGGAAACCCCCCACAAGTGACACCATTTTGGAAACTAGTCCCCTTAAGGAACTTATCTAGATGTGTGGTGAGCACTTTGAACCTCCAAGTGCTTCACAGAAGTTTATAACGTAGAGTCGTGAAAATAAAAAATCATATTTTTTCCACAAAAACAATCTTTTTACCCCAATTTTTATTTTTCCAAGGGTAACAAGACCCCAAAAGTTTTTGTGCAATTTGTCCTGAGCATGCGGATACCCCATATGTGGGGGTAAACCACTGTTTGGGTGCATGGCAGAGCTTGGAAGGAGCGACGTTTGACTTTTTCAACGCAGAATTGGCTGGACGCCATGTCGCGTTTGTAGAGGCCCTGATGTGTCTAAACAGTGGAAACCCACCACAGGGTGACACCATTTTGGAAACTAGACCCCTTAAGGAACTTATCTAGATGCGTGGTGAGCACTTTGAACCTCCAAGTGCTTCACAGAAGTTTATAACGTAGAGCCGTGAAAATAAAAAAAAAATC
Organism: Oophaga sylvatica; assembly: GCA_033576555.1. Classification (NCBI taxonomy): domain Eukaryota; kingdom Metazoa; phylum Chordata; class Amphibia; order Anura; family Dendrobatidae; genus Oophaga; species Oophaga sylvatica. Next base: position 490,318,294 of record JARQOD010000001.1, on the reverse strand, counting down.
ATTTTTTTCCTCAAAAATTATTCTTTAGCCCGCTATTTTTTTTATTTTCCCAAGGGTAACAGGAGAAATTGGACCCCAAAAGTTGTTGTGCAATATTTCCTGAGTACGCTGATACCCCATATGTGGGGTGGAACCACTGTTTGGGCGCATGGGAGAGCTTGGAAGGGAAGGAGCGCCATTTTGTAATGCAGACTTTGATGGAATGTTCTGCGAGCGTCATGTTGTGTTTGCAGAGCCCTTGATGTGCCTAAACAGTAGAACCCCCCTACAAGTGACACCATTTTGGAAACTAGACCCCCCAAGGAGCTTATCTAGATGTGTGGTGAGCACTTTGAACCCCCAAGTGCTTCACAGAAATTTATAAACGCAGTGCCGTGAAAATAAAAAAAATCATTTTTTTCCTCAAAAATGATTTTTTTAGCCAGCTATTTTTTATTTTTCCAAGGGTAACAGGAGAAATTAGAACCCCAAAATTGGTGTGCAATTTGTCCTGAGTACGCTGATACCCCATATGTAGGGGTAAACCACTGTTTGGGCACACGGCAGGGCTCAGAAGGGAGGGAGCGCCATTTGACTTTTTGAACGCCACGTCATGTTTGGAGACCCCCTGATGTGCCTAAATAGTGGAAACCCCTCAATTCTAGCTCCAACACACCCCTAACCCTAATCCCAACCCTAACCCTAGGTTCATATTGCGTTTTACCAGCCCGTTCAACACATAGCGTTGACAGGCTGGTAACGGTATAGCATAACACGATCGCGTTATGCTATACCCGCTAGCGCAGAGGAATCAGCAGATGATTCATCTGCGCTAGTGGTGATGGAGCCCAGACGCTGCAGCCCGCGTCTGAGGCTCCGTCACTGAATAACGGCACGTCGCGAACGCATGCCGCTTTACGGCATACGTCGCGATGCGCCCTCAAATGGGGGTGAATGGCAGCGTTAACGGACTGCGTTATACCGCGGTGTGACACAGCACGTCTACCATAACGCAGTATGAACCCAGCCTAACCCTAACCCTAATTGTAACCCTAACCCTAATTATAACCCTAATGAAATATAAAAATAAATAAAATTTCTTTATTTTATTATATGTCCCTAACAAAGGGGGTGATAAAGGTGGGGTTTATGTACTGTTTTTTTTATTTTGATCACTGTGATAATTTATCACAGTGATCAAAATGTACTTTCATTCATTCATTTTTTGAATCTGCCGCTAGGTAGATTCGGGGGCACAGTGCACATGCGCCCACCATTTTTTTTTTTTTACATGATAAAGAGGACTTAAGGATCGTAGGACAGGGGGACATGGGGAACACTTTGAGGTACCGGGGGGGGGGGGGGGGAAATCGGGGGTCCTGGGGACCCTATTTCTCTCCCCTCTCCGAGACCCCGGAGAAAATCCGGCTCAGCGGGCACACTGCGCAGGCGCCTGCCATTTTCTTTGCTGGTAAAAGACGCCGGAAGCTCGGGGAGACATGGGAGGCCTGGAAGGGGGGCGGGGGGTCTGATCGGGGGTCCCGGGGACCCCATCTCTCTCCCCTCTGATGTGTGACCACATCAGAGAAGAGAGAAATTAAAGGAGGGAAAAAAAAAAAAAAAAAAAAAAACGCTTTTTTTTTTTGCGATCGCCGTTATAGGGTTAATAACGGCGATCGCCAAAGCGGGGTCGGTAAAAACCGATTCATGTTCTCTGGGGTCTTGTAGCTGAGACCCCGGAGAAAATCAGACTCTGGGAGGCGCTATGGTTTAAGTACCCTTAATGACCGCCGTTAAAAGGTGTATCGGCGGTCGTGAAGGGGTTAAAAAGAACAATCCTCAAGGTTACAAAATACGGACGTCTGAATGAGGCCTTATTGATGCAACCCATTGAAGACCCCCTTCCCAGCCGGACGCCACGTGACGTGAACAGTTTGGCGAGTCTGCCGGACACTGAATAAACAGGACAAGGACCCCAATGACTGTACATGACTGCACGGATTTACTGTCATCCAAGGAAAAATCACAATTTGGACAAAAAGTACAATAACTTAAAAACGGCTCATGGAGGCGTCTACGCATTTTAGGATAGAGCTACAACTAACATTGCACTGAAGACCACGGCTCCATGCTCTGCCGTGACAAATGACAGTGGTCTGCACAATACATGATATTATATTACAACAGTGTGTTCCGCTCCGTCCCACCGACTAGTCGAACAGGAGGTCTTCATCGCGATCTTCAGCCAGGAGATTGGCCGGCTCCGAGCTCCTGGAACTATCAAAGGCCGCGCGCGCCTTCTCCGCCTTTTCTTTGATAATTTTCTTCTTCTCCTGGATCTTTTTTTAATCTGGATAATAGACAACAACATGGTGGGCTATGATGGGTCCCCCCCATCTATAAGACATTTACTATATTCTTGTGCCCATCTGAAAAGATGGAAGAACACAGGAGAAAGAAAATCCCTGTACTAAGCAACAGATTTTGTTTAAAACAAAACAAAAATACCAGGTTTACTTCCACTCCCAGGTCCAGCACAGAGTCTCGCTGCTCACTAAGTGTTATTGTCTACAGCGCTGACGTCACGACGATAGTGCTGCCTCCAATAGGGGAGCTCGGCCCAAGCTCACCGATTGGCTGAAGAGCTCTCAACATCAGCGCTGCAGTCACCAGGAGCTGTTGCAGTGTCGGACCTGGGGAGAGGGAGTAATGCACATAGTTTCGTTTTGACGCCAAGAGTATAAGTTGTATGTACCTGTAGAACTCTTCTCTCTCGCGCTCGTCCAGTTCAGTAATAATGTAAGACAGGGTGCGCTCAATTCTAGGGATAATCACTATGAAGGGAAGAGAAAAACCTGATCAACAGCCAAACACATCATCGGAAAATCGCAGATCTCTGTGTGAATATTCTTATGACACTTTTCCACATTATGATTCCGCTCCATGAAGGTTCCCCATCATTTTACTAAAGTCATATTACCATGTAGTGGGGGGGCAGATGGAGACCCCCACTAATTTCTACAAAGAAGAGGCAGAAGTGCTCAGCCGAGTTATCAGCCCCATCATTCCGACTGCTTGTACTTTGCTCCCCACAGATCCAACAGTGCAAACCCCCATCACATGTCAGGAGGCTGGGAAAGTAATAGCGCTCCATGGATCAATTTGTGATTTCATTTTGTGAGAGGGGAGATCACAAAAAAAACGAATGTCGCCACTTCAATTTGTTTCCCCAGTATTGTCTTTCACTGTAACGGATAAATATCTCCATATAATATTAGACAATTCTGAACTCTGACAAAGTCTGTTACGTTTTAGATTTTGCTATTTGCACTGCAGAAAAAGGGACATTACAGGATCCAAAGTATATGGGTGCAGGTATGTACACACACACTTTAGATTTTCTGTTCAATATTTTAAAGTGTTTTTTTTTTTTTTTTTTTTTTTTAACTCCTTCATGACCCGGCCTATTTTGATCTTAAAGACCTTGCCATTTTTTGCAATTCTGACCAGTGTCCCTTTATGAGGTAATAACTCAGGAACGCTTCAACGGATCCTAGCGATTCTGAGACTGTTTTTTCGTGACATATTTGGCTTCATGTTAGTGGTAAATTTAGGTCGATAATTTTTGCGTTTATTTGTGAAAAAAAAGGAAATTTGGCAAAAAATTTTGAAAATTTCGCAATTTTCAAATTTTGAATTTTTATTCTGTTGAACCAGAGAGTTATGTGACACAAAATAGTAAATAAATAACATTTCCCACATGTCTACTTTACATCAGCACAATTTTGGAAACATAATTTTTTTTTTCTTAGGAAGTTATAAGGGTTAAAAGTTGACCAGCGATTTATCATTTTTACAGCAAAATTTACAACACCATTTTTTTTTAGGGACCACCTCTCATTTAAAGTCACTTTGAGGGGTCTATATGGCAGAAAATACCCAAAAGTGACACCATTATAAAAACTGCACCCTTCAAGGTACTCAAAACTACATTCAAGAAGATTATTAACCCTTCAGGTGCTTCACAGTAACTAAAGCAAAATGGAAGGAAAAAATGGACATTTTAATTTTTCCAACAAAAATTTTCTTTTAGCAACAATTTATTCATTTTCACACGGCCAACAGGATAAAATGGATCCTAAAATTTGTTGGGCAATGTCTCCTGAGTACACAGATACCTCATATGTGGTCATAAACCACTGTTTGGGCGCACGGCAGAGCCCGGAAGGGAAGGAGCGCCATTTGACTTTTTGAAGGGAAAATTAGCTCCAATCGTTAGCAGACACCATGTCGCATTTGGAGAGCCCCTGTGTGCCTAAACATTGGAGAACCCCCACAAGTGACCCCATTTTGGAAACTAGACCCCCCAAGGAACTTATCTAGATGCATAGTGAGCACTTTTAACCCCTAGGTGGTTCACAAATTGTTCCGTAAAAATGAAAAAGTACTTTTTTTTTTTCACAAAATTTTTTTTAGCATCAATTTTTTTTATTTTCACAAGGGCAGCAGGATAAAATGGATCCTAAAATTTGTTGGGCAATGTCTCCTGAGTACACAAATACCTCATATGTTGTCATAAACCACTGTTTGGGCGCACGGCAGGGCTCAGAAGGGAAGGAGCGCCATTTGACTTTTTGAAGGGAAAATTAGCTCCAATTGTTAGCGGACACCATGTCGCGTATGGAAAGTATGTAGCGTATGTCAGGTTCGTGTGTGGTGTGATGAAGTGTATGTTAGGTTGGTGTGTGTAGTATGCGTCAGGTTCGTGTGTGTGGTGTTTACTACACTACAAACATCAACCTGACGTACACCAAGCCACACCACACACCAACCTAACATACACTACATCAGATTGGCGTGTGGTGTAGTGTAGGTCAGGTTGGTGTGTGGTGTAGTGTGTCAGGTTGATATGTGTAGTGTAGTATACACCACACACACACACCAACCTGACGTACACTACAACACATGCACCAACCTGACGTACACTACACCACACACCAACCTAACATACACTACGTCAGGTTGGCGTGTGTGGTGTAGTGTAGGTCAGGTTGGTGTCTGGTGTGGTGTAGTGTACGCCAGGTTGGTGTGTGGTGTGGTGTAGTGTACGTCAGGTTGGTGTGTGGTGCATGTCAGGTTGGTGTGTGTGCTGTAGTATACACCACACACACACACACACACACACCATCCTGACATACACCACACACCAACCAGACATACACTACATCAGGTTGGTATGTGGTGTAGTGTGTCAGGTTGATATGTGTGGTGTAGTATACACCACACAGACAACAACCTGACGTACACTACACCACACCACACACCAACCTAACATACACTGTCAGGTTAGCGTGTGTGGTATAGTGTAGGTCAGGTTGGTGTGTGTGTTGTAGTGTATGTCAGGTTGGTGCGTGTGTTGTAGTGTATGTCAGGTTGGTGCGTGTGTTGTAGTGTATGTCAGGTTGGTGTGTGTGGTGTAGCATACACCACACACCAACCTGACAAACTATGTCAGGTTGGTGTGTGGTGTAGTGTACGTCAGGCTGGTGTGTGTGTGGTGTTGTGTATGTCAGTCTGGTGTGGGTGAGTGCTGTACGGGAATGTCAGGATGTGTTTAGTCCACGGATGTGTGATGAATACTAAAGCATTCATTCAAACACAGTGCAGGTTTGTCAGGACACGTTTCACATTGGAAACGAGATTCCCTTCTTATCCCCCTTTTATAGCATACCCGGCACCTTTTTTTTGCTTTCGACTTAGTGGGAGCATGTTGCCCTGGTACCATACGGGAAACTTGAGTTCCAGGGGTGCTGGGGCGCGCTCCGTCCTCCTCTCCAAAAATCAAGGCCTTTATCACCGACTCCTGGAACTGAAGGAAGGTGTTGTTGGTCTGGCCGGCACATCGTGATAGCACGTGTGCACAGCCAGTATTTTATACCACACCTTCGTCTTCCGTAAGGCACTATAGGGCTGGAGGACTTAATCAGAAAGATCAACTCCCCCCATGTGTTTGTTGTACCCCAGGGCACAGTCCGGTTTGTAGACCTGTGCTGAGGTACCGCGAACAGTGGTGGCCGTGGTGCCGGGACCATGGATTGTTGTCAAGAAAAAGACGTCCCTTTTGTCTTTGAACTTGACCACAAGCATGTTGCCGCTACATTGGGCTCGGCTCTCGCCCTTTGGGAGAGGCTGCTCAATTAGCGGCAAAGGGAGACCCCTCTTGTTTCTGCGCACAGTACCGCAAGCTGCGGTAGCTCTGGCAGAGAGGGATTGAAATAGTGGGATGCTTGTATAAAAGTTATCAACATACAGATGGTAACCTTTATCAAGCAGTGGGTGGACCAAATCCCACACTATTTTCCCACTCACGCCCAGAGCAGGTGGACATTCTGGGGGCTGGATCTTGGTGTCTTTTCCTTGGTAAACTCTAAAGCCGAGAGTGTACCCTGAGGTACTCTCACACAGCTTGTAGAGTTTTATCCCGTACCTCGCCCTCTTGCTGGGCAGGTACTGACGGAACTGAAGCCTCCCTTTGAAGTGGATGAGGGATTCATCCACACAAATTTCCCTTTCGGGAATGTACACTTCAGCAAACTTGTTGCTGAAGTGTTCAATGATCGGCCAAATTTTGAACAGTCTATCAAAATTTGGGTGATCGCGGGGAAGGCTGTCCGTATTGTCCCTAAAATGAAGAAACTTATGAATCGCCTCAAAACGTTTGCGAGTCATAACCATGCCAAATACTGGAGTTTGATATAAAATATCAGTACTCCAGTATTGGCGAATTTCTGGTTTCTTCACAATCCCCATGTGAAGGACCAGTCCCCAATATTTCATCATTTCTACAGAGTCAACGGGACTCCAAGTAGAAAATGAAGAAGTAGGGTTTTCAACCAAAAATTGCTGGGCGTACAAGTTTGATTGCTCCACCATAAGACTGACAATTGATTCCGAGAAATAGACTTTGAAAAAGTCTATTTCTCTGAAGTTGGCAGTCTCGAACAGGATTCCTGATTGGGGAACGAAATCAGGAATCCGTGGAGCAAAATTTTCAGGGACGGGGGTCCAGGAGGGGGCACTAGTGCTAGGTTGGGCGTGACTAGCACTAGGTTGGGGGTTACTCACACTTGGTCTTGGGTCTTCTCCCCTGGTCTCTGGCTCTTCCTCTAAGGCCTCCGACTCTTCCTCCCGGGGCTCCGGACGGTTTTCTTGTACTGCGAAGTCTTGGTACGTCTGTGTCACTGGAGGAGGAAGAGGGGGAGGAATACAGAAAAGTGGGGTCCTCTCCCTCACTATCAGCTTCGGAGGCAATAAAAGCATATGCCTCCTCAGCTGAGTACATCTTTTGAGACTGGGATGATTGGGATGAGTGGGGCATGGTGTGTGTGCGTGTGTAAAAAAAAGATTAACTTTATTAGTGTTCGTGCGTGTGTATGTGCGAGTGGTTGGTGAAACGTACTGCAGGAGGGGGCTGTCAAGAGTGGGGCTGTCAGGCGCTGGGCGGCAGGAGGGGGCTGTCAGGCGTTGGGGGGGGGCAGGAGCCGGCAGCAGCAGCAGGGAGAGATTACTGGGGAACGGGTTGATCACAAGTGCGGGGGGTGAAATCAGGCAGCAGAGGACAGTAGAAAAAGGAGATCGGCGGCAGCAGCGGCAGCGACCAGCGGCAGCAGCGGCGGAGACCAGCGGCAGCAGCGGCGGAAACCACAGGCAGCAGCGGCGGAGACCACAGGCAGCAGCGGCAACCAGCGGAGACACCAGCGGCGGAGACCAGCGGCAGCAGAGGCAACCAGCGGCGGAGACCAGCGGCAGCAGCGGCGGAGACCAGCGGCAGCAGCGGCGGAGACCAGCGGCAGCAGCGGTGGAGACCAGCGGCGACCACAGGCAGCAGCGGCGGAAACCACAGGCAGCAGCGGCGGAGACCACAGGCAGAAGCGGCGGAGACCACAGGCAGCAGCGGCAACCAGCGGAGACCAGCGGCAGCAGCGGAGACCAGCTGCAGCAGCGGTGGAGACCAGCGGCGGAGACCACAGGCAGCAGCGGCAACCAGCGAAGACCAGCGGCGGAGACCAGCGGCAGCAGCGGCGGAGACCAGCGGCAGCAGCAGCAACCAGCGGTGGAGACCAGCGGCAGCAGCAGGGGAGACCACAGGCAGCAGCGGCAGAAACCACAGGCAGCAGCGGCGGAGACCACAGGCAGCAGCGGCGGAGACCACAGGCAGCAGCGGCAACCGGCGGAGACCAGCGGCAGCAGCGGTGGAGACCAGCGGCGGAGACCACAGGCAGCAGCGGCAACCAGCGAAGACCAGCGGCAGCAGCGGCGGAGACCAGCGGCGGAGACCAGCGGCAGCAGCGGCAGAGACCAGCAGCGGCGGAGACCAGCGGCCGCAGCGGCGGAGACCAGCGGCAGCAGCAGGGGAGACAACAGGCAGCAGCGGCGGAAACCACAGGCAGCAGCGGCGGAGACCACAGGCAGCAGTGGCAACCAGCGGAGACCAGCGGCGGAGACCAGCGGCAGCAGCGGCGGAGACCAGCGGCAGCAGCGGCGGAGACCAGCGGCAGCAGCGGCGGAGACCAGCGGCGGAGACCAGCGGCAGCAGCGGTGGAGACCAGCGGCCGCAGCGGCGGAGACCAGCGGCAGCAGCAGGGGAGACCACAGGCAGCAGCGGCGGAGACCACAGGCAGCAGCGGCGGAGACCACAGGCAGCAGCGGCAACCAGCGGAGGAGACCAGCGGCAGCAGCGGCGGAGACCAGCGGCAGCAGCGGTGGAGACCAGCGGCCGCAGCGGCGGAGACCAGCGGCAGCAGCAGGGGAGACCACAGGCAGCAGCGGCGGAAACCACAGGCAGCGGCGGAGACCACAGGCAGCAGCGGCAACCAGCGGAGACCAGCGGCGGAGACCAGCGGCAGCAGCGGCAACCAGCGGAGACCAGCGGCAGCAGCAGTGGAGACCAGCGGCCGCAGCGGCGGAGACCTCAGGCAGCAGCGGCGGAGACCACAGGCAGCAGCGGCGGAGACCACAGGCAGCAGCGGCGGAGACCACAGGCAGCAGCGGCGGAGACCACAGGCAGCAGCGGCAACCAGCGGAGACCAGTGGCAGCGACCACAGGAGACCAGCGGCAGCAGCAACGGTGACCAGCGGAGACCACAGGCAGCAGCGGTGGAGACCAGCGGCCGCAGCGGCGGAGACCACGGCAGCAGCGGCGGAGACCACAGGCAGCAGCGGCAACAGCGGCAACCAGCGGAGACCAGCGGCAGCAGCTGCGGCGACCACCGGAGACCAGCGGCGGAGACCAGCGGCAGCAACGGTGACCAGCGGAGACCACAGGCAGCAGCGGAGACCAGTGGCAGCAGTAGGGGCGACCACCGGAGACCAGAGGCAGCAGCGGCGGCGATGAGCGGCAGCTGGGGCGATCAGCGGCTGGGGTGATTACTGGGGCAGGGGGGGGTGATCACAGTGGAGGGGGGTGATCAGAGGTGTGGGGTGGTGATTACTGGGGCTTGGCTAAATTAGGCAGAAGAGGGGAGAGGAGGACAGCGATCAGCAGGCAGGGAGAACTGCGCAGCAGGGGGCGATCGGCGCAGCAGGGGGCGATCGGCGCAGCGGCGGCAGCAGGGGGCGATCGGCGCAGCAGCAGGGGGCGATCGGCGGCGGTAGCAGCAGGCAGGGACCTGTCAGATGTCAGGGCAGCAGGCAGCACCTTGCTCTTCACCTTCCACGGACGGGATGAGGGTGAAGAGCGAGGGCAGCCATACCTGACACCTCCCCTCCACATCTGATTGGAGGGATAGCGTCACGTGGATGCTAGCTCCAATCAGATCTGAGGGGGGGAGGGGGAACACAGCGGTCACCAAGCTCCAGCCAATGGCTGATGCTATTGCAGCATCAGCCATTGCTGGAAAATAAATATTTAGCAAGATAACATAGCAATCGCTGTGATTGGCTGTTTCACTTTCAACAGCCAATCACAGCGATCGTAACACCGGGGGGCAAAGCCACCCCCCCTGGGGTTATCTACCGGTCATCCTGTATCTGCGGGTCGGGTGACATTTAAATGACCCCGATCACCCGACCTGCAGGAATGCGATTTTCACCATGACGCCGACGTCGGCGTCATGGGTCGGGATGCCACCGCTTTTCATGACGCCGACGTGGAGTCATGGGTCGGGAAGGGGTTAAAAGTTTTTTCTTTTATTAGTCCAGTTAGGGGACTCAACCCTGTGAGCGCAATATAGTAATAAAGTAATATTACAGTTTGCTGTGTAATTACTGATCTCCAATGGAGCCAAGCCACATGCTGGTAGTAATATGGGGGCTTCAGGGGGCTCACAGCTGCCAACACAGCCCATGAGTGCGGGGAAGGGGCAATATTGACCCCAACACTGCTGCTCCCAACCTCCTACACAAATAACAGCAACATCCAATAGGTGCTGGCTTCCATCACAAAAGGTACTTTCGCTCAGGTACCAGCTTTATTACCCCTTATTACAGCCACGACTTGGGGGACCCCCCTCAGCAGCCATGACTCACAGGAATCCCCCCAGCAGCGGCACCTCACGGAGACCCCACTCAGTCTGACGATTTGCCTATAGATACATCCATGCGGTGTAAAGACAGACTATAGTCTGGTCACCCTGGGTATATAGCGGCCATTGTTAGACACAAGTAGACGGGGGATGAGTTCTTCTACAGTAACCCCCCCGCATCCAATAATAAGGTGCTCACTCAGTGGTTAGTACTGTAGTATTCATACAGCAGCACAGTGGCCAGCATTGTACTATTCATAGAGCAGCATGGTGGCTCAGTGTTTAGCAATGTAGTATTCATAGAGCAGCACGGTGGCTCAGTGGTTAGCACTGTAGTATTCACAGAACAGCATGGTGGCTCAGTGTTTAGCACTGTAGTATTCAGAGCAGCAAAATGGCTCAGTGGTTAGCATTGCACTATTCATAGAACAGCACAATGGCTCAGTGGTTAGCACTGTTGTATTCATAGAGCACCACGGTGGCTCAGTTGTTAGCACTGTACTATTCATAGAGCAGTACGGTGGCTCAGTGGTTATTACTGTACTATTCATAGAGCAGTACGGTGGCTCAGTGGTTATTACTGTACTATTCATAGAGCAGCAGTGGCTCAGTGGTTATTACTGTACTATTCATAGAGCAGCACAGTGGCTCAGTGGTTAGCACTATTGCTTTGCAGCTCTGGGTTCCTCGATTCAAATCCCACCAAGGACAACATCTGAAAGGAGTCTGTATGTTCTTCCCGTGTTTGAATAGGTTTCCTCCCACACTCCAAAGACATACTGCTAGGGAGTTTAGATTGTGAGCCCCATCAGGGACAGAGATGTTAATGTGTGTAAAGTGCTGCTGAATATGAAGGTACAATAAAAGAAATGCATAATAATATTAATAATAATAAAAAAAATGATCACTTACTTTTGGAACCATTACAAACCACATGGAGTAGGACAGGGTGAACCAAGCTTTTTATTTTTTAACATTCCAAAGTATGGAGAAGGGGAGCAGGAAAAAATAAAAACAACAAAAAAACAGGTTTTGCCTTCCTTACCGTGCTCTATAGCGTTAACACGTCGGTTTGTGATTTTAATGGCTTCATCCAAAGTAACAAATGAAGTCTGTGAGAGTAAGCGGGGAAAGAACAAGTGGATAGGTTACACAGGTTATAGAAATTTTTCCACTCTTTATGGAAGAAAAGATTAATCACATATCACTAGAAAGTTCTACAACTATGTGATATGTTTTCATGTTGAGAGAGAACGAAAGAGTCCTGTTCCTGGTTGATATAACTGAGTGCTAAATGAAATAGCACAGAAATGTGTGAAGAGAGTTGTTGCCTCCTAACAGCAGCACATGCAGAGAAGAGAGATACCTGCTCTCCTAGCTCTAATTAGTACATGTGAGAAGCAGAGCATGGAGCACATTATTCAAAAGTACACAGCAGTGTAGCTGTGAATCCAGCACTGCAAAAACACTCATCAAAAAGGCATCTCTCTGCATGTCTCTATCTTTGTCTCCCTTCAGCACTTTCTAAGGCACTGTGATCCCTTCCTGAGCACAAGACGCATTTGGGTGGGAGTTCAAAGTAAATACTCAATGCAGAAGACGGGGCGGGGGGGTGGGGGAGAGAAAAGATGGTAAATTAATTAAGAAGCCTTTCGCTATTAAGACATACTAAAAATTTCTTATCATTACTTATAAAAATAAAACAATGTAAACAACAGCTACTTTTATTCTCCCTCTATTTGATAATGCATCTGACGCTGGCAGGGAGAAAGTAAATGGCCACAGTAACTCAAGTCTACTCCTAATCTTCCTCACTTTTGAGTGAACCGCATTTGTACAGCATTTAAGTAACACAGCGAATAAATCCATCCTGTCTGGCCTATGCTTTTACTGGTGGGTTCAGTCTCTCTGTCCTTGTTCACATTTGTCACTTGACAAGTGGAAAGGTTTTTAATACAAGAGTTAGGACTGTCCCACAAAGGGTTGCCTTGACGTGTCGGGATGGCTTGTGCATTCTTTTGATCAAAATTATGTTTACCAAATACCCTTATTATTATTATTACAACCTCATGCATTTTTTGCAATATATTTTTTATTTTATTTTAGGATATTTGTTTTTTGTTTTCTCTGTGTAATGGTCATGTGTTAATATGCATTTATATTTTGCATACACATCAACTTACTTTTTCAGCTCAGATCTAGTTTTTCATTTAGTTCTTAGTGCATCTTGTGCATATAAGGGTGTGACCGCCCTGCTTCTGAGCTGAGAAATCCATCCTGTCTGGCCTATGCTTTAACTGGTGGGTTCAGTCTCTCTGTCCTTGTTCACATTTGTCGCTTGACAAGTGGAAAGGTTTTTAATACAAGAGTTAGGACTGTCCCACAAGGGTTGCCTTGACGTGGCGGGATGGCTTGTACATTCTTTTGATCAAAATTATGTTTACCAAATACCCTTATTATTATTACTACCTTCATGCATTTTTTGCAATATATTTTTTATTTTATGATATTTGTTTCTTGTTTTCTCCAGCGAATAAATTTTATAGAACAAATCACAATTCTGAATTAGAAACCGGAATCTACACAATAAAATATACAATATATATCGAATGGATGTAATGTGGATTGCTGGAGCCTTGTTGTAGACCTTCACAGTGGCTGTATTAGTTCTACATTGCAAGGTGCAAGTTACATACAAAATGTAATACCGCCATCAGGTTAAAGGGAGTCTGTCAGCACAAAATGACAGTTCACATCAAGCAAAGACGCTCGGTGCACTTTTGGTTTGGCCAAACATTTCAGTCCACCTTCCCAACTAATTTTTTTTGCATTATCTGTCTCCATTCCCTCTCTTCCTCTTGACAGCACTGGCTTTGCATGAGGCAAGAGATGGAAACAGATGGAAAACAAGCAGGTGGGAAACTGCAACTGTTCCGCTCAAGCACCCGAAGGGTATAACGGCATCAGTGCTTGGTTACTGGACTACTCGGCCACACCATGGGTGCACTGTCATCAGTGCTTGGTTCATGGACTGCTCTGATACCATGGGTGCACTGTCATCAGTGCTTGGTTACTGGACTGCTCAGCCACACCAAGGGTGCACCAGCATCAGTGTTTGGTTACTGGACTGCTCAGCCACACCAAGGGTGCACCGGCATCAGTGCTTGGTTACTGGACTGCTCAGCCACACCAAGGGTGCAACGGATCAGTGCTTGTTTACTGGACTGCTCAGCCACACCAAGGGTGCACCGGCATCAGTGCTTGGTTACTGGACTGCTCAGCCACACCAAGGGTGCATCGGCATCAGTGCTTGGTTACTGGACTGCTCAGCCACAACAAGGGTGCACCGGCATCAGTGCTTGGGTACTGGACTGCTCAGCCACACCAAGGGTGCACCGGCATCAGTGCTTGGTTACTGGACTGCTCAGCCACATCAAGGGTGCACAGGCATCAGTGCTTGGTTACTGGACTGCTCAGCCACACCAAGGGTGCATCGGCATCAGTGCTTGGTTACTGGACTGCTCAGCCACACCAAGGGTGCACTGGCATCAGTGCTTGGTTACTGGACTGCTCAGCCACACCAAGGGTGCATCGGCATCAGTGTCAGGTTTGAACAATGATTTTGTGCAGACTCACTTTAAAAAAAGGTATTCCCACCTTACAAAGTTAGGGTCTCAAACTTGGCCGGTTAAGTGGGCTGCACAAAGAAAAAAAAAATTTGCAATGGACGGACGGCATTGCTCGCGGGATGAGATGACATTGCCAATTATACCATTTTTTTGTATGTCAGTATAACGAAAAAGCAAAATTTTCTTTTTTTGCGGTGTTCATCGTATGGGTTGTGGATCAGTTTTATAGCTTGGGCTGTTCAGGATGAAACCAAACTTGCACTGTTTGTGTACTTTTATTTTTTTTTCCATAAAGCAGCACTTTTAATGGTGAGTTTTACATTTTTTTTTTCCTTTTACTTAGTCCCTATACTTTTACTTGGCTGATAGATGATCTACCATCTGGTAATACTTTTCTTTGTCTGTTAGCCCCCCCAAGGAAGCCCATGCTTCCCATTGCGGTATCATTGGATCCTATATATCTTCTGTACTCCACTGCGGTATCACTGGACCCTATACATGTTCTGTACTCCACTGTGGGGTCACTGGACACTATACTGTATATGCATTTGGTGCCACCTAGTGGCCATTATTGAATATTACAGCATAACACTGAGGTCATACACAAGTATATGCATATTTCCGTGGATTGCCGTTTACTGTTAACCATTTATGAAACTTGTGTGCAAGAACTGTCTGCTGCCCAAGTACTTACAATACTAATGTGTCTACTGTGCGGTCACATTTTTTGTGTCGTCACCAATTGACCTGCTCTGCCGCTTCTTTACTATATGTAATTGTCGTTCATAAATGTTGATCTTCACAATGAAATATAATTTTAGTATAATAGACCTGTACATTATTTTTGCATGCACCTTGGGGTTCATATGTGCCATGTTTAGTATTCATGTTCCCCATATTTTTGGGATTATGGTCTTTAGCCTTGTCCATATCTATGGCACTTCTGAATGTAATACTTCTGTACTGCAGGATATCACATCTGTCAGTTTCAGGTCGCGGTCAGACGGCCGTATAAATTAGACTGACGACCAGTGCCGATACCGATCATGGCTGTTGTTCCAATAACACTGCTGGGCAGGGAAGTTTCACATTTCTACTCGTGCCCCTAAAGCTCCTATTGGCTACATATTTCGGAGGGAGCTTTCCTATGTCTGACACTACTTAACCTTGGGCTCTGTTAATAAACCAGAAGTCCTGAGTACACCATACAAGGCAGTGCTGTATTTATTTCCCAAGCGCTTGTAAAACAAATCTCATTAATTTGGAGTTCAAAAGGTACAGAGGAAAGTGGATTTCGCCCACACCTTGCATTTACGGTGGTTTGCAGGAAGTCACCTACCGCTTTGGTGTACATATACGCCGCATGTCAGGAAATGGTTAAAAAAAAAAAATTCCTTTTCTTCATATTCAAAAACCTGTGATCTAGCAGTGTAGGAAAGAGACAACTTTGCTCCAACATACTGTGAACCGATGTGACATCAATAAGGGGCGCTGGTACGCGCCACCTTTGGGCCGCTTTCTGCTCTCCCGAGAGCTCCATTGCACCACAGGCAGCAGATGACAGCCTCAAAAGACCCCTGCTATAATCCAAACGTTTCGCCCACTTATGACGAGGGACGTGAATCTAAAATCAGTTCTGCAAACCCTTTGCTCTAAGGATATTGCTTATTCTGAGATATATCATCATTTAATGATCAGTGAGGGTCCAACCTCTGGAACCCCACAGATCATAAGCGATGGCATATTCTAGCAATATTTTATAACATATGATGGAAATACTTCTTCCTATAATATCTCATATAGGAAACATGGCAGCTTGATGTCTATCCCGTATACCTCTGAGCACCCATCCATACCTGCAATGAGGCCAGCTCCACCAGCAGCTCCACCGCCTTTGCATAGTTCCTCTTCAGTTTAGCGAGCTGTTCTCCACCTCTCGCCAGACCCGTTAATTCGTAACCTGATACAATACAAAGCATTAGGAAAGTGTTCATCGATGGGTTGGGGTGGACGATGAAAATAGCGGAGGCTGTAGTATTAGGGAGTGTACAGAGAAGAAGAATAAATCTTATACTCACTATCGCCCCCTTCTTGGTAATGTTCAAACACAGGTAAAGTCACACCTGGAAGATGGAAGAACAGTCAATGGTTGGCACATCTGCGATCACCTGTGTACATTAACCTCCTAGTCACCAGGACTCCTTAGGATATCAAAATAAAATTGGTGGGGGGGCCAACTCTAAGCACCTCTGCCAATCAGCTGCTTGAAAGGGCAAAAACCACCAAAATACCACATCCCGGCTGTCTATGAGTTGTGCACAGTAAAGCCTTTACGTGAGCTGCAATACCAGACACAACCTGTGGACAGGTGTGGCGCTATTTCTGGACAATTGTAATAAGGAGGACCCCTGCTAGGAATCCAAGCAACTGTCTCTCAGCTACCGCAAGGGAGTATACATACACAGGGGTGGTCCACCTTTTGGGACAATTCCCCCCAACCCTTTCAGAACCAGGCGATATTCCGTTCTTACTCGAGCCATAACTTCTCTATTCTTCCATCCCCATAGCCGTATGAGGGCTTGGTTTTTGTGGGACGAGTTGTACTTTTATAGTGTACTTGGAACTTTTTCCCGTTTTCCAGTGCAGTGAAAGAGCAAAATCAGTGGAATTCTACAATTGTTTTTTTGTATTGTTATTTAGCACGTTCACTATATGGTAACACTGACCTGACAATATCATTCTCCATGTGTTTTTTTTTTTATTTAAGTGGTGAAAAAAAAAATAAATAAAAATTGTATACCAGCCCTGAAAGGCGGTGACCACATCTTATAATGGCGAAACTGGGTGACAGATTCCCTTTAATAGGTTAACAGCTGCGGGCAGAGCTCCTCTCCACCCACGGCTGTTAAAGGCTCATGATGGCTGATTACATCAGCTGTCATCTGCCAGGGAAGATGAAGGCTCTGCGAGTGAGCACGCATTAGTCAGGGACATGACATGCAAGTACTATGGAGTTAAGAGGTTAATTTAACCCCTTCACCCACAGGCCATTTTTTGTGGTCCTGTTTTTCGCTCCCCTTCTTCCCAGAGCCATAGCTTTTTTTTAATTTTCCCGATAATATGGCCATGTGAGGGCTTTTTTTTTGTGGGACGAGTTGTACTTTTGAAGGCCATTGGATTTACCATGTCGAAACGGGAAAAAAAAAATTCAAAGTGCGGTGAAATTGCAAAAAAAGCGCAATCCCACAGTTGTTTTTAGGGATTTTTTTAACATGTTCATCAAATGCTAAAACTGACCTGTCAATAGGATTCTCCAGGTCATTACGAGTTCATAGACACCAAACATGTCTAGGTTCTTTTGTTCTTTAAGTGGTAAAAAAAAAAAAAAAAAAAGTGTGCAACAAAAAAAAAAAAAAAAAGGTCCTTTTTCCGATACCGGTAGCGTCTCCATTTTTCGTGATTTCGGGTTAGGTGAGGGCTTACTTTTTGCATGCTGAGCTGACGTTTTTATTGATACCATATTGGTGTAGATACAATCTTTTGATCACCCTTTATTACATTTTAATGCAATGTTGCAGGGACCAAAAAAATGTAATAACGGCGTTTTGACTTTTTTTCTCGTTACGCTGTTTACTGATTATTTATTTTTATATATTTGAAAGATTGGGCGATTCTGAATGTGACGATACCAAATGTGTATGTTTGATTCTCTTTTTTTTTTATTGTTTTATTTTGAATGAGGCGAATTGTGTTAAATGCCGCTGTTAGGGGCACATTTCAGCTGATGAAATCAACTGACAAGTGCAGGAAAAGAGGTGGGCTCATCGCCAGAGCCCACATAAAGTGGGAGAGCCAACATGTGCCGTACATGTATGGCTCATGGCGTGAATAGGTTTTTTTTTTTTTTTAAATTGAGTTTTGATAACAATTTTGCCTTCTATAGCTTTTTTTTTTTTATTGCAAAATGAAGAAACATGATAATTCATCAGTGAGCTCGTTCTGACAGTCTGGAACTCTGTCTTTTGTAGCTTCTTCCCATTCCCATTAAGTCTATGACATCACGTGATTTATAACTGACAAGCTGAATCCTTGTAAGCTCTATGTACGGTGTTTTTCCGAAAATAAGACAGGGTCTTGTGTTTTTTGATCAGAAAGATGGGTTAGGGCTTATTTTCAGGGTATGTCTTATTTGTTTCCATGAACAACAATCTACATTTATTCTTGAACAAAAAAGAAAAATCAACATTTCTTCCAGTATAATCATGTGATCACAATCTGGGACATCGGAATAACTCTCCAGACCCTTAGTTCCAGCATGAATTTCTGGAAATCCTATTTCCACATACAACAATCTCCTCTTGTCACCGGCTTACGAAGAATGATGGGATTAGAGCGCTCACTAAAAAGGTAATTCTGATCCCATACATATCATGTTATCAGCAGCACATCTCATGTTTACACTGGGCGATGTGCTAACGAGAACAATAGCCCAGACTCATTAAAATGGAGTGGTGCAGGCCTGTCTTAATGAACGGGGCCGCTGGAGTAAGATTGACCTAATTGATTAAAAGGGAATCGGTCGGCAGGTTTTTTGCCATCTCACCTGAGAGCAGCGTGATGTAGGCAAAGAGAAGATGAATCGAACGATGTATCACTTAGATTACCGGGTGCAGCCGTTGTGGCACAATCAGAGTTTTTAGATTTAGCAATGCAGCAGAGCTGAAGAAGCTAACCCCACCCACATCATGCTCTGTATATACAATGTCCATAGACAGCGAGGTGCTGATCACAGAAGGGGGCGGGTCAGACTAGCATGCATCCTGTGTGTCCCAGCAATGATAGGCTCATTGTGCTAAAACAATCATAGCAAGTAAACAAAACCACAGAGCTTGTTATGAGAGGCGTCACTGAAATCTGTGTTTTAACCCCTACGGCATGCCATGTATTACATTGCAATAACCTGCTGATACACTTTTGTAGATTCCCTTTAAAAGGTGCACACCACTTAATAAATTAGGAATCTTACAAGTGACGTGCGTCTCACACCACACACACCCCACAGTTGTGTGAAAAAGTGTTTGCCCCCTTCCGGATTTCCTATTCTTTTGCATGTTTGTCAAACTTAAATATTAGACAAAGATAACACAAGTAATCACAAAATGCAGTTTATAATTGAAGGTCTTTATTAAGGGATAAAGAAATTCACAGGGCCCTATGTGAAAAAGTGATTGACCCCTAAGCCTAATAAATGGTTGGGCCACCCTTAGCAGTAGCAACTATAATCAAGCGTTTGCGATAACTGGCAATGAGTCTTTTACACTGCTCTGGAGGAATTTTGGCCACTCCTCTTTGCAGAACTGTTGTAATTCAGCCACATTGGAGGGTTTCCGAGCATGAACCACCTTTATAAGGTCATGCCACAGCATCTCAATCTGTTTAAGATCAAGACTTTAACTAGGCCACTCCAAAGTCTTAATTTTGTTTGTCTTAAGCCATTCAGAGGTGGACTTGCTAGTGTGTTTTGGACCATTGTCCTCCTGCATAACCCAAGTACGTTTCAGCTTGAGGTCACAAACAGATAGCAGGTCAGTCTCCTTCAGGATTTTTTTGTTAGACAGCAGAATTCATGGTTCCATTTACCATAGCAAGTCTTCCAGGTCCTGAAGCAGCAAAACAGCCCAAGACCATCAGATTACCACCATATTTTACTGTTGGTATGATGTTCCTGTCTGAAATGCTGTGTTACTTCTACACCAGATATAATGGGACATACACCTTCCAAAAAGTTCAACTTTTGTATTGTCAGTTCACAGAGTCTTCTCCTAAATTTTTTTGTGATCATTGAGATGTTTTCTGGAAAAACTTAGAATAGTCTTTATATGTTCTTATTGCTCAGCAGTGATTTTTCTTAGAACGCGGCTATGCAGGCCATTGTTGCCCAGTCTTTCTTATGATGGAGTCATTAACACGGACCTTAGCTGAGGCAACCGAGGCCTTTAGTTCTTTGGATGTTGTTGGAGTCTTTTGTGACCTCTTGGAAGAGTCATTTCTGCGCTCTTGGGGTAATTTTGGTCGACCAGCCACTCCTGTGAAGTTTCACCACTGTTACACGCTTTTGCCATTAGTGGATAATGGCTCTCACTGTGGTTCGCTGGAATCCCAAAGCTTTAGAAATAGCTTTATAACCTTTTCCAGACTGATAAATTCCAATTACTTTGTTTCTCATTTGTTCCAGAATTTCTTTGGACTGCGGCATTAAGTCTAGCTTTTGAGAACCATTTGCTCTACTTCACTTTGTCAGGCAGAACCTATTTAAGTTATTTGTTGATTGAGAACAGATGTGGCAGTAATCAGGCCTAGTGTGGCTAGGGAATGTGAACTCAGCTTCTCCAAGATGTGATAAACCACAGTTAAAACATAAAAAGTGATTGCCCTCCCCCCCCCTTAATTTAACACAGGGCCCTGTAGGTTTGGATTTCTGGTCCCTTAATAATAAAGGCCTTCATTATTACTCGTGCTATCTTTGTCTAATATTTAAATTTGTCTGGTGATCTGAAACATTTAAATACGACAAACATACAAAGAACAGGAAATCAAGAATGGGACTCAAGAATGGGACAAACACTTTCTCACAAAACTGTATATACCCACACACGGTACATATCAGCCTGTCTGCTCTTCAGCTCTAGATTCCTGCAGGTGACAGACCTTTGGTGACATCAATGTCACATGCCTGTGATGTCACCAAATGTCCTCATGCAGGCTTCACTTTGGAATAGAAATGCCAAGGGCCCTTAAGAGAGTGGGTGCCAATTTGATGCCTCCTAATGCCAGTTCTGACTGTAACTAGAGCTTATTTTTAGAGTAGGGCTTATATTTCTCAATCCTCTCAAGATCTCCTTCTCGACTCCCCCCTCATCTCTTCTTCCCACAACCGCATACAAGACTTCTCCCGGGCTTCCCCCATACTCTAGAACTCCCTGCCGCAAACATCAGACTTTCACCAACAACGGAGACCTTCAAGAAGAACCTGAAGACCCACCTGTTCTGACAAGCCTACAACCTGCAATGATCCTCAGTGTACTGAACCATCGTACGACCAGCTCTACCCTCTCATAGTGTATCCTCACCCATCCCTGTAGACTGTGAGCCCTCGCGGGCAGGGTCCTCTCTCCTTCTGTACTTGTGTGTCCCTTGTCTAGCACATGTTTATTGTACCTGTCTATATTTTTCCCTTTTCATATGTAAAGCGCCATGGAATAAATGGCGCTATATAAATGTATAATAATAATAATATTTCAAGCATACAGTAAAATTAGTCTAGGGCTTATTTTTCGGAAAACACAGTAGAAGCAGGAACGCTTTTCCCCGCATAAGTCATCATTAGAACTACAATTCTATATCACTGCCAAGTCCCTGGCATAAGGAGGGGGGGGGGGGTGACAAGGAAGAGAGACCTCCTGTTTCTACATAGAGCTTAGAAGGATTCAGCTCGTCAGTTATTAATCATGTTATGTCATAGACCTAATGGAAAAGAAGAATTGGCTGGGTAAAAAGGAAGGCTCTATAGAGAAAAAAGCTCTCTGCCATAGGGATCAGCATGGGCCTGCAATGACACTTGTCCCCTTCTGCGCCTCTTAGTGATAATGGAGGTATACATAACCTCCCCATGCTGTGAATCATTCATTACCTGCAACATTGTCCTTCTTTGCTCGAACTTTAACTTGGGCTTTATTCACATTCTGGATAACCGTTGTACTGTGGTGGAGAAAGACTAGATTAAGCAGAGGTGAATCTGTGCACAATGTGACCAATAATACCACAATACATCCCTATAAGCCAAACAAACAAGCAAAGGGACCAGAGCTTTTTCAGTATAGCAAATACAAATTTTATTATAAATAAATAACAATGAAAATACAAAAGCATTAGCAGAGATACCACCAACTAAGCAGGAAAAAGGGAAAAAGGAATATACTTGCACCTAATTGTAAGTTACGTGTATATTAGAACCAAAAAATGGTTTTAGATACATATATATTTTTTCATTAATACATGCTTGCATAGAGCAATAGCAGTAAAATATTTAGAGCCGCTATAAACATTAGTATGAACAGAAATAAAGCACATAAAATAAACTTGATGTAAGAAGAATTGCCCAATAAATAGTACCCCATAAAGTGCTGAGTGAAAATCACTATGGCACTAAATCAAGCATAGTAAGCTGAGGCACTAACGGAAATAGCTGAATCACAATCAGGGGAATTAGTCACATGGGCAAAATGCCGTCACATCTATACATGGCCCTGAAGGGAATATCTGTGAGCCAGCCGTAATATATATATATATATATATATATATAATATATATATATATATATATATATATATATAATATATATATATATATATATAGGCACATCAAGAGAGTTAAGTACCGCATATAGCGGAATACAAAGACCTAAAATGTCCGTGCTCTAAAGGAAGGTAACTTACATCGGGACAGGATTCCAGCCCCAGCCTGCCGCCTCAACGCGCGTTTCGCCGATCTTCGTCAGGAGGCGTGGCTTAAGTGGGCTTGTATCACAATAAATACAGACGATTGGCCAATGGGCAAAGAAGGAAAAGTGACGTCAGCATATAGGAAACTCCCCTAAGAGATAATAAGCCTATACTAGTTGTAATACAAGGCAGTGGGAGGATCTATGCACAGCTGTTGTGGACCATGTCTCAGCGCATGCGCGGATGCCTCCCCGTAAGTTACCTTCCTTTAGAGCACGGACATTTTAGGTCTTTGTATTCCGCTATATGGGTGGTTTATTAGCCCATATGCGACGTTTCGGTCCTAGATGAGGACCTTTTTTGAAAAGGTCCACATCTAGGACCGAAACGTCACATATGGGCTAATAAACCACCCATTTCTTACATCTTGGAGTGCTGCCTTCATTTTTTGGATCATATTATGAGGTTTGGTAAATACCTGGAAGGATTCTTTGCACCCTCATCATTATTTTGGTGCTGCTTTTCAATATTTTTTGCTATATATACAGTACAGACCAAAAGTATGGACACACCTTCTCATTCAATGATTTTTCTGTATTTTCATGACTATGAAAATTTTGAAGGCATCAAAACTATGAATTAACACATGTGGAATTATACATTACACTTTACAAAAAAGTGTGAAACAACTGAAAATATGTCTTATATTCTAGTTCTTCAAAGTAGCCACCTTTTGCTTTGATTACTGCTTTGCATGCAGAAAAGGTGAACGGCTGGACTCTATATGCCTGGTTCCCACCGTGAAGCATGGAGGAGGTGGTGTGATGGTGTGGGGGTGCTTTGCTGGTGACACTGTTGGGGATTTATTCAAAATTGAAGCGGTGAGCGGTCCAGCTCACCCCAACCATCTCGATTGGGTTCAGGTCTGGTGACTGTGGAGGCCAGGTCATCTGGCGTAGCACCCCAACACTCTCCTTCTTGGTCAAATAGCCCTTACACAGCCTGAGGTGTGTTTGGGGTCATTGCCCTGTTGAAAAATAATTGATGGTTAAACTAAACGCAAACCGGATGGAATAGCATGCTGCTGCAAGATGCTGTGGTAGCCATGCTGGTTCAGTATGCCTTCAATTTTGAATAAATCCCCAACAGTGTCACCAGCAAAGCACCCCCACATCATCACACCACCTCCTCCATGCTTCACGGTGGGAACCAGGCATGTAGATCCATCCGTTCACCTTTTCTGGTGCAAAGCAGTAATCAAAGCAAAAGGTGGCTACTTTGAAGAACCTAGAATATAAGACATATTTTCAGTTGTTTCACACTTTTTTGTAAAGTGTAATTATAATTCCACATGTGTTAATTCATAGTTTTGATGCCTTCAGTGCGATTCTACAATTTTCATAGTCATGAAAATACAGAAAAATCTTTGAATGAGAAGGTGTGTCCAAACTTTTGGTCTGTACTGTATATATATTTTAGATACTCAGCTCAGCAGACTATCAAGTGTCATAGTCCATACAACAAGCCTAGAATAAGATTCAGTCTGCTGAGCCTGTCATGTGTAATACAGTCTGCGGATCTATCTATTCCATTCCCATTGTGTGAGTCTGCGATGCCATGTATCTGATCCAATATGTAGTCAGCAGGCAGAGCGCTGGTGACTTTTCTGCCCTCTCCTTCTCTGCACTTTGTGACCCTGCTCGGTAACGTTACGGGGTCTCCACTTTGCGCTGCTGCTGTTCCTTCCACTTCTTATTAATACGACTCGCAGGTAATGAGTGAAGAAATGTCATGAACAGACTTGTTACACCGATGGATCCTATTACAGGATCGTGCTGGTGTCAGTGATCCCCAGCCATTCTGTCACGTTAGTAACGGCAGACGGCATGGTGAGGGACTGGATGTTACACACCAGGGGGTGTGGCGAGGGTCCGGATGTTATACACCAGGGTGGGCTATGGGGCCGGATGCTACACACCAGTTACGGGGCCGGATGTTACACATTAGGGGGCAAGGGGCATGATGTTACACACCAGGGGCAATGGAATTGTAGGAGAAACCTGAATTCAATACTTTCCCCTATAGAGCATCTTGTGCTGCATCTAATCCTTGTATCACGATAGTACCGATGTGACTATAATTTATGCTGCTCACCTGAAATCGCCTGCGGTGAACTTGGCTTCAGCGAGTGAGAAAGCAGCCTCCCTCATTACCTCCCCCATTAGCATCTTGGTCTATAACACAAATGTCAAGAAGAAAAATTAAGTCAATTGGTGAAAATGAATTCAGTGATTTTTATCTCTACAAACTCTTAGGACCCCGTCACACATAGCGACACACCAGCGATCCTGACAACGATATGCACTTGTCAGGATCGCTGGTGTGTTGCTGCTGAGCTGCCAAACAGGCAGCGATCAGGACAGCGACACTGCGGGTAACGTCGCTTAGTTACCCGCAGTGTACGTTGGATACCAGCCCGCTGGTGCAGGGAGCTGGTAACCAAGGTACACATCGGGTTTCCAGGCGCTGCGCGGCACCTGGAAACCCGCTGTGTACCTTGGTTACCAGCTCCCCTGCAGCAGCACGCTGGTATCCAACGTACACATCGGGTTTCCAGGCCCCGCCCGGCGCCTGGAAACCCGATGTGTACCTTGGTTACCAGCTGATTGCTGGTCTCCTGCCTGCCACACGCAGAAGATGCGTACTGGCCAACAGGAGACCAACGAGCAAAAAAAATGTCCAGGACATTCAGCGACACCCAGCAGGGGGCTGATCGTCGCTGAATGTCACACACAGCGATATCGCTGGGGAGATCGCTGTTGCATCACAAAACTAGTGACTCAGCACCGATCTCGCTAGCGAGATAGCTGTGTGACAGGGGCTTTAAAGGGGTTTTCTAGATTCATTTATTGTGTGCAGTCAACAAAGGGAAGATCTGCTGAGCTCACTGATTGTTTGCTGCACTTGACGTGAGGTTAGCGCTGCAGACAATAACAGATACTAGGAGACGCGGCGGAGACGCAGAGCTGGAACCGGTGAAGGTGTGTGAAGACTGTAAAAAAAAAAAAAAAAAAAAAAATGCAACCAGAAGTCAAAAGTTTATCACAAACCAGATAGGTTGACCAGGGATGCAAAACTTTTGAGATCCAGAGGCCACATTGGGAGATTCCACTACTTCCATTGATCACTAGAAAACCCAATAGTGTATTTTAAATATCAGGCATTTATGGCTCCTGCACAAAATGATCTATTAATAGCAGAAAGCCCCTGAACAAGCTTCAGAGATGAAACACACACCTATGGTAGGATTGGAGTCCTACACCAAGGAAGAGAAGGCGACTGCATACACAATACCGAGTATTACCCACATGTGGCCACCTTTCCACTATAAGCAGTCCCTCATCTTTACCATCAGTGCTTCATTAGTATTTAGGGCGATTTACAGTTGCGTCCTGAAAAATTTTGCCAATGTCCGAATCTCAGAGATTTCAGCTCTGCAGGCCACTATTTCTGATTAAATGTGAAACAACCTGTGATGCCATTCAAGCGGAAACTTTTTGGTTGAATTAAAAGGGGGAAGAACAAAAATATCCTATGAAACGTTTAGGAATTGCAAGTCATACTATGCAGATGGTCAAGGAGCAAAGAAAGTAATTAGAATATCAAATGTAGTGAGTCTAGAAATGTACCAACAGGTAAGATGACAAGTTAGATTGTCCATCACAAGAAAATAGAATATCTTACAAAAAAACGTGGAAAGAGCACAGATTAATGACGATGTCAAACGTTTATTAATAAAAACATGAAGAATAAAGTGTGCGAATAGATGGCGCTACACCACAGCAGAGAGGAGGATAACGCATTACACGGAGGGACGTATACTCCCATCTATAGACCCTGAAACACTGACTTCCTGGAAAATGTTCTTCACTTGGGTGGATTTTGTGAACGGGTCTTTCTTTGCCATGGAAAGGATTCTGCGATCATCCAACACTATTGTCTTTCGTGGACGTCCAGGCCTTTTTTATTTCCCAAGCTCACCAGTACAATTTTTTTTTTGCAGAATGCACCAAACTGTTGATTTGGCTGCTGCTAACATTTCTGGCATCTCCCAGATGGAATTCTTCTTTTTTTTTTTCAACCTAATGATGGTCTGTTTCTCTTACATTAAGAGCTTCTTCGTCTGCATGTTGTGGGTTCACAACCACAGCTTCCAAATGCAAATGCCACTAATGGAACCAGCTCCAGACATATTACCTGCTTAACTGATGATGGAGTAATGCAGGAAAATCCCATGCAGCCCAATAAAAAAAAACTTGTGAGATAATTGACCAATTACTTTTGGTCCCTTTAAAAAGATGCAGCTACATTTTAAAGAGCTGTAATTCATAAACCCTTACTCCAATTAGGATGTGAATACCCTCAAATTAAAGCTGAGAGTCATCACTTTAAGCCCATATTGATTATAGAACTGTATCTTGGAATATGTTTTGGTGAACAGCTAAAATGTCAAAATTTTACTGTCAAAATATTTCTGGACCCTCCACGACCCCTCTCCTCTCTGGCAAGGCATATATGCATACCAAGCAGCCAGAGGGCGCTCATGTGGTTCTTCCAGGACGTGCAGTGATACCTATGATCAGTGCAGGCATCCAATGACAGCCCTCTGTCCTCTGCAGAACACAGATATGGCTGACTAGTCAGCTGC
Organism: Oophaga sylvatica; assembly: GCA_033576555.1. NCBI lineage: Eukaryota > Metazoa > Chordata > Amphibia > Anura > Dendrobatidae > Oophaga > Oophaga sylvatica. Next base: position 490,290,954 of record JARQOD010000001.1, on the reverse strand, counting down.
GTCTCTAATATCAGGAGACAGACAAGCATGTCTGGTTCTCATTAGTTGGTGATGCCAGAATAGCATTGAGCTTTGGGTTGTGTGTCCTTCTCTCAGCTGCGGCCGGACCTCACCTCTATAATTTTCTTAAGGATCTGTCGGAAGCGCATGGTTAAGGCATCAGACTTTTTCTTCAGCAGGTTGCGTCCAGTTTGGGCACCTTTCAAACGAGCCTTCATGATGGTCTGAGCCCTGAAGAAGAAGAAAAAGAAAAAAATATTACGGAAACCAAAACCTAGGTGTCCTTTCATTGTGCAAATCTTAGCCCAACACTAACCTGCTAAATTATTGGGTGCTCAACCACTAGGATTCCCAGCAATCCCTGTACAGATACCAAAAGCTGCTGCGTGTATAGCGTGTGGGGGACTTGATGGTGGAAAGGACAGATTAGGAGGAAAGTGTAGGAAGGGACAATTACATTAGGGAGTTAATGTGATAGGCTAGCCTAAAGAAGAAATGGGTTTTTAGGACAGAACTAATACTGTAGATATTGGGAACCACATTGTCTTGTGTAGTGCATTCCAGAAAACTGGCGCAGTGTGAGAAAAGTCTTTGATATGGGAGTGGGAGGCTCGGATTATGGAGGATGTTAGTCTAACGTATTAAGCAGAATGGAGAGCATTGAGAGCTTACGTAGCGCGGCAAACAGATGAGGGAGGAAATGGAGGGCAGTATAGAACTATTGAGAGGACAGCAAGTGTGTTATAGAGATAAGGGAGGAAATAAGGGTCCCGTCACACTGTTCAATGTCCCAGCGATCCCACCAACGGTACGACATGGATGGGATCGCTGGGGCATCGTTAGCTGATTGCTGGTGAGCTGTCACATGGGCAGACTCACCAGCGATCAGGACCAGCGAGCACGCTGGTATCCAGGGTACACATCGGGTAATTAAGCACCGCGGGGCACCTAATTACCCGATATGTACCCTGCATACCGGCTCCCAGCTTCTGCTGTAGAGCGCTGGGAGCTGGTATCCAATGTACACATCGGGTAACTAAGCACCGCGCGGCACCTAGTTACCCGATATGTACCCTAGATACCGGCTCTCAGCGCTCTACAGCAGAAGCTGAGAGCCGGTATCCAGGGTACATATCGGGTAACTAGGTGCCGCGCGGTGCTTAGTAACCCGATATGTACATTGGATACCAGCTCGCTGATCGTTGCTCTCCCGCTGTCACACGCAGCGATGCATGCTGGCCAGCGGGAGACCAACGATCAAAAAATGGTCCAGGACATTCAGCGACGATCAGCGATACCCAGCAGGGGGGCTGATCGTCGCTGCGTGTCACACTAAGCGAGATCGCTGGCTAGGTCACTGCTGCGTCACAAAATCGGTGTACCAGTCACTGTACAGGAGGAGGAAGAGGTGAGCTGTGACATCACCTATTGTGAATGATGACTGCTGTTATCAACTGTATGTAGAGGTGTTACCAGTCACTGTACAGGAGGAGGAAGAGGTGAGCTGTGACATCACCTATTGTGAATGATGACTGCTGTTATCAACTGTATGTAGAGGTGTTACCAGTCACTGTACAGGAGGAGGAGGAGGTGAGCTGTGACATCACCTATTGTGAATGATGACTGCTGTTATCAACTGTATGTAGAGGTGTTACCAGTCACTGTACAGGAGGAGGAAGAGGTGAGCTGTGACATCACCTATTTTGAATGATGACTGCTGTTATCAACTGTATGTAGAGGTGTTACCAGTCACTGTACAGGAGGAGGAAGAGGTGAGCTGTGACATCACCTATTGTGAATGATGACTGCTGTTATCAACTGTATGTAGAGGTGTTACCAGTCACTGTACAGGAGGAGGAAAAGGTGAGCTGTGACATCACCTATTGTGAATTGTGTCTGGGGATCCGGTGTTATCTATGAGGTGTTATCAGTCATTGTACAGCAGCACATACAAAACAATTACTTAAAGGGGGTGACTGGTGTAGAATGAGAAGTCTGCAGTCACTTTGTGTGACTGCAGACTTGTGAATCCTCCCAGCGCACTGTGAGGATTTGCCGATGTCTGTGCCGGGAACGGCAGTCAAGTATGTGATATACATGCTCCCAGACAGAGCCCGTCTAGTGGGTGCAGCCTCGCTCAATGCAAGTGACCGCAGACCTGTCATTCTAGAGTGGACAACCCCGTAAAGCTTCATCTGTCTGTACAGACAGCAATACATGGAGGCCAAGCTACTGAGCTAATAAATCAAATATACTACTGCTCAACAAATCATAAGGAACCAGTCAGCTGATTCACACTGCCTGCACCATGGGCAGGTACCGGCTCTGAGGAGACCACCTGAAGACCTGTGTCAGACCTGGCAAAGGAAATTACATGTGGGCAGTGTTTAGGCAGTTCTTAGATCGATACCAATAACGGACCTCCATGTTCCCCAGACCTGAATGGAATTATGTCTCGGGGTATCTGACACGGCCACGTAGTGCCACAGTCCATGATCCGCCGGAGGAGATCCGGTCATCTGCCCTCTCATCAAGAGGGACCACGCACACCGCAGAGTTACATGTCACTACGAATGGATCCTATTAAGATTTCACATTTTTTTACTTTGATTTTCAGGATGATTTTGATTCCAAACGAGCTACAAGCTACCCCTGCTAGCCAAGTTGGGAATGTGCACAGCCACTGCTAATGCGTACAGCTCCCTACAGTCTGACAGCCGCCTGCAATCCTGATGGGGGCAGGGACTTTTCACTACTGTCCCATCTAGGATCATTCTGTATTGCTATTTCTTCTCTACAGCTCCTAATTGGTTCTCTGCAAGCCCGCTCGGTCCTTTACTGGCCCCGCTCCGCCCACTGCCGCTCGATTCTGTCCTTTGCTGGCCCCGCTCCATCCACTGCCGCTCCGTTCTGTCCTCTGCCACTCCGTTGTGCCCTCCGCTGACCCCGCTCCATCCTCTGCGGCTCCATTCTGTCCTCTGCTGGCCTCGCTCCGCCCTATGCCACTCCATTCTGCCCTCTGCTGGCCCTGCTCTGTTCTCTGCCGCTCCGTTATGCCCTCTGCTGGACCCGCTCCGTCCTCTACAGTTCCGTTATGTCCTCTGCTGACCCCGCTCCGCTCTCTGCGGCTTCGTTCTGTCCTCTGCTGGACCCGCTCTGTCCTCTACCGCTCCGTTCTGTCCTCTGCTGGCCCCGCTCCGCCCTCTGCTATTCCGTTTTGTCCTCTGCTGGCCCCACTCCGCCCTCTGCCGCTCAGTTCTGTCCTCTGCTGCCCCGCTCTGTCCTCTGTGCCCGGCTAGATCCAGAAGGTGCAGAGGCTTGTTTGCTCTACACACATCTCCTGTTTACATAACATTACCCTGAGAAATGTCCCCGCACCTCCTGCCAGACCGGTCCTCATCACAGCTGGTGACAGTGGGCATGTCTGTCACATTCAGAGTGGCAAACTAACTGATATCAAAGGGATTGCTTTCCCTGGCATCTTAGCGAACCCCTGGCTCAGGCATTTCCCACCATAACACCCTAATGGTGTCATTATACTGGGGTGGATTCTATGACAACTCATCATTCTGGTAAAAAGGCACTCAAATTTATAAGACATAAAGAGTTTATTTTTAAATCAGAGGACCCCATTAAGGCAGCAGCCATCGGATCACAAGTGTCTGATGTGTCCGGGAGGAAAATCTGATTGCTTTCTGCTACAGCATCAAAACAAAGGAGTTGAACAAGCGGCCATTCAAAACAGAGGCCGGCGCTGATCTCTGCACACGACACAATGGAGTATGTTGATGGTGAACACAACTGCTGTATACAGTAAAACACAGCGGATGGGGGAGTGGGCGACTGACACTACATGATACAGATATGTTACACACAGGGCAGGGTCACAGAATTAAAGGGGGCACTTACTTTTTTTTAAAGTGCCCCTACCTACGTAAATGATCACTGATCAAAAGGAAGGGGGCTGCAAGTCATACCCCCAGCAATCAAATACCTACAGTTAGAAAGGGTCCCACATTATTCCCCACCAAAACCCATAGCTCTGATCCCAGCTGTACAAACCCCCTAAAATGTCGCTGTCAACGTATAACACAGGCAGGTACGTCACAGTGAGCTGACTCATCATAGGGTCCAATATCACGTGATGGCTGGGTGTGCATGGGCTACCAAGGCAGCAAAGACCCCCAATTCTGCCATATGTGAAGCCCAATCAGTGGCCACTTCATGTGACATTGTGATTTCTCCTGTATACCCCAATAAGGCACTATCATCTGTGTATAGTACAGGCGATCAAAGACCCCTAAGGGAACTAAATAAATACAGCTGAATGCTAATAAATATAAGTGCAAAAATATATTCTAATCATCTCACTTTTACCAGTTAAATATAAGTTAAAAGATACAAAATAAAAAAATATATATAACAATAAAAAATTGTTATTTTTATATAGCACCAACATATTCCGCAGCACCTTACAATATATATATAATAACATATAAATATTTATAAACAATATTTGGTATCACATAAAAAAGCCAGACTGTAAAATTAATGACCCCGATCCGTAAACGCCATAACTCTGCACCTCCTCCGGAATATGAAATAAAAAGCGATCAAAATGTCGTACATGACCCAAAACAGTGTCCGATAACAACACCCCCCAGAAATAGAAAGTCTCCGCACAGACGGACAGAGAAATTAACGCGTTACTCGTCTTGGGAGACGAAAAGGAGAAAACTAAAGAAAAAAAAAAAAAAATAACCCGTGTCCTTAGAAGAAGAAGTAATGTCCGTGCCGGTCAGATAGAGCCATTCATTAGCGATGGGAACCCCCTTTAAGGCCTGCTTATCCC
>JARQOD010000001.1:490240037-490286002 GCA_033576555.1 Oophaga sylvatica | reverse complement strand
AGCAGCGCATTCTTAAAAAGGGGCGCCACATGTAAACGCCAGGGAAGGGGCTGGAATATTGGTTGCTGGAGCCATGTTGCAGCCTTCCCTAAATAGCAATTCCCTAATGGGCAGGAGCCTAGGGCGGAACTAATGAAACGTCCTGAGTAGTGATGAGCGAGTATGCTTGTTGCTGGGGTTTTCCCGAGCATGCTCGGTGTCCTCCGAGTTTTTTTGGGCGTGCTCAGAGATTTAGTTTGTGTCGCCGCAGTTGCATGATTTGCAAGCTGCTAAGACAGCCTGAATACATGTGGGGGTTGCCTGTTTTTGGGGAATCCCCAAAAATGAAATTCATGCTGTCTAGCAGCCGCAAATCATGCAGCTGCGGCAACATAAACTAAATCTCCGAGCACTTCCAAAACTCGGAAACACCCGAGCAACGTTATACTCGCTCGTCACTAGTCCTGAGTTTTTGAGGAGTCCTTTACGTTGGTTACATTTTTTAGATGAGTGCCTGATGTCTACAGATCCTAATTCCTCTGCGCATGTAGCCAATAAAGGCCTCCAGTTCGGAATTCCCTGGGGACTTCACCCCTATGGTCGGATCGTTCCTGCAAATTCTCATATTCCTGCTCGCTTAAAGGCAAAGATGGCCACTGCCCCCACCTTTAAAACCCCCCCCCCACCAAGGCTGGTATACATAACAAACCCTCAGTTTGCGATTTAGTAAATCAAAACAAGACCTGAGGAGGTACGGAATAAGATGCACTGCATAAAAGGATGATAGGTGATACCATCCCTGGGTATCTTCCTGTCAAATGCTCTGACTTCTCGCGTTGTGTATCCCCTGTCACCTAGGGTTGCAAAACCACACGCGAAACCCTTTCAGCCATTTTGATCTGTGGATACAGCAGTGAGGGGACATTCGTGGTTGACTTAGTAACGGAATATAACGACTTTACTCCATCACACCCAAAGCAGAGCTTTAGGCTTCAGTGCAAAATGCACCAGAAAGGCGAGCATGAGATGGTTGCAGCTCTTGCTGTAATAGAATGTTTTCAGGGGGCCGCAGTTTTCTGCTGCACTAACACGTGCTGTCTTTTTCTCTCTCTCCTCCCCGTCTGCCTCTTTTCCTTCCCCTGTCTCTTCTGCCCTCCCCCGCAGAGCGTCTCTACAGCCAAATGGAGAAAAACCGTCTCCTCGCTAGTGAGCTGAAGGTGACTCTCCATGACCTGTGCGACTGAGGGGCGTCCCCGGTCCGTACATACCACCACCACCGGTGCTGTCCCTTATGGAGCGGAGGACTGCTCCCAGATCTGTAATGCAGCCATCATCTCCAGGCTATGACACTACAATTCCCAGCATGTCATGCCCAGACTGGAAATGCTGGGACTTATAGTTCACATCATCAGGGTTCTGTCGCTGTCCTGTAAATAAAGCTTGGTTTCAGTTCCCAAGACCTCAGCTTGCTGTCAGTAAAGGACCTGATACATGTCACAGCTGAGGTCTCGTTACACTGTGTCTAGTTCGCACCAATGCTTTGTAATCAACCTTCCTGTCATGAAATGTCTGTCTAGACCGATACATAGTGACGAACCCTCAGCAGTGAGAACATTGTACACAGACTGGGCTTTATTTACACCGGACAGTGTGATATTCTGGGGCGGTGCACCACTGCTTGTGAGAGGACTAGACGGATTGGCGGGGGTCACCTGCACCATGGCTGCATCATTTCCTATATCTAATAAACCTCCATGTTGTCACTCGCTGTGTGTTCCGCCGCCTCTTTCTTCCTGGCCGTGTCGTAACATCATCGGGGCAACATCAACAGCGCACAACCACGTCTCATCCCTGTCTGTGGTGTCATGTACTTTGGCCACCTCCAGAGCTGCACTCACTATTCTGCTGTTGTCCTAGAGTCACATCCAGAGCTGCACTTATTCTTCTGTTACATCATGTCTTATTTTTCAATCACCTCCAGAGCTGCAGTTACCGGTCTGCTGCTGTTTTTGTCATCTCCCAGAACTGCATGCACTCTTTGGCTGATGTACACCAGTAACCTACAGAGCTGCAGTCACTATTTGCTGTTAGATTGTGTTTTATCCTCCAGAGCTGCAGGGATCCTGCTTCCCAGTTTTCTCTTCTGTACTCCGCTGGTCCTAGCGCTGTGGTGGTGTCCGTGTGGAGCAGGGTCTTCTCCTCCATGCCTGAGCCATGAACCATGCATAGTGCTGATTCTGTACCCCTGTTGTGTCCTCGACACCCGCACTGCTTCTTCTTGGTGTAAATCATAGGATGCTCAGTGTTTCCTGCTCTGCTCAAGTCACATCCAGAGCTGCTGTTAATATTCACTGACTGCAACTGCTCCCTGAACTCTGGATGATAAGCACAGCTCTAGATGTGTGTGGAGTACAGGACTTGATGTGGGTAGAGCAGCTCTTGGTAAGTGTGTTACGGGACGTAGCTGGTGCTGCTCTGGATGTGTGTGATGTATAGGATGTGATGTGGCCAGTACAGCTCTGGATGTGTGTGGCGTGTAGGACATAATGTGGCCAGTGCAGCTCTGGATGTGTGGTGTATAGGACGTGATGTGGCTGTTGCAGCTCTGGATGTGTGCGGCGTATAGGACGTGATGTGGCCGGTGCAGCTCTGGATGTATGTGGCGTATAGGACGTCATGTGGCCGGTGCATCTTGGATGTGTGGCGTATAGGATGTGATGTCTGCAGTGCAGCTCTGGATATGTGCGGCGTATAGGACGTCATGTGGCCGGTGCAGCGCTGGATGCGTGTGGCGTGTAGGACGTGAGGTCACCGGTGCAGCTCTGGATGTGTGGCTTATAGGACGTGATGTGGCCAGTGCAGCTCTGGATGTGTGTGGCGTATAGGACGTGATGTGGCCGGTGCAGCTCTAGATGTGTGTGGCGTATAGGACGTGAGGTCTCCACTGTCTCCAGTGCAGCTCTGGATGTGTGTGGCGTATAGGACGTGATGTGGCTGCTGCAGCCCTGGATGTGTGTGACGTATAGGACGCGATGTGGCCGGTGCAGCTCTGGATGTGTTCGGCGTATAGGATGTGATGTCTGCAGTGCAGCTCTGGATATGTGTGGCGTATAGGACGTGAGGTCACCTGTGCAGCTCTGGATGTGTGGCGTATAGGACTTGATGTGGCCAGTGCAGCTCTGGATGTGTGTGGCGTATAGGATGTCATGTGGCCGTGCAGCGCTGGATGTGTGTGGCGTATAGGATGTGATGTGGCCTCTGCAGCTCTGGATGTGTGGCGTATAGGACATGAGGTCACCGTGCAGCTCTGGATGTGTGGCGTATAGGACGTGATGTGGCTAGTGCAGCTCTGGATGTGTGTGGCGTATAGGAAGTGATGTGGCCGGTGCACTCTGGATGTGTTGGCGTATAGGATGTGAGGTCTCAGTGCAGCTCTAGATATGTGTGGCGTATAGGACGTGAGGTCACCGTGCAGCTCTGGATGTGTGGCGTATAGACTGATGTGCCAGTGCAGCTCTGGATGTGTGTGGCGTATAGGACGTGATGTGGCTGCTGCAGCCTGGATGTGTGTGCGTATAGGACGAATGTGGCCTCGCTGCAGCTCTGGATGTGTGTGGAGTATAGGCACCTAGGTGCTGCTGAGCTCTGGATTGTGGGTTAGTAGGCCTTGATGTGGCTGTGAGCTCTGGATGTGATGTGTTTAGGACTTGATGTGGCGCTGACTCTGGATGTGTGTGGCAGTATAGGACCTCTGTGGCTCTGAGCTCTGAATGTGTAGTGGTTAGGCCTGATGTCCGGGTGAGCTCTTGATGTGTGTGGAGTATAAGACCTATGTGGCTGCTGAGCTCTGGATGTGGTGGGTATAGGCACTATGTGGCTGCTGATGCTCATTGGCATGTTGATGTGGTATTAGGACGCCTTATGTGGCTGCTGAGCTCTGGATGTGTGTGGAGTATAGGCACCTTGTGGCTGCTGATGCTCTGGATGTGTATGTAGTTTAGGCCTTGATGTGGCTGGTGATGCTCTGATGTGTTGTAGTATAGGCACCTATGTGGCTGCTGATGCTCTGATGTGGTGGAGTATAGGCACCTATGTGGCTGCTGATGCTCTGGATGTGGTGGAGTTATGGGCACCTGATGTGCTGCTGATGCTCTGGATGTGGCTGCTGATGCTCTGGATGTGTGTGTATTTTAGGCCTTGATGTGGCTGCTGATGCTCTGGATGTGTGTGGAGTATAGGCACCTCTGTGGCTGCTGATGCCCTGGATGTGTATGTAGTTTAGGCCTTGATGTGGCTGCTGATGCTCTGGATGTGTGGAGTATAGGCACCTGTGTGGCTGCTGATGCTCTGGATGTGTGTGGAGTATAGGCACTGATGTGGCTGCTGATGCTCTGGGATGTGTGTGGATTGTGATGTGCTCATATACAGTGCTGACTTTGGGTTGCTCTCCAGCGTCTAACTCACACTTAGGGTGTTTCCACAGTCAGGAAACGCCGCTGCGGGTTTGACGCTGTGTACAGCCGCACCGTCAAAAACGCAGCGTCCAGATGTTATAGCATAGTGGAGGGGATTTCATGAAATCCTGTCTCCACTATGCGTTAAAACGCGCAGGCGTCAGACCTGCGTAAACGGACATGCGGCGCGTCTTTTCAGATCGCAGCATGTCTATTTACCTTGCGGCGACGCTTCGTCGCCGCAAGGTAAATAGTGTCCTATGTAGGGGTGCGGTGATTCCAGATGTGTTCAATGAGCACTTCCGAATTCACCACGTGTTCTGAAGGGGGCGGGGTTTCCGCTCCACCCAAAGCGTCAGCATTCGGAACGTGGAACCATACCCAAAGACTGTGCAACTGAGGCTTCTCTGGCGCCACCTGGTGTTTGTGGCCCAGCTCTGTCGTGCTTGGAGTTGTAGCTTCCACCCCCCTGACGTCTCTCTCTTCATCCTACAGAAAAGCTGAGGATCACTAAGGAGGAGAATGTGAAGATGCAGAAGATGTTGGATGACACTCTGCACGAGCTGCGCTGCTTGTAGCTCCTGCGTCACTGCCTGACGTTCCCCACCGCTGCCAGCGACTGCCCACCTGCCTGGACTACTCTACACTCTTCTCCTGCCCCTAATGCTGGTTAAAAGGACCAATTCTCACCGTGCTACAGCCAGTGCCATATTGTGTGGTCGGGGTCCTCTCGCCGCTCTGCCACATGGCGGTGACCACTTTATAGTCCGGAAGCTCTTGTGCAATTTTCAGTATTTTCCTGTGACTGTAGATTATGAAAATGATCCTTCTATAAGAATGGGCACCTTATACCCCTGCTCTTATGTGGGGTCCCCCTACTGCTAGAACCAGGGGGCAGGAGCCTGCCAGGCATGCTGAGAGTTGTAGTTGTGCGGCAGGCTGCGGACCCCTGCTTCGGTGATCAAATATGGTGGGTTTGAGCATTTCCCCTCCCCAGCTCTCAGATCATGTGATCGGTAAATTACTGTAGTACTACAACTCCTCTCATCTGTGCTGGGCAGAAGAGGGGTTGGGGATGCCTCTTACTTTTCCACCCAGCCATTAAATGGCACGTGCCACTTTCTTATTTTTCTTGTGTCCTGCCTGTGGTGGTCAATAGGGGTCCCCCTGTGGCCAGTGGGGAGGGGACGGTGGGATGACTGGGTTTTTTTTCTGACTGGTTTTAAACAAATTTTTTAAGCTTTCAATAAAATAAGGCTGCTATGAGGATACCACTGCGCTGTGCTTATTCTGTGGCAAAAGGGAGCTTGATGGGGACTATGGGTGGGCAGTAGTTGTCAGCCCTCATTTTGGGACAACTTTATTGCTGCTTTGATCAATGTCTCCCCCTGGTGGTTGGGGCAGGAGTGTTTTAATATGTTCTGAGCAGTTGTGCATCAAGAATGTGTCTATTAAACCCTCAGTGTGCCAGAATTAAAGGTTGTACAGCAAATCTTTTTCCTGCTGGGGCATCTAGTTTAGTAAATTTGTCTTCACTGGTGATGAGACTGTTATAGGGCTGCAGGTAGGTTGATGCCATAGTGTAAGATGAAGGTGCCAACTGACAGGTCAGTACGGATCACAATACAGCCTTTTTAAGACTCTGAAAGGGAAACATACCGCAGAGAGCGTGTACCTGAACAAACTGTTAAACATGGCACAGGAGGGGATTTGGGTCCCATAAACCTTAGGGGGGTTGTCACGGTACTGCTTACATGTCACTGCCTCTTGGGAGACTGTTGTGTGGTTCCCCCAATGCAATAAACATTAGCACAGCTGTATAGTTCTATGACCCTCAAAAGTCCTCTGCAGGGATTCAGACCAGACCCTGCAGCATCCTGGAGTCATCTGTAATAAGGATGCCCTGACATCCAGGCATTTAAGTTGTCACCCAGGACACTGCCCCCATAGTAGTCTGCTGTTGGTGCCAGGATACACTCTTTAAAGGTGGAAGATGTGAACTTCCATCCGGGCTGTCTCATTGCCTTCTGAAGCCTGCCATAGTTTCAAAGCTCCCGGAAAGGTACTAATCAGGGGCGGACATATTGGTGCAACCTGTGAGACTGCACAGGGGCCCAGGAGGTAAGGGGGCCCATTTCTACCTCCCAAGCAGGTGCAATTTTACATTTTCAGGAGCTCTTGGTCTGCAAAGGGCCCATATATTGCTCTTGCACATGGGCCCTTTTCTGTCTTGTGTTTGCCAGTGGTACTAATCACTCACCTGGTTAATGATGAGTTTCCCTCCTGAGGCCAGTTGTGGTGTGGGATGGCAATTCAACAGCACAGAATAGAAAGACTTCTTGCTGTTATCAGGAAAATGTTACCTACACATGGGGAGTCAGATGTGGACTGTTGGGTGGATAGTGAAGCTACATTCATCACACAAGTTTGTTATAAGTTGCTGCATTACCGAGAAGCAACACATCTGCCAACAACTTTCTACAGCATTCTCTACAATAGCCTCACATGCCTCTATTGTTGGAGCATTGGTTTCTCCAATGACTGTGTGGCCTGAAGTCTAATAAATTACTACCACCAAAAACTGCCATCTTTTCAGCCAACTGCTGGATATCCCTTGTACATCCATTGTTTGGGCTCAGGATTGTGGTGGTGGATGCATGTTCAATCACTCATAGTAATTCTAGAAGTCATGGAACTATAAATTATTGGTAACATTATTTTTTGCTCAAGCCACATTGTGGCTTCCTAAAGGAACTAACCTCTGACATGACCACCATAGGAAACCATGCCAACTGAAAAGCCCAATTCATGAGCCAACATTGGTCAATCTTCCAACATCACAGCCTCCACTTCAAAAGATCTGAAGAAGCTTCAGCAAGTCACCCTGAACCAGGCTCACCTTCAGTTTATTTCCTAGGCTACGCAAGTCTCTTTACCTAGGTGCATCATCACCACATACAGTAATCATCCTTTCATGGATGTCTTTAGACTTCTGTTCTTACTTTGTAAGTAATTTAATCACAGCACAAATCCGTATAAAGCTGCACTGTACTTGCCATCCTGCCACTTTCCATGCTATCAGACTGAATTTCTCTGGTAGTTGTTGCACAACCAGACAAGTTTCACTCAGACAACCATAGGATAGATCACTTTCTGAACACCCCTTGTACATTTCACCCTTCCCCAGGTATTGCCTCATTTCTCACCCTAGAAGGTCCCATTTTATTCTGTTATGACCATTTCCCAGGAGCCAAACACAAATCAGCAGGATCATTTAATGATATTTAATTGACAGAAGAGACACCTGCACCTCCCAGGGGTCCAATAATTCCTGGAAATAACATTCTGAACACAAAATCAAATTGTATCCAAAATTTATTGACAGTCAGGGTAGAGGCTACAGTGTCCTGGGGTGAGCAGAGCCTGGCCCCCCACCATGTTCAATCCACTCTCCACACAGAAATGGCACCGCCAATGCATGGATCCAGAACGTCCACATCTAGTGCTGCTTCCGCCTGAAAGAGCAACCTGTGGGGACAGAAGAGGAGTCAGCAGCTGAAGCACCACCCTGACAGAGGCATCTACCCTCAGGAGAGCACCCCAACATTAAATTATAAGTACTTAGTTTTATGAGGAATTTCCTTGTGAGATTCAGCCATGGTACCACTTAGTGCCACTGTGTTTCAAATTCTGTGTAAATTGTATTTATATAGCGCCAAAATACTCAGCAGCATCTTGCACTTGAAAGAGCCTGACTTCTTGCTTGTGTTTTTTTTTTTATGAGACACAGGTGGCTACTAGTGATTAGAGTTGAGCGAATTTGTTCGGGTTCCATCTTATTCAGCAGCCTACAGCGCTAACCGAATAAGCTGCAAAGGGAACCTGGCTTCCTGGATCGCGCCGGCTGATCGGCGCTGCAGCTGCATGTGTTGCAGAGCACTGATAGCCTGTTTGTTAGGCTCTTCCTGCATGTATTGTGGCGCCGATCAGTCGAAGCGATCCAGGAAGCCAGGTTCCCTCTGCAGCTTATTCGGTAAGCGCTATAGCTTGCCGAATAAGAGGGAACCCAAACAAATTCACTCAACTCTACTAGCTATGAGCAAAGGTGTTTGGATAAGGTGTTATCTGTGCTAATAGAGCATCTTTGCCATGCTTGAGCACTATGCTCGATTCGCTGCATGTTTTGTGGTTGTTGTACAGCTGCAACATACGCTATCAATGCATGTGTTGCAACCGTCACATAGCCACAAGACATGCAGCCACAGTAAATAGAGCACGCCAAAGACACGGCACACAAGAGTGCTCAGATAACACCTTATCTGAGCACATTAGCTCATCACTAGTGGTTACATGTGTAGATACCACAGGTACTACCAAGCACTACTACTGTCATGCTGTGAACTACGCAGCCCCAAGGATTAAGCCTCAACCACACATCCAGTTATCACTGTTCCATTATAGTCTGTGACCCTAGTTATACCTTTATCACATGTAAAGTCTATAGGCACCAATGGCAGCACCTGCCTGATTTTCACTGACAAGAGCAACAGACAGTACAAACAACAAACGGTTGACAGTGGTTTTCATGTACACATGCTGCAGTAGGCCATAACACATTTCTCCTACATACGGGGGGGCGGGGAGGGAGAATAATTTTCTCTAGCGAGTGATCCCTGTGTATCTCCAGCTATAGGGGCTGTCTGGTGAAAAATATCCATTATGAGGTTGCATCTCAATTGCTGGAACCTCCAGTTACAAAATTGTGCAGCAGGCAAAACGCCAGACCACGGCTGTAATTCTCTATGGGGCTGCCAGTGAAAGCCTGCCACAGAGCACACCAGAGCCATAGGGAATAAATAGTGCAGCGGTCAGACCTCCGCAGATCAGCATGTTAGCCATCCTCTGGACAAATATCTCGTTTTCACCAAACAAGTGCCTTTAAAAAGGGGCTTTCAGGCTTTGAAAAGCCCCTTAACCTTTGAAGTACAGTCCACGCACAAGAAGTGATCAGAAGTCAGTCTCTGGATGTAACCACTGACAGGAAGCGAGAGACCTCTATAATCGTTCACAATACTTAATGCAATGGTAGACACTATTAACAGTCCCTTTTACATTTACAGAACTCACCCTCTGTCAGTCGCGCTTTGCCGCCAGTGGGCTGGCAGAGGACCGTGGAGCAGCCCACACACAGGACGACCGTCTGAGCATGGCTGAACACCGTGGTGATCTTATAACAACCTGTGGGGAGATGAGGAGAGACACAGTCAGACATTGCACAGGTAGCAACACAGAAGACTCTCCCCTCCAGACACTCACCTGGACACTTCACATCCATGAAGTAGGAATTGGGGCTTTGAACCAAACGCTTCTTCTTGTGCTTCCGCTTCTCCTCCTCGGGAGAGGGGTGCAGGAGGTCTTTAGCGAGCTGTGGAGGGAGGAGAGTGTGAGACCCCAGAACAGTTATTATAAAGCCTCTAAATAGTTAACCCCAACAGACCAAAAATACATACCCATTGCAGAAGTCCCCCAAAGCAGCCGGTAAAATCCCAAAATAAATATTCACCCACAAACTGGACCCTAATAACCCCCCTCCCAAAGCCAGGTAGAGACATCCTAAATATACACCCATCCTTCAAGCCACCTGTAGAGGCCCAAAACACACAGCTTCTATACCCAAGTTTAAATGTAGAGACCCCAACAAAAAAAGGCACCCATAGAGAAAAAAATAAACACCCCAGGACTGAAGTAGACCCCAATATACATCTCCTTCCTTATACCCAGCTGTAGAGATCTAAAGTAAATACACACCCTGAACTCAGAGACCCCCAAAAAACACATGAACAGACCCCCAATGTATATAGACCACCTTTGCCACAGTCTGACCAGCACATAACCACTTCAGCAGCTGAGCACCCCAAATCTGGTAAAGTACCACCCCCCAATTACCAGCCCTTAGGGTCAAAATACTGCGAAAGGCCCCATCCATTAGTCAGCAAGTGCAGGAAGCCACAGCAACAGTTTACACTGGGGGCTCCTCGAACCCCCCCCCTCCATCAGCACACACAGACACCTCAGCGCAAAGGCTGGGGGCCCAGTCACAGTGATACAGGAAGCCTCCACTACAGGCCGAGCTGCGCCATCTTGCCCGCGTTTCGTCCTCGTTACCACCCTCTCAGCGCCCCCCAGTATATAATCCCCCACCCTGGTCACTATCCCGCCTTCCTGGCCTCACTCCGCCACCCCAGGCCCAACTTCGCTCCCCGCACTCACAGGCATGTTCTCAGGACGCGGCCGCTGCAGAAAAGGAGGGAGAGCGGAAGCGGAACGCTGAATATAAGGCAAAGAGGCCGCAGCGCCCGGAAGTGACGTAATGGAGGCGTCGGCCCGCCATCTTAGGAAGGTCATTGGCCATCTTTGTGATAACTTCTTATGGGCATTGGGGGCAGGGGCCAGTGTGGGGGGCGCACAGGGCGTCCAGGAAGCTCTATGTCCCCGGGACCGAGCGTAAACAGCCGGGGGCCCTGCAGGATGGCTGTTGGGCCTGGTCACCAAACATAAGGCAGAGAAATGGAGGAGACAAGTCAGGACATGTCCTGTGGTACCGCACTGGGGAGGAGGCTAGGCCAAGCAGCTGACCACTTCATTGCCTGAGCCCGCCTTCAGTTGGGTTCTGCAGGACCAGACAATAACATTTTGTTTATATGTATAGTTCATGGATAGTTTTGTGCCTCGCTGAACGCTGTGCACACTATCAGGGGCTGCAGTGGCGTTCATGGCGGTTACCAGCTGCGATTTGTGACTTTTGGCGTCTTTTTATGTCCGTTTGTTACATAGCGGCTGAACGATGCACCAAATTAATAAGGAGGCCACTTCAGCCACGTACCCCCGCCACGGGCTGTACACGCCTGCCGTAAGTCTCCGCAGGCCACACCTCCTCCTGCTAAACTCCACCCACATCCGAAAACTTGCTTCATCTGGCAGGCTGCACAAAACTTTTCCAAAGTTTCAAACTTTCTTTGACAAGCACAAACCATGATTAAGCCATTGTGTATAAGAGGGAATAATGTCAGAGCGGGAAAGTGATGTAGACTATACAGCTGCCAGAGGGGGAAGGAGATTGATCTGTAAATAATACAGCTACCAGAGGGGGAAGGAGACTGATTTGGAAGCTATACAGCTATCAGAGGGGAAGGCGATTGACCTGTAAATAATACAGCTGCCAGAGGGGGAAGGAGACTGATCTGGAAACTATACAGCTTGATCCAGGAACTTACTGGGAATTGTACAGCTGCCAGAGGGGAGACTGATCCAGGAACTTACTAGGAACTATACATCTTCCAGGATCCAGAGGAGTCTGATCCAGAAACTTATAGGGAACTATACAACTTCCAGAGGGGGGGGGCACAGGAGCAGACTGATCCAAGAACTAACTATGGACTATATAGCTGGTAGAGGTGGGGGGACTGATCCAGGAACTATATAGCTGCCAGAAGGGGGAGAAGACTGATCCAGGAACTTACTGGGAACTATACAGCTGCCAGAGGGAGGGGTGCAGGAGAAGACTGATCCAGGAACTAACAATGGACTATATAGCTGGTAGAGGGAGGTGGAGACTGATCCAGGAACGATACAACTGCCAGAGGGGTGAGGAGACTGATCCAGGAACTAACTAGGACTATACAGCTACCAGATGGGAGGACACTGCTTCAGAAACTAGCTGGGGACTATACAGCTGATTGAGAAGGAGGAGAATGATACAGGAACTGTTAACTATACACCTGCCAATGGAGGAACAAGTCTAATCTGTGGATAATCAGGAAAGGGCCCCGTCACACCAGCGATCCCGACAACGATATGCACTTGTCAGGATCGCTGGTGTGTCGCTGCCTGAGCTGCCAAACGCAGCGATCAGGACAGCGACACTGCGGGTAACATCGCTTAGTTGTTAGTTAGTGTACGTTGGATACCAGCCCGCTGGTTGCTTTGGGACTTGGGTAGAGGAAAGAGCAATGGGGGGTTTCACACTGAACAGCCGCCTGTGGAGGGGGAAGTGAAGACTGAGAGACAGATAAATTAGGGTAAAATATTTGGTAGCTGTTTCTCCTGACTTTTGTGTCACACTTTTTCCTTTGCCACCTTCTTTGTGTCACACTTATTACTGTCCCCTCATTTCCTGAGTTTCTCTTTTCCACAAGCGGTGTCTCCTGTGATAGTGGTCCCCATGCCCTGTGTGTCAGGTGAAGTGCTGCTTCTTCCTTGTTGCCTCCTTTGTCCCGGGTGGAGTGCCACTTTTTTCCCGGTGTCTCCTGTGTCCTGGGTGGAGTGCCTCTTCTTCCCTAGTGACTCCTGGGACCCGAGTGGAGTGCCTACCCTTCTCTGGTGGGTCCTTGGTGGAGTGCCTACCCTTCTCTGGTGGGTCATTGGTGGAGTGCCTCACCTTCCCTGGTGGCTCCTGGGTCTCTGGTGGAGTACCTACCCCTCTTCCCTGGTGGTTCCTGGATCCCTGGTGGCTCTGGGTCCTGGTGGAGTGCCTCCCTTGGTGGTCCAGGTGGATGCTTCCCTTCACTGGTGGCTCTTGGGTCACTGGTGGAGTGCCTCCTTTTGTTCCCTGGTGGCTCCTCTTCTTCCCTGGTGGCTCCTAGGTCCCAGATGGAGTGCCTCTTCTTCCCTGGTGGCTCCTGGATCTTGGGTGGAGTGCCTCCCATTCCTTACAGCTACTGTGTCTCGGGTGAAGTGCCTCCTCTTCCCAGGTTTCTCCTGTGTCCTGGGTGTAGTGCCTCCTCTTCCCAGGTGTGTCCTGGGTGGAGTGCCTTCTCTTCCCTGGTCTCTCCTGAGTGGAGTGGAGTGCTACTTGTTTCCTGGTGTCTCTTGGGTTTCCGGGTGTTCTGCCTCTTCACCTGGTGTCTCCTGGGTTCCCGGGTGGAGAGCCTCCTCCTCTTTCCTGGGTTCCCGGGTGGAGGGCCTCCTCCTTTTCCCTGGTGTCTCCTGGGTCCCGGGTGGAGTGCTGCCTCATCCTTGTTGGCTCCTGTGTCCTGACTGGAGTGCCTCCTCTTCTCAAGTGTCTCCTGTGTCCCAGGTGGAGTGTCTCCTGCTTGGAGTTCTACTTGTTCCCCGGTGTGTCTTAGGTTCCGGGTGTCCTGCCTCTTCTGACTCTGGTGTCTCCTGGGTACCTGGCTGAAGTGCCTCCTCCTCTTCCCTGGTGTCATTTGTGGTCCCAGGTGGAGAGCCTCCTCCTCTTGCCTGGTGTCTCCTGTGTCCCCGGGTGGAGTGCCTCCTCCTCTTGCCTGGTGTCTCCTGTGTCCCTGGGTGGAGTGCCTCTTCCTCTTGCCTAATGTTACCTGTGGTCCCAGGTGGGGTGCCTCCTCTTCTTCCCTGGTGTCTCCTGGGTCCCCGGGTGGAGTACCTTCTCCTCTTCCCTAATGTCTCCTGGGGTGGAGTGCCTCCTATTCCCTGGTGTCTTCAGTGTCCCCGGGTACAATGCCTCTTAACTAGAATCTCCTGTGTCCCTGGTGGAGTGCCTCCTCCTCTTCCCATTCTTTCCTTCATTCATGCAGGTTTTCCTTTTTTTTTTTTTTTTTCTGGCCAATCCTGAGTTGTCTCCTGGCAGCTCCCCTCCTCCTCCTCTCCTCGCCCTTGTCCTCTCTTCCTCCTCCTCCTCTTTTGGCTCTTTTTTACTTTTGCTCTCCTCTTTTCTCTCTTCCTCTCCAGGTCAATATGGCAAAATCCTATGACCATCTTTTCAAGCTGTTGCTGATCGGGGACAGCGGGGTGGGGAAGACTTGTTTGATCGTCCGCTTCTCTGAGGACAGCTTCAACAACACCTACATCTCCACCATAGGTAACTTGTCCCTGCCCTTCCCCTCTATAAGAGGGCTCCCATACAGCCAGCCAGAACTAGAGTGCAGACTGTCAGCTCAGTGGGCGAGCTTGGCCTGGCCAGAGCTGCAAGGTCTGTGTGTGATTCGGTTCTGTATCTTCTGGTGTCTGTTGGTCATTGTACTGTTTCTATATCTTTATTTTGTGTGTTGCTGTAGTTTCTCATCCTTCCTTGTGTGTGGTTGTGTTGTTATATCCAGTGTGTGGCTGTATTGTGCACACTCTGTACAGTCGCTGGTTTCTCGTCTCCTTGTGTATGGTTGTGTTGCGTTGTTTGGATCTACTATGTTGTGCGCACTGTGTACAGTTGCTGGTTTCTTGTGCTTCCTTGTGTATAATTGTGTTGTTATATCTGGTGTGTGGATGTACTATGTTGTGCCCGCTGTGTACAATTGCTGTTTTCTTGTCCTTCCTTGTGTATGGTTGTGTTATATCGGGTGTATGGCTGTATTGTGTTGTGCTCTCTATGTACAGTCGCTGGTTTCTTGTGCTGATTCTGTTGTTATATCCAGTGTGTGGCTGTGTACTTTCGCTGGATGCTCATCCTTTCTTGTGAATGGTTGTGTTGTGTGGCTGTACTATGTTGTACACGCTGTGTACCTTCGCTGGTTACTCTTCTTTCCTTGTGTATGATTGTGTTGTTATATGTGGTGTGTGGCTATATTATGTTGTGCACTCTGTTTAGTCACTGGTTTCTCGTCCTTCCTTGTGTATGGTTGTGTTGTTACAACTGGTGTGTTGCTGTATTGTGTTGTGCACGCTGTGTACAGTTGCTGATTTCTCATTTTTCCTTGTGTGTGGTTGTGTTGTTATATCCAGTGTGTGGCTGTGGGCTGTGTTGTGCACGCTGTGTACAGTCACTGGTTTCTTGTGCCTTCCTTGTGTATAGTTGTGTCTGGTGTGTTGCTGTATTGTGTTGTGCACATTGTGTACAGTTGCTGGTTTCTCATTTTTCCTTGTGTGTGTTTGTGTTGTTACATTTGATGTGTTGCTATATTATGTTGTCCTCGCTGTGTACAGTCGCTGGTTTCTCGTCCTTCCTTGTGTATGGTTGTGTTGTTATATCCAGTATGTGGCTGTGTTGTGCACCCTGTGTACAGTCGCTGGTTTATCGTCCTTCCTTGTATATGGTTGTGTTGTTATATCCAATGTGTGGCTGTGTTGTGCACCCTGTGTACAGTCTCTGGTTTCTCGTCCTTCCTTGTGTATGGTTGTGTTGTTATATCCAATGTGTGGCTGTGTTGTGCACCCTGTGTACAGTCTCTGGTTTCTCGTCCTTCCTTGTGTATGGTTGTGTTGTTATATCATGTATGTGGCTGTGTTGTGCACCCTGTGTACAGTCGCTGGTTTATTGTCCTTCCTTGTGTATGGTTGTGTTGTTATAGCTGGATTGTTGCTGCACTGTGTTGTTCAAACTGTGAACTGTCACTGGGTTCTTGTCCTTCCTTGTGTATGATTGTTTTGCTACATCTAATGTGTGGCTGTATTGTGTTGTGCACACTGTGTACAGTCGCTGGTTTCTCATTTTTCCTTGTGTTACATCTGGTGTGTGGCTGTATTATGTTGTCCTCGCTGTGTTCAGTCTCTGGTTTCTCATTCTTCCTTGTGTATGGTTGTGTTGTTATATCCAGTGTGTGGCTGTATTGTGCACCCTGTGTATAGTCTCTGGTTTCTCGTCCTTCCTTGTGTATGGTTGTGTTGTTATATCCATTGTGTGGCTGTGTTGTGCACCCTGTGTATAGTCTCTGGTTTCTCGTCCTTCCTTGTGTATGGTTGTGTTGTTATATCCAGTGTGTGGCTGTGTTGTGCACCCTGTGTATAGTCTCTGGTTTCTCGTCCTTCCTTGTGTATGGTTGTGTTGTTATATCCAGTGTGTGGCTGTGTTGTGCACCTTGTGTACAGTCGCTGGTTTATTGTCCTTTCTTGTGTATGGTTGTGTTGTTATAGCTAGATAGTTGCTGCATTGTGTTGTTCAAGCTGTGATCAGTCACTGGGTTCTTGTCCTTCCTTGTGTATGATTGTTTTGTTACATCTAATGTGTGGCTGTATTGTGTTGTGCACACTGTGTACAGTCTCTGGTTTCTCATTTTTCTTTGTGTGTATGGTTGTGTTGTTACATCTGGTGTGTGGCTGTATTATGTTGTCCTCTCTGTGTACAGTCGCTGGTTTCTCGTCCTTCCTTGTGTATGATTGTGTTGTTATATCTGGTGTGTGGCTGCGTTGTGCACGCTATGTACAGTCGCTGGTTTCTTGTCCTTCCTTGTATATGGTTGTGTTCATCTGGTGTGCAGCTGTATTGTGTTGTGCACGCTGTGTACTGTCGCTGGTCTCTCATTTTTCCTTGTGTGTGGTTGTGTTGTTATATCCAGTGTGTGGCTGTGGGCTGTGTTGTGCACGCTGTATACAGTCACTGGTTTCTTGTGCCTTCCTTGTGTATGGTTGTGTTCATCTGGTGTGTTGCTTTATTGTGTTGTGCACGCTGTGTACAGTCTCTGGTTTCTCATTTTTCTTTGTGTATGGTTGTGTTGTTACATCTGTTGTGTGGCTGTATTATGTTGTCCTCGCTGTATACAGTCACTGGTTTCTTGTGCCTTCCTTGTGCATGTTTGTGTTCATCTGGTGTGTTGCTGTATTGTGTTGTGCACGCTGTGTACAGTCGCTGGTTTCTCATTTTTCTTTGTGTATGGTTGTGTTGTTACATCTGTTGTGTGGCTGTATTATGTTGTCCTCGCTGTATACAGTCACTGGTTTCTTGTGCCTTCCTTGTGCATGGTTGTGTTCATCTGGTGTGTTGCTGTATTGTGTTGTGCACGGTGTGTACAGTCGCTGGTTTCTCATTTTTCTTTGTGTATGGTTGTGTTGTTACATCTGGTGTGTGGCTGTATTATGTTGTCCTCGCTGTATACAGTCGCTGGTTTCTCGTCCATCCTTGTGATTGATTGTGTTGTTATATCTGGTGTGTGGCTGTGTTGTGCACGATGTGTACAGTTGCTGGTTTCTTGTCCTTCTTTGTATATGGTTGTGTTCATCTGATGTGTCGTTGTATTGTGTTGTGCACGCTGTGTACAGTCGCTGGTTTCTCATTTTTCTTTGTGTATGGTTGTGTTGTTACATCTGTTGTGTGGCTGTATTATGTTGTCCTCGCTGTATACAGTCACTGGTTTCTTGTGCCTTCCTTGTGCATGGTTGTGTTCATCTGGTGTGTTGCTGTATTGTGTTGTGCACGGTGTGTACAGTCGCTGGTTTCTCATTTTTCTTTGTGTATGGTTGTGTTGTTACATCTGGTGTGTGGCTGTATTATGTTGTCCTCGCTGTATACAGTCGCTGGTTTCTCGTCCATCCTTGTGATTGATTGTGTTGTTATATCTGGTGTGTGGCTGTGTTGTGCACGATGTGTACAGTTGCTGGTTTCTTGTCCTTCTTTGTATATGGTTGTGTTCATCTGATGTGTCGTTGTATTGTGTTGTGCACGCTGTGTACAGTCGCTGGTTTCTCATTTTTCTTTGTGTATGGTTGTGTTGTTACATCTGTTGTGTGGCTGTATTATGTTGTCCTCGCTGTATACAGTCACTGGTTTCTTGTGCCTTCCTTGTGCATGGTTGTGTTCATCTGGTGTGTTGCTGTATTGTGTTGTGCACGGTGTGTACAGTCGCTGGTTTCTCATTTTTCTTTGTGTATGGTTGTGTTGTTACATCTGGTGTGTGGCTGTATTATGTTGTCCTCGCTGTATACAGTCGCTGGTTTCTCGTCCATCCTTGTGATTGATTGTGTTGTTATATCTGGTGTGTGGCTGTGTTGTGCACGATGTGTACAGTTGCTGGTTTCTTGTCCTTCTTTGTATATGGTTGTGTTCATCTGATGTGTCGTTGTATTGTGTTGTGCACGCTGTGTACAGTTGCTGGTTTCTCGTCCTTCTTTGTGTATTATTGTAGTGTTCTTGTGTTGTATCTTGCATTATAATGGTATAATCTTTGTTCAGCCCTTCCTCCAAATCTTCGATTGTTTGTCAGCCTTTCACTCTGCGCTCGTATCGTATTTGGCCATTTAGTGATATAGGAGGGACCATGCATCACTTCGGTTGTAGCAGTATAGACCCCTATATGCCAACTATTCATGGATCCATCAGTCTGGTTCTGTTGACGCAGCGACGTTGGAGACTTCCCCAGTTTTATGATTTCATCTTAGTAACAAAAGCAGGAAGACACATTGTCGCTAATCCGCTGTCACTCAGGATTCCTCATCTTCCTTCCTGTCCCTATATGTCCAGTCCTTTGTAGTTAGGAAGGGGCAGGGGTAAAAACTACCGAAATCTGCAACATGATGGTGGTATATCTCCTCTGTGTGAGTCCGGAATGACAACACACTGGAGTTCAGGAAAGTTGAGTGACCACAGAATGACCCCCACAATATGGCCTCTGACACCCCACTCTCCCAGTTTCCTGAATGGCACCATGGGCGATTCTTATAATAGTTTACCCTTTTTCTGTGCAGGAATCGACTTTAAGATCCGAACGACCGAAATCCAAGGGAAAAAAATCAAACTGCAGGTCTGGTGAGTCATTGAGGGGTGGAACTTTCAAGAGGTTCTGCAGCAGCATTGAGTGTAAGACAGGGCACCCTTGTTAAACGGATGATCCCAAGTAACTGTTATATCAATGGGTAGACGTATCAGGGAGATTATAACTAGTGATGAGCGAGCTTGCTCGGATAACGTGTTATAACAGCCCCAAATCATGCATCCGCATGGACTCGATCATAATATACGAGCACGCCCAAGATACTCGGATAACACCCGAGCATACTCGACTAGCACGTTATCCGAGCACGTTCGCTCATCACTAGTAATAACCCCAAAAATGACCTATTGTATGCACCTTTGTAGGTCAGGGGGTAGGCGACTGATGACTGGTATCTTTTAGGGATACGGCCGGACAGGAGAGATTCAAGACAATCACTACGGCCTATTATCGAGGAGCAATGGTGAGTACCTCATCTTCATAGCTTATAGAAAACAGGTCGCCAATTACTGATGCACTCCACTTGGACGGCCTCTGGTCTTTTATGCTGCAGTTCTACCAGTCATCCAGCAGGAGGCAGCCTCCGCTCAGTGCCCGCTCCCTATGGCCACCTACTATGTATTAGAATATAAGGGGATGGTCACTTTGTGTTTCAGGGGATCATCCTAGTCTATGACATCACGGACGAGCGATCCTTCGAAAATATTCAGAACTGGATGAAGAGCATAAAAGAGGTGAGTGACCAGAACAGCAACAGAAGTCCAGAAGGCGGAGGATTATTAGAGGAGCAAAGGGTGCAGGACCCTGTGGGGTAATGTCTGTCAGACATCCAGATGGTGAGGGTCATCCAAGGTCCGTAAGTCCAAAAGGTAAGAGGTATCAAAGATCTGCCTAGGGGGCATATCCATTCCAAAGAATTAGGAAAATCTTCTGTGAGTGTGGGGTCCTGCAGCTCTGCAGGCCCAGAGGGTTTGGGTGCTTAAGAGTGAGGAACACTAGATGCTGTTTCTCAATTGGACTCTTGACTGGGTCCGGCCATTTTGGGGTTGGGTGGTGATTGGGTTGGACTGTTCCTTTCCTGTGACGTGTTGTTCTTCCTGCAGAACGCTGCTCCAGGTGTAGAGCGGATGCTTCTGGGAAATAAATGTGACATAGAGAGCAGACGGAAAGTCCAAAAAGAGCGAGGGGAAAAGGTGAGCGCGTGTCCTGCGTGCTCAGGATAATTGTCTGCACGTGTGTCTGGCGTGCTCGGGGGGATGCCTCTGCTCGTGTGTCTGGCGTGCTTGGGGGGGACGCCTCTGCTTGTGTGTCCAGCGTGCTCGGGGGATGCCTCTGCTCGTGTGTCTGGGCGAGCTTGGGGGGGATACCTCTGCTCGTGGTTCTGGCGAGCTTGGGGGGGATGCCTCTGCTCGTGTGTCCGGCGAGCTCGGGGGGACGCCTCTGCTCGTGTGTCCGGCGTGCTTGGGGGGGATACCTCTGCTCGTGGTTCTGGCGAGCTCGGGGGGACGCCTCTGCTCGTGTGTCCGGCGAGCTCGGGGGACGCCTCCACTTGTGTGTCCGGCATGCTCGGGGGACGCCTCTGCTCGTGTGTCCGGCGTGCTCGGGGGGACAACTTTGCTAGTGTGTCCGGCGCGCTCGGGGGACGCCTCTGCTCGTGTGTCCGGCGTGCTCGGGTGAACGCCTCTGCTCGTCTGTCCGGCATGCTCGGGGGGACGCCTCTGCTTGTGTGTCCGGCGCACTCGGGTGGGGTGCCTCTGCTCGTGTGTCTGGCGAGCCTGGGGGGGGAAGCCTCTGCTCATGGTTCTGGCGAGCTTGGGGGGTGGGACGCCTCTGCTCGTGTGTCCGGCGAGCTCGGGGGGGACGCCTCTGATCGTGTGTCCGGCGTGCTCGGGGGGACGCCTCTGCTCCTGTGTCCCGCGCGCTCGGGGGGGATGCTTCTGCGCCGGTCTTGTGTACCCTTGGATGACATATATATCTGCCATTTTATAACATCATTTTTCTGCCCCTCACCTGTCAGCTCGCTAAGGATCACGGAATCCGGTTCTTTGAGACAAGCGCTAAGTCCAGTCAGAACGTGGATGAGGTGAGTGACCCGCTATATTTCAGCTCCAGAGTCTAGTGTCCGGGGTTCTTCACTGACTCGTTTTCTTCTCTCCACAGGCATTTAATGCACTGGCCACAGACATCCTAATGCAGATGTCCCGGAGGGCGGTGAGTTAGACCACCATAGTTACTGTCCAGACCACTGAGACCCTCTTGATGACTCTTTTGTTCCTTACAGGCTCATGGCTTGAAGGATCCGGTGGATTTAAAGAGCTCCTCCAAGAAGGGAAGCAATAAGTGTTCTGTGATCTAAGAAATGGCTGAAGGGACATCAGCGGCGCCTCGTCCATAGGGGCACCTCTCACTCAGATATAGAACTAATACAGAATTAATTGGCGCTGTCCCCGGTACCAGGAAGGGACCTTCCTTAGAAGCCTTAAAATCTAGGAGTAGCAGACTGTACTGGGGCCAGGGGGACCCTGATGTGGACTGCGAATGTGGGCCCCATGGAACAGACCTCACTGGCCAGGACTGGGCCTCCTCCTATTTTGGGGTGGTCCCCCCCATCTGCAGAAATGATTATGGACAAGAGGTGGGGGATGGGATGAAGGCCTGGGGATTTAATGAGGAAGTATGTAGTATGTGACAGCATGCTGAGATTTGTAGTCCACCATGAATGGAGATGAATCGTTGCTGCAGCTTTGGCTGTGACTGGAGAGTTCTCTGTGGCTCAGTCCTGCAACCCTGTGCTCAGGTTTATGTATGTGACTGTACTGTATATGAGGGGCCCCACAATGACTAATCACCTGCACAATGCTAAATAACTCATGGACATCCAGCTCCACGAGGCTCGTCCACTATCTTGTCCAGTGATGATACTTCCTGCGGGCCCCGGGGCGGCACTAATACAGCCGGAGTTATCGTGTGTAATAAAGAGGAATTTCTAAAAGCTCTGGAGTTCCAAGTCCTGAATATATAGTAACACTGGCCCCTAGCAACCAATTACCGCTCAGCTTTCACTTCTTATACTCCTCTGGTAAAATTAAATCTGTTCTGTGATTGGTTGATAAGGGCAATGAAGGCAGTTATCATAAATCTGCTCTTATGTATCCACCAGTCAGCCACAACATTAAGGCCGGAGTCACACTAGCGAGAAATACGGACGAGTGCAATGCGAGAAAAAATCACATAGCACTCGGACCAATGTTAATCTATGGGGCAGCTCCCATCAGCCGATTTTTTTTTTTCTCGTCCGTTTTATACGTGAGAGTGAAATGACAGCATGCTGCAATTTGCACCGTCTATCAGCTGAGACTCGCCAGTGCAAGTCAATGGGTGCGTGAAAACATCAGATTACACACGGACCACACGTGTGACTTGCGAGAAATACGCACCGGTGTCCTTTAGAAAAGCCGGCAATTCATCCCTGGCTATACTGTAAAATCACACTGACAGGTTTAATAAAGAATAGATATATACACATAGAATATATATATATATATATATATATATATATATACATGACATTGTGATATATATATATTTAGAGTTCATACACTTCTACATAGCATAATAGCCGCTAATTCAATTGCTGGCTTCTGTAAAATCATTACAGAACCCGACATGAAATGACACATGGTTTACATGCAGTAAACCATTTCATTTCATGTAGTTTGATATATGCTTTTCATTAACAATTACATGAGTGTATGTGTGCAAAATTTCATACATGTAGGGGTTAATTAAATGTGTAAATTCATTAAAAAAAAATGCGTGGGCTCCCGTGGTATTTTCTCCACCAGACAGGGAAAGCCAGTGACTAAAAACAGATAATAATAGCCTAGGGAGGGAGTATTTTTTGTGTGCCCCCCGGCTACTAACATCTGGCCCAGCCACTCCAGAAAAGGCACATCTATTATTACATGCGCCTTTTCTGGCACTTAGCCCGTCTATTCCCATTGCCCTGTAGTGATGGCTAATGGGTTAATAATGGGTTAAGGCCACCTTGCTATTGGAAGGTCACATTAATCCGGGTTAATAATGGAGAGTTGTCAATTAGACAACTCTCCATTATTAATCCTATTGTATTAAATGGTTAAAAAAACACACTAATTTAAATTAATTTTAATGAAATAAATACACATAGTTTTTGACCATATTTTATTGTACTGGTAATCCTTCCGAATCCCTTGTTCTCCTGTAATAAAAATAAAATAATAAAGCTACAATATCCATACCTCTCCGGCGCTCAGTCAAGTCCCACGCTGCAATCCATCTGAAAGGGTTAACAGGTTTACAGCAGGGACCGCTGCTAATGCTGCCAGCCCTGCTGTAAACCCCCAAATGAATGAGTTCATCTCAGCGGCTCACAGGAGATGAGCTGATTAGTGTGGGAAGCTTAATTGATTGTTTCCCACGCTATTCAGTTCACTTCAGGTCAGCCAGGACTCCGCACAGCATCAGTGACGTCAGAGGGGGTCCCGGCTGACCTGAAGTGAACTCAATAGCGTGGGAAACAATCAATTAAGCTTCCCACACTAATCAGCTAATATCCTGTCAGCTGCAGAGATGAACTCATTCATTCGGGGGTTTACAGCAGGGCTGGCAGCATTAGCAGCGGTCCCTGCTGTAAACCTGTTAACCCTTTCAGATGGATTGCAGCGTGGGACCTGACTGAGCGCCGGAGAGGTAAGAATATTGTTGCTTTATTATTTTATTTTTATTACAGGAGAACAAGGGATTCAGAAGAATTACCAGTGCAATAAAATGTGGTCAAAAACTATGTGTATTTATTTTATTAAAATAATTTTTAATTAACGTGTGTGTGTGTTTTTTTTAAATTATTTAATACAGTAGGATTAATAATGGAGAGTTGTCTAATTGACAACTCTCCATTATTAACCCGGATTAATGTCACCTTTCAATAGCAAGGTGGCCTTAACCCATTAGCCACCACTAAAGGAGATGGGAATAGACAGGCTAAGTGCCAGAAAAGGCGCATCTGGGGGCAGATGTTGGTAGCTAGGTGGGGCACAAAAAAATGCTCCCTCCCTAGGCTATTATTATCTGTCTTCAGCCACTGGCTTTCCCTGTTCTGGTGGAAAAAATACCGCGGGAGCCCACGCGTTTTTTTTTCAATGAATTTACACATTTAATTAACACCTACATGTATGAAATTTTGCACACATACACTCATGTAATTGTTAATGAAAACCATATATCAAACTACATGAAATGAAATGGTTTACTGTATGTAAACCATGTGTCATTTCATGTCGGGTTCTGTAATGATTTTACAGAAGCTGGCAATTGAATTAGCGGCTATTATACTATGTAGAAGTGTATGAACTATAAATATGTATAGTGTATATGTCACAATGACATTTGTGTGTATATATTTATATATATATATGTATATATATACTGTATATTCTATGTGTATATATCCTTTTGTGATTTAAAAACTGTCATTTGGATCCATTATATGTCGGTTTTACAAGCCGACAAGAAAATCTCGCCACACGGATATTTTGATGCGAGGAAATCGCATCCTAGCATTGCACACAGATGACATTCGGATCACTGTTCAGGGAACTTTTCTGCGTATTACAGCCGTACAATACGGTCCGATTTTTTTATACGTTGTGTGTGACTCTGGCCTAATACCAGTGACTGGTGCAGTGTTGACACTGACGTATGGTGACAACAGAAGAAGAAAAATGGTCGCAAGGATCTGAGTGACTGTGACAAGACCAGACTAGGGGGATCAGAGCATTTCCAAAACGGCCAGTGTGGGGTGTATATGACAGCTCTTCTAGGGTGTTCTCGGTGCACTACGCATCTCAGGGAGTCTTGGTACACGAAGGGGTGGTTTTAGACAAAGTGGGCCCCAAATGCTCACATATTGCACCATCACACAGAAACATTTCGGTTGTATTTACAAACGCTGAGTGCAGAGGCCGGTAAACGAGCGTGATCGACAATATTAAAGTTGTTCAATGCTTGTTTCCCGGCCTCTTTAGGGTAGGTGCACATGGTCAGTAATTGGCAGCACTTTGGATGCAGCACATGTCCGCTGCCAGCCATTGAACGCATTATTTGAACCGTGCGGATTCACCGCGTCCGATACATTGTATGGGTGATATTTATCTTGCGGAGGCTCGAGACTCCACAAGATAAATAGACATGCTGCGGTCTGGAGAGATGCGCCTCGTGCCCATCGCCGCAGGCGTCTGTGCACAAATAGTGGGCATTGGGATTTCTTGAAATTCCATCCACTAATGCTGTAACATCTGGATAAGAGAGAGAAAAAAAAAACGACCATAAAGTCCGAGAGATAATATGATATTTATTAGTTAAAATCAAATACAGGAATAATAATGGGAGCAAAAAGATTCAACGTGTGGAAAACAGTAAATTAAAAACAAGGCCGCACAACCACATGAGAGAAAAAAATGGCATAGGCAGTAAACCCTGAGATATAATCTGACCAAAAATGTGGTTTTCAATGTAATAAAAAAAATAAAATCATTGGCAAAAATTCGTGATAAATATTAATAGCATATAAAGTGCTTGTGAAGTTATCACACACAGTATAGTGCAGCCCCAACACACAGTATAATGCAGCCCCCATACACACAGTATAGTGCAGTCCACACAAACAGCATAGTGTAGTCCCCCACACACAGTATAATGCAGCAGACACAAACACAATACAGTATAGTGCAGCAGACACACACACGCAATACAGTATAGTGCAGTCCCCCCACACACAGTATAGTGCAGCACACACAGACACAAACACACACACAATACTTACCTCTCCTCCTTGTTCCCCCGCTGCTCACTGCTCTGGCTTCTGCAGAGCATCTCAGCAGCGTCTGATCAGCTCCACTGCTGACACGCTGCAGAGGTGGAATGATGGGAGAGGGAGCGTCATATGATGCTCTCTCCTCCATCACTGCTTTCAACTATATCGGCGTCTCATGCTGATAATTGAATGTGCGATGAGGGGAAGGGGGCAGCGCCCCATAGTGCCAACTGATGGGGGCCCTAAGCACTGCCTAGTCTGCCTGCCCCTGCATGGTTTGGGCCTCTGGTGACATTCTTGGCATAAGGTGGGCCTTAAAGGGAATCTGTCACCCATTTTAGCCATATCAGCTAAAGATATGACTGAATAGTGCGTCCCATAAGCAAGCTATCGGTATGTAGCTTATATCCAGATACCCCCGTTTTGATAGCAAATACCCTTGTAAACTTGGGATTCTTTTCTGTAAATCAGGGCAGTCCGGAGGGCAGTGTTTTTCTCTTTCTCCCCCCCCCCCGCTCCTCGGCATCTCTTGCGTATCGCCGTCTGTGAATAGCACAGACGGCGTTCTGCTTCCCGCGATAGCGCTTTTCAAATTCCCCCCGCGAATGCGCAGTGTGCTTTGCCCAACAGTGGGCAAAGCATAAAATTATGACAGCCATGCGCAACTATTGTCATTCACTTTCCTTGCCCCGGAAGTCATCCAAGGCAAGCAGTCATTTCCGGGACAAGGAAAGAGTTGCGCTGTCATGATTTTATGCTTTGCCCACTGTTGGGCAAAGCACACTGCGCATGCGCGGGGGGAATTTGAAAAGCGCTATCGCGGGAAGCAGAACGCCGTCTGTGCAATTCACAGACGGCGATACGCAAGAGATGCAGAGGAGGCGGGGGGGAGAAGACAAAAAACGCCGCCCTCCGGACCGGACCGCCCTGATTTAGAGAAAGAATCCGAAGTTTACAAAGGTATTTTGCTATCAAAACGGGGGTATCTGGATATAAGCTACATACCGATAGCTTGCATATGGGACGCACTATTCAGTCATATATTTAGCTGATAGGGCTAAAATGGGGTGACAGATTCCCTTTAAGGGAAGTTCTTGGTACAGAGTGAGCCTCCGGATACTTACTTGGCATAGCGCAGGCCTCAGAAGACATCCTTGGCATAGGGCGGGCATTGATGGAAGTTCTTGGCATGGAACGGGATTCAGGTGATGTTCTCGGCATAGGGCGGGCCTTGTGGGACGTTCTTCGTATAGGGCGGGCCTTAAGGGAAGTTATTGGTATAGAGTGAGCCTCAGGAGCCTTCCTTGGCATAGGGCAGGCCTCAGAAGACATCCTTGGCATAGGGCAGGCCTTGAGCTACATTCTTGGCATAGGGCAGACTTTGAGGGACGTTCTTGGCATACAGTGAGCCTTAAGGGACATTTTTGGTATAGGGCCAGCCTTGAGCAATGTTCTTGGCATAGGGCGGGCCCAGGAGATGTTCTTGGCAAAGGGTGATCCTCAGAAGATGTTCTTGGCATAGGGTGGGCCTTAAGAGTCATTCTTGGCATAGGATGGGTCTCGAGAGATATTATTGGCATACAGCAGTCCTCGAAGAACGTTTTTCGCATATGGGGGCCTCAAGGAACGTCATGGCACATAGAGGCCTTGAGAGAGTTCTAGGTATAGAGCCTTGGTGGTCTCTCTCGGCATATTCCGCACTCACAGGGCGCTACTATATTTGCAGTGGTTAGTATTTATCAATCATGTCCAGGAAAGTAGAGCTGCTGCCAAGGTGATGGCCACCAGCAAGCACTGATGTGTTTTTGAGTGATGGTGTCTGAGTGAACCCCACAGAAGAGCGACTGTGCTCCAATTATTCATGTAGCGCATCAAAGCTGTGATTAAAAAAAAATGTTCCACTGATCAATTGTGGGCTGTGACTGATCCTGGGGGTCGCACAAGGGAACGTATGGAGCTTCTACCCAGTACACAGAGAAATGTGGAGAGGTTGGTATGCAATATTAGAGGGGCGTGCACCGATGCGACAACCAATGTGGCCACCATTCCTGGGGGCCTGTACTCCAGGCTGTGAGGGAGACGCCGAGGGAATTGTTCTATACACAATGTACAGTATTGTGACAAAATTATTACAGTGCGCCAGGAAGGTAGAGGCAGAGCTGCCCCCACCAGAGCATCCCAGACCCCCAACATGATCACATACCCTACAACACCGCTAGTCACCACCAGAGTGCAGCAGACCCTCCCCGGACAGCGCTGCTATTCCTCTCAGCTCAGAGGTCACTGCGGAAGTGCTGAATCCTCTATTAGGAAGTGGATCGTGACAAGTGAGAGATGGAGACGGCGGGATGTGTCATAGAAGTGTCTCCTACTGAGCTTCCACAGTGAGGCTGCCCCTCCTATAGCGCCTTCTCACAACCCGGGTGTCACACTATGTACCGTCCCCTCATCCCCTGAGTGTCAGGTTATATACCGTCCCCTGAGTGTCAGGTTATATATCGTCCCCCTCATCCCTGAGTGTCACATTTTATACCGTCCCCTCATCTACTGGGTGTCACATATACCGTCCCTCTCATCTCCTGGGTGTCACGTGATATACTGTCCCCCTCATCCCCTGGGTGTCACGTTATATATATCGTGTATAAAGATAAATCGTGTGCACAGCCTGAAAGGTGCCAGAGTAGGTTCCTACACCGTGAAGATAATGAAAAGAGAACTCGGCACTCAACTTAGCGAAAAGGGTAAATATTTATTGTAGTCCACGGTAGTGAAACGTTTCGGTCCTAAATTTCGGACCTTCATCAGCCACATTAAGTACCGGGATGGGGTAGAAATACCCAATTTAGAGGTAAGCAGTAGATACTGTTGGGATCAGGTAGATCTCCAAAGTAAGGGTTAAAGGTGAGTATCTGGGTGAGAGTTTTAAGTCAGGTTTCCGCTGCATGCCGTGGGAGGGACGCGGTATCCGCCGCTGGTCCTTGTGCACTGCCACCAGCGGCGGATACCGCGTCCCTCCCACGGCATGCAGCGGAGACCTGACTTAAAACTCTCACCCAGATACTCACCTTTAACCCTTACTTTGGAGATCTACCTTATCCCAACAGTATCTACTGCTTACCTCTGAATTGGGTATTTCTACCCCCTCCGGTACTTAATGTGGCTGATGAAGGTCCGAAATTTAGGACCGAAACGTTTCACTACCGTGGACTACAATAAATATTTACCCTTTTCGCTAAGTTGAGTGCCGAGTTCTCTTTTCATTACGTTATATATATCGTCCCCTCATCTCCTGGGTGTCACGTGATATACCGTCCCCCTCATCTCCTGGGTGTCACGTGATATACCATCCCCTCATCTCATGGGTGTCACGTGATATACCATCCCCCTCATCTGGGTGTCATGTGATATACCGTCCCCCTCATCTCCTGGGTGTCACGTGATATACCATCCCCTCATCTCATGGGTGTCACGTGATATACCATCCCCCTCATCTGGGTGTCATGTGATATACCGTCCCCCTCATCTCCTGCGTGTCACGTTATATACCGTCCCCTCTCAGTTGTCAGTAATCTCGCTGTTTTCCTTGTAGTTGGGTGCTGTCGTTTCCGGCACAGGAGGAGCAGTCTCCAGTGCAGCGTGGTACGTATGACCTTTGACCTACACATGTTGTGTTATTTGCCCGCCATTCTGTCATGTGACCCTCATGTCTTTTGTTGCAGACCCCGCAGCTGTGAGCGCCCCTTGCTGGCAGACAGAGGAGTACACCATAACCCGGGAGTGCTACAGCTGTAACCAGTTTGAGGCAGTTAGTTCTCCCCTCTCTTATGTCCTTATCTGCAGAGCTCATACTCCTCGCTAGCGCTATATAATGATAACTGCCATCTTGTTTTCCCCTTACAGAAGACCCTCGGTCAGTGCAGCATCACCGGGTTCATTGAGCAGGTCTTCTGCACCACCTCCGAAAAGTCAGAGTATAAGAGGTGAGTGATCACCAGGGTCTCGGGAACTCTGAGTGCCTTCTCCCTGTGTAGTGTAACTGCCTCTGCCCCTTCCCCACAGCTGTCGCTCCGCCCCCATGGAGAAGCGAGTGTTCTGGCAGTTTGTAGGGGTCATGTTGGCGGGGACCGTTGCACTTTCCCTCCTGGTGATTTCACGGCAGAGGACACTGGATCGGCGAGCACTGGAGAAAGTGCGCAAACAGATTGAATCTATCTAATCAGGGGCGGGCCTAAGACTGCGTGATCACAGTGGACCCGCCCCTGCCGAGTGCAAGAGCCATCCGCCTTATTAGCTTGGATCCTCCCATTTGTCCGGCGTCATCCAGCTCTCTACATTGTCGTATGTGTGCAATATGGCAGATGGAAATGGAAATTTACCCTCATCGAATCTTTGTGTGATGATGGCTCTCAGCCAATCAGAGACAAGGAAACCCTGGTGAAAATTTCACAAGTGCTTCACCCGCATGTGGCGAAGTACCAATGGCGGACTTGCTGACTGAACTGTATTTATTACACATCATGTTGTGGTTTTCTTTTTTAGACAATAAAGTTATGAAAGTCTGTCCAATGTGAGCTCTCCATTATCTAACACCATCAATAGAATAGTGAGTGCAGCTCTGGAGTATAATACATGATGTAACTCAGGATCAGTAATGTAATATATGTACACAGTGACTGCACCAGCAGAATAGTGAGTGCAGCTCTGGAGTATAATACAAGATGTAACTCAGGATCAGTAATGTATGTACACAGTGACTGCACCAGCAGAATAGTGAGTGCAGCTCTGGAGTATAATACAAGATGTAACTCAGGATCAGTAATGTAATTTATGTACACAGTGACTGCACCAGCAGAATAATGAGTGCAGCTCTGGGGTATAATACAGTATGTAACTCAGGATCAGTAATGTATGTACACAGAGACTGCACCAGCAGAATAGTGAGTGCAGCTCTGGAGTATAATACAAGATGTAACTCCGGATCAGTAATGTAATATATGTACACAGTGACTGCACCAGCAGAGTAGTGAGCGCAGCTTGGGAGTATAATGCAAGATGTAACCCAGGATCAGTAATGTACTGTATGTACACAGTGACTGCACCAACAGAATAGTGAGTGCAGCTCTGGAGTATAATACAGGATGTAACTCAGGATCAGTATAGGATAAGTTCAGTAATTTGTCATAAAGAAAAATTAAAATCCATAAGACATCTCCCTAGAGGGGACCCTGGCATTGATTTATGGGAATAATTATAGCTGGGAAAAGAGAGAAAGAACTAGCACTTCATCCTCCATTGAAGTATGATTCCACATTGAACGTATGGGATTAATTATAACTGGGGAATTGAGAAAGACCTAACATTCAACCTCCATTGAATGGACTTCCTGCAGTGACCAGGTAATTACACCAGGAGCTGCTCTGAGAACCAGCCACTAAGGCCAGTGTCACACTTGCGTGTGTGATGCGAGAAACTTGCGCATCAACACTCGGACCGGAGCGTGCGGCTGCATGTACTTCTATGCAGCCGCACACAGAGCTTCCTCTGATCAAAGCACGGTTCTGAGATGTTGGGGAGCCAGTGGTTAGTGTTGAATATTGGGGTTTGTATTGATCCAGAATTTATGGGAGATATATTTTCAGCGTTGTAACATAACACATTCATTTCCATCACCGTAAGGCCATTCTAACCCCTCCAACTTAATATCTGACTTATGGGTGATGGTATCCATGTCATGTTTCATCTCTATAGAAAGCTAATATCGCAATAGGAAGCATGACAACAATACCGCCATGGGACAAGATATTCGTAAATTTAGGGATCGCATAAAGATCTCCCAGACCTAGCACATCCCACAACCAGCCCCCATGTGAGCTCACCAATGAGAGGTATGTGGGCGTATCCTTGATCTAATAAGCAGTTTTGGTGTCTGTGTTCATTCATTCCGGAAGACATAGCTCACTGTGAGTGTTCCACTTTCCTGATAGAGCACTTCCCTTCAAAAAGATAAGAGCCATTCCTGCAACATCAGATTTAGTAATTGTCTTTCGTTATTCCTTTTTATTTTTTGTAATTGTATATACCATATTGTTTTGTTCCACTTTTGTATCTTTATATATTTCATATAAGCACTACCTACCTTTCTAGATTAAACATATTACATTTAATAGCTCTGTTCCTCTTGCATTGTAAACCGCACCCCTGAAGCCATACCCGGACCGGTAACGGGTGTCAAGTCGATTGGTGGTGGCAGCTAGTAGTGGTTCAATTTGTTATTGTGGAGCTTACTGTCGCTGTATTATGGGTTATGATATAAATATATATATATATATATCTTTCATCAGATCCAGGTTCTCTTGCTATATATCAGGGTGGGCCATTTATATGGATACACCTAAATAAAATGGGAATGGTTGGTGATATCTACTTCCTGTTTGTGGAACATTAGTATATGGCAGGTGGAAACTTTTCAAGATGGGCGGTGACCATGGGGGCCATTTTGAAGTCGGCCATTTTGTATCCAACTTTATTTTTTCCAATGGGAAGAGGGTCATGTGACACATCAAACTTATTGAGAATATCACAAGAAAAACAATGGTGTGCTTGGTTTTAACGTAAATTTATTCTTTCATGAGTTATTTACAAGTTTATGACCACTTATGAAATGTGTTCAAAGTGCTGCCCATTGTTTTGGATTGTCAGTGCAACCCTCTTCTCCCACTTTTGACACTGCAGAAGAAATGCTAGCACAGGCTTCCAGTATCCGTTGTTTCAAATGCTGCACATCTCGTATCTTCACAGCATAGGCAATTGCCTTCAGATGATAAACTGAGGGTCCTGTTCCAATTTTTGTTTTTCCAATTCTGCAAATTCAGCGCGCCGATCTGGGTAATCCTTGTTGAGATGCTGCAGAAGCTGGATTTTGTAAGGGTGCCATTTGTGAGTAGCTAATATCTGCCAAAGCGATGTTCGACTGATGCCACTCTCCAGTGACATGCGGCGAGTGCTACGCTGTGAGCCCTTGCTGAATGAAGCTAGGACCGCCACTGATGTTTATTCATTAGTGACAGATTTCTTGTGTCCACATTTTGGCAAATCCAACACTGAACCTGTTTCACGAAATTTGGCAAGCAGTTTGCTAACTGTAGCACGGGAGATGGGTGGTCTCATAGGGTGTCATGCATTGAAATCTGCTGCAATGACCTGGGTACTGCGTTCACCAGACATCAACACAATTTCTATCCGCTCCTCACGTGTTAACCTCTGCGACATGTCAATGGCTGTAAACAAAGAGAAATTTGTAAATAACTCATGAAAGAATAAATTTACGTTAAAACCAGCACACCATTGTTTTTCTTGTGAAATTCACAATAAGTTTATGTGTCACATGACCATCTTCCCATTGGAAAAAATAAAGTTGGACTTCAAAATGGTCACCACCATCTTGAAAGTTTTCCCCCTCCCATATACCTAATGTACCACAAACAGGAAGTTGAGATCACCAACCATTCCCATTTTATTTAGGTGTATCCATATAAATGGCCCACCCTGTGTATGTGTGTATATATACTGTATATAATGTATATCCTGAACCTTGAGCTGAACAGACGTGCCTCACATCAGCTCCTCTAAAAAATCAGCATTTGCCCCCCAACATGAACAAAAGGGGGCACACAGTATTCCTACTGCTAATAGATGTGGGGCGCAGGTACATGACACTGCGGCCGTTGTGAGCCCCTAGAAGACGATCGGGACCCCAGCGAAGCCTCGAGGCAGAAGTGCAGGAGCTTTATGCGGCCATATTCCTTTCTCTCCCTCCCTCCCTGGGTCTGGGACAGGACTCACCATCTACAGTGGAGGCTGCGGGGTGGCTTGGCAGACGCCTGGAAATCCGGAGCCAGCAGTATTGAAGAGCAGCTCGGGATTTCCTGGTGAGTGAGGAGAGCCGCCATTATAGTTAAAAATTCCCTTGCTATTACAAGAGACTCTCGTGCACTCTGCTGACATTCAGTGGCTGTTTTATGTACAACCCCCTGGCAAAAATTCTGGAATCACCGGCCTTGGAGGATGTTCATTCAGTTGTTTTATTTTGTTGAAAAAAACATCACAGACATGGCACAAAACTGAAGTCATTTCAAATAGCAACTTTCTGGCTTTAAGAAACACTATAAGAAATCAAGAACAAATAATGTGGTAGTCAGTAATGGTTATTTTTTTAACCAAGCATAGGGGAAAAATTATGGAATCACTCAATTCTGAGGGAAAAAATTATGGAATCATAAAAAAAAAGCATACAAAAAAACACTCCAGCACATCACTAGTATTTTGTTGCAGCATCTCTGGCTTTTACAACAGCTTGCAGTCTCTGAGGCATGGGCTTAATGAGTGTCAAACAGTACTCTTCATCAATCTGGCTCCAACTTTCTCTGATTGCTGTTGCCAGATCAGCTTTGCAGGTTGGAGCCTTGTCATTGACCATTTTCTTCAACTTCCACCAAAGATTTTCAATTGGATTGCGATCCGGACTATTTGCAGGCCATGACATTGACCTTATGTGTCTTTTTCCAAGGAATGTTTTCACAGTTTTTGCTCTATGGCAGGATGCATTATCATCTGGCAAAATGATTTCATCATCCCCAAACATCCTTTCAATTGATGGGATAAGAAAAGTGTCCAAAATATCAACATAAATTGTGCAGTTATTGAAGATGTAATGACAGCCATCTCCCCAGTGCCTTTACCTGACATGCAGCCCCATATCATCAATGACTGTGGAAATTTGCATGTTCTCTTCAGGCAGTCATCTTTATAAATCTCATTGGGACGGCACCAAACAAAAGTTCCAGCATCATCACCGTGCCCAATGCAGATTCGCGATTCATCACTGAATATGACTTTCATCCAGTCATCCACAGTCCACGATTGCTTTTCCTTAGCCCATTGTAACCTTGTTTTTTTTCTGTTTAGGTGTTAATGATGGCTTTCGCTTAGCTTTTCTGTATGTAAATCCCATTTTCTTTGAGCGGTGTCTTACAGTTTGGTCACAGACGTTGACTCCAGTTTCCACCCATTCGTCCCTCATTTGTTTTGTTGTGCATTTCCTGTTTTGGAGACATATTGCTGTAAGTTTCCGGTCTTGACACTTTGATGTCTTCCTTGGTCTACCAGTATGTTTGCCTTTAACAACCTTCCCATGTTGTTTGTTTTTGGTCCAGATTTTAGACACAGCTGACTGTGAACAACCAACATCTTTTGCAACATTGCGTGATAATTTAGCCTCTTTTAATTGATAATGCTCTCCTTTATTTCAATTGACATCTCTCGTGTTGGAGCCATGATTCATGTCAGTCCACTTGGTGTAACAGCTCTCCAAGGTGTGATCACTCCTTTTTAGGGTATGTTTCCACGATCAGGATTTATTCAATAATTGCGTGTTGACGCTGTGCGCTGGCGCAGCGCCAAACACGCAGCGTCCAGATGTTACAGCATAGTGGAGGGGATTTCAAGAAATCCCGTCTCCACTATGCTCAAAAACACGCAGGCGGCAGACCTGCGTTAACGGACATGCGGCGCGTCTTTTTAGACCGCAGCATGTCCTATTCCCTTGCGGTGACGCTGCGTCGCCGCAAGGGAAATAACACAGGCCTGTGTAGCCCTGCGGTCATTCCGCATGTGTTCCATGAACACATCCGGATTGACTGCGCGTTCACTAGGGGGCGGGGCTTTGGGCGGAGCTGACTTTCCGCTCCGTCCAAAGCGCTGTGGTTCCGGATCGTGGAACCACAGCCTAAGATGCAGACTAACGAGCAGATCTAATTTGAGGCAGGTGTTAGTTTTGGGAATGAAAATTTACAGGGTGGTTATTTTTTCCCTCAGAATTGAGTGATTCCATAATTTTTTCCCTATACTTGGTTAAAAAAATAACCATTACTGACTAACACATTATTTGTTCTTGATTTCTTTTAGTGTTTCTTAAAGCCAGAAAGTTGCCATTTGAAATGACTTCAGTTTTGTCTGTGATCTGTTTTTTTTCAACAAAATAAAACAACTGAATAAACATCCTCCAAGGCCGGAGATTCCATAATTTTTGCCAGGGGTTCCTTAGCAGAAGCATTGGCATTGGGGAGAGATACTAGACAAGGATGTCCCTTGTCACCCTTGCTTTTCGCATTGATAGGTTAGCCCTTGGCGAGTCTGCTACAGAAACATTCTGGGATAGAGTGGTTTAGAAGAGTGGGGTTGGAAGATAAAATTGCTCTTTATGCGGGTGACATTTTACTCTTTCTAGCTAATGCGTATAATTCTCTGCCGATAGCTATGGAGGTGAACCAGTCTTTTGGGACCTACTTCGGGCTGGTGATTAACTGGTCTAAACCGGTGCTGATGGCATTAGATGAGAGGGGGGTCAGGTTGTCAATCCACGTTGCTCTGGACTGGAACAGGTATCAATATTTAAGTATTTTATATGGAAAAGGGATGCGTGGTCTAAACTTCCTTTATCAGTTGTGGGGAGAGCCAATTTAATGAAAATGATATGGATGCCCCAGCTGCTGTATCTTCTTAACAGTTCACCGATATGGATCCATTTTAGATTCTTCCGGGCTATTGAAGGGGTGTTTAGATCTCTGCTTTGGAGGGGTGGAACAGCTCATATTAAATTGGAAACTCTGCAGAGGGACAAATCAGTTGGGGGGTTAGCGGTTCCTAACCCGTGAGTCTATTTCTTGGCAGCTCAGGCTCAATATTTTAGAGGATGGGAGGATACAGGTAAAAATTTGTTAAAGGATCTCTTGCAGTGGGGGGGTAAATAGCCGTTCTTTATATGAAGCACTAGAGGGTAACAAATTCAAATATTCTCCAAAAAACTTCTTACATTATCGTTAATGCATAAAATATGGTGGAAAATATGAGATCTGCAACAAATAGAGAGTTGCTCACAATTTACATCAATATGGGACACCCCATGGTTAATCTGAGAAGTTTGGTGGGTTTGGGGAAGTGGAGGGAGAGGGGGGTGGCAGGGTATCCCAGCTGCTATTAGATAATGTACTCAAATCTTATGCAAAATTACAGAAGGCGTCTGATCTCCATCCAAAGGACTTTTATAAATACCTCCAGCTACATCGTGCTTTCAATGCAGAGTTTACGTAGAGTGGCTTGAATGTCTATGTACCAAATATTGTTATACAGTTAGTAGATCAAATAGTTCATCTGGGATAATATCGCGACTATATAGATCTTTATTAACATTAGTGCTAAGCAAACACCCAATTCATAGTAAAAAGAGATGGGAAGCAGAGATCGGTCCAATAGAAGAAGGACAATAGAGATAATGGAAAGGGTTCCTCAACTCTCTCTTAGTGAAGCGCATAGACTTTCTCAACTTTATATAATACATAAGGTGTATAGAACACCGGAGTTTATGTGTAAGATTGGGGCTGAGCAGACGCATGCTGTCTTAGGTGTGGGCTGGATCTGTCTACTCTACTTCATATGATGTGGTCATGTCCTAAACTGGAGGGATACTGGAGGAAAGTAATAGGATTAATTGGACGAGTGTTTAAGGTGGTATTGGAAACTACGCCTTTAGTTTGTGTGCTGGAGTATGTGGAAGATCTACAGACAAATGAAACAGGTAAAATAGCTATAGCACGAATGCTGTATTTAGCAAGGAAACTAATAGAGCAACACTGGTTGGATACCGAGAGCCCAACAAAACAGGAATATAGCAACAAAATAAACTGGTTTATAAGTTTGGAAAAAGGTGTGTACAAAAAAAGAGGCAATATCAATAAATTTGAACAGCTTTGGGCTTCCTGGATTGATAAACTAGGGCTCCCGTCAAGGGAATTAGTGAGATATAGATTGGGCTTGATTTAATAAAGAGGATTACGAGAGATATGATCCATGTTTATCCCATGAGCAATAATAATGATTGCATGGCTAGAAACTGCAATAGATGTTTTCTTTCTAGACATTACAAAGGTAATGACTTTTTTTTTCGTTTTTTTTAGAATGGGAATTTTTTGTTTTTAATTTATTTTGCTTTTTCCCTTTCTTTGTCCCTTCCCTCCCTTCCCAGTTCATAATTTTCTGGGTTTACCTGAAGCGGGTAATAAATTTGTGTAAAAATTGTTGGAAAACTTCAATAAAGATGCTTTATTAAAAAAAAAAAAGGAGCCAAGTGTGAGGGATCTCACAGGGGAAGGGGAGCGTCGACTTCGCTCACCTCGGGGGAGGGAAGAGAAGGACCTAGCAGGGGTCGGCTCTCTGGCGCCACCACTTGCCCCAGGTCAGTCAGGGAACTGCACTGAGGGCAAATAGTCGCCGGAAAGGCTTCCCTTATAGTTACGAGTTAGTGAGGCACTCCCAGTGAGGGGGATATATATCACCAGTCCAGGCTGGGGATATATATATAAACCGTCCAGCCGTCACTGCCAGAGTTCCTCACTAAAACAATACGGTATTCTGCCACCAGTTCCTCGTTTGAAATAAGCCCTGTCCCACAACAGGCTTGTATCGGGTCAGAAACCAACCCGGGTAGCGTATCATATAACCAACCGAGCGTGCGGACGTGGGGATTTTTGGATCGAGATAAAAGAGCAGCCCAAGATAAAATTTTATATTTATTCGCCTAAAAGGCGCACTAGAAATATACAAGCATATATTTACAGAACAATATACAAGTATGCAGTCAGGGGTGTAGTACAAAGGATAGGGTATAGATAGGTTGCAATTACCGTGTTATGTAGCATGTGACCACAGGGAGGCGCTGATGGATCACAGGTCAAAATCTTAGTTACAGGCTTTCCTTGCTCTGTCTGATAACGAGTTCTCCGACCAGAGGAAAAACTGAACTCCAAGTGAGGAGCTGACAATTATCTCCTTGGCTGCTCCTCCCACACTCTGCGCCTACCCCTGGGTTTGTGCAGCCTCTCTCCTCCCATCTCTGAGAGTATGATTTCCTGTCCAGAGCCGTGAATGGCCCACAACTTTCCGCCCAAAGCTCTGAATGGAATGGCAGCAGTGCCACTGGATTTGGCTGGATTTTATCTGCGTATAAAGTCCAAATTTGCATACTGTATGAAATTCCTGGTGGCTAAGCTTTATAAATCCATAGCACAGAGTGCTACAATTGGCTGCCGGGCACGGTCGTATGGGGGAAGGAACGCCGATTTGGATGATGTGCTCGACTAGGCTCAGAGATATTGCATTCTGTTATTATAGGTCATTTCCAGATTCAATACCTCAGCCTTGCTGTGCCTTGTTGTATGACGATGAATATCCATGTGCTTCCACGTCAGACAAGAGTTTGCCTGTAGCTTGCAGGGGCTTTTGCACCTTTGTGTTATGAGCATCAAAGGATTTGTTCTTGGTTTTTAATTAAAGATAAACACTGCATGGCTTTTTATGGCCTTGGGGAATGCAAGGTGGGGGCACATTTCAGGAGGGGAGAGACCTGCACTTAGTCCCTCACACCAAGCATACAAGGATAGGGATGAGGAGCCAGCATACCAGGATAGGGATGAGGAACCATGCATACAAGGATAGGGATGAGGAGCCATGCATACAAGGATAGGGATGAGAAGCCAGCATACCAGGATAGGGATGAGGAACCATGCATACAAGGATAAGGATGAGGAGCTATGCGTACCAGGACGGGGATTAGGAACCATGCAGACAATGATGGGGATAAGGAGCAATGCATACAAGGATGGGGATAAGGAGCCTTGCAGACAAGGATGGGGATGAGGAGCCATGCAAACCAGAATAGGGATTAGGGGACAATGCATATTCAGCTTATACTCGAGTCAATAAGTTTTCCCAGTTTTTTTGTGTCAAAATTAGGTGCCTCGGCTTATACTCGGGTCGGCGCATACACGAATATATATATATATTTTTTTTTTTGTTTTTAATGTGAGGCCTTTATACTGTACAAGCACTATGAGCACATTATACAGTATGAAACACTGTGGGACCATTATACAGTATGGAGCATCGTCTGAGGCCATCATTCTGCATGGAGCATCACGTGGGACCATTATACAGTATGGAGCATTGTGTGAGGCTATTATACAGTATGGAGCATTATGGGGGGC
Source organism: Oophaga sylvatica (assembly GCA_033576555.1). Classification (NCBI taxonomy): domain Eukaryota; kingdom Metazoa; phylum Chordata; class Amphibia; order Anura; family Dendrobatidae; genus Oophaga; species Oophaga sylvatica. Next base: position 490,246,227 of record JARQOD010000001.1, on the reverse strand, counting down.
CATTATACAGTATGAAGTACTATGTGAGGCCATTATACAGTATGGAGCACTATGTGGGGCCATTTTATAGTATGGAGCATCGTGTGGGGCCATTATTGTTATGTTTCGGTAGCTGAGGAGAAACTGCAAAAAATAGCCAAAGTAGCAATACACCAGAGAGGCTGGAAACTATTGGATTGCAGTAACCTAAACTAACCGCCACACTAGAAGTAGCCGTGGAGCGTACCTACAGTGATCCTAGACGCCTCGTCACAGCCAGAGAGATAGCTACACCTAAAGGCAGAAAGATGAATGCTATCTGCCCCGGAGCAGAATCCCCAAAGAAATAGGAAGCCCCCGAACATGTAATGGCGGTTAGACAAGAAGAAAACACAGACACAGACAGAAAATAGAATGAGCAAACGCTGGGCCCAATCTGTCTAGATAGAAAAGTATAGGAAAGAATTCTGACTACAACCCAAAAAAACCCTGACAAAAATACCAACACTTCTGATTAACAAAAAACCTGAGATCACACGATCTCTACCACCTAAATCAGATCTCTGGTGTAACATACAGCAACACAGCAAATAAAAAGTGACAAAGGAACAAAGCAAAAATGCAAACACACAATGAGCACAATTGCAGCGCAAGACCCCAAAAGGGGACCAGGCTGCAGTCCACTGCAAGCAGCAAACCAGCAGTGAAAATCCAACAGAGGAAAAAAAAAAGCAAAACACTTCTCTGAATGAGAGCAGGAAAGCAAGATGTGCTCCAAGCAAGAGCAGGAGGAACAATTGATTACTGGCAAGGCTGCTGGGAACTCAGGTCACTTATATCATACCATTCAGAGCCAGCTGAAGGCCATTCAGTAATTAGTTCATTACCCTCAGCAACCACCGGAGGGAGCCCCTGCTCAGAAGTCGCCTCCAAGGTATTCACAACACATTATACTGTATGGAGCACTATGTGGGGCCCATTACACTTTATGCAGGACTTTGTGGGGGCCATTACACTGTATGGAGGACTATGTGGAGCCATTATACTTTATGGAGGACTTTATGTGCCCGTTTTACCATATGGAGGGTTGTGTGGTGATTACAGTTGGAGAATCATACTGTGATGGGGTCACCATTCTTTGTTGGGGGAACTGAGGGGGGTACGGTAGGGTCATCATGCTGTGCATGTGGAGGAGTTCACTGTGGGAGTATCATACTGTGTTTGGGAGCAGTTTTGTTTGAATCATACTTTATTATCTGTTTTATTCAAGGTTTTTCTCTAGTAACCCCCCATTACAGCACACCGGGAGGATGTTACCCCTTTCCTAATAGGGACAGGAATGGCAAAGAGTTAAATAACTCCTCCCACATCCTCCCCCTCATTGTTCTTTCCTGTCCCTACTAGGGATGAAGAGGTCATCCACGGTGTGCTGTGTCGGCAATGGTCATCAGGGGGAAAGAGATTCAGGCCGGGGAGCAGACTTACCTCTCCTCCCTGAGCGCTGCTCCCGTCTCCATTCTGGGCTCGGGACTGTAGTGTAAATATAAAAATGGCTATTTTCAGTCCATATTGAAATATACAGAATTAATTTAGACAATTACAGAGCAGCATTGCTGGTCATTCATTTACAGACAGATAGACAATGCTCATTATGACACAATCTTGAGAGCTGTTTGTTTATTACCTAAAACCCTTTCACCTCACAAACAGTTCTATAGGCCCCGTCTCACATAGCGAGATCGCTACCGAGATCGCTGCTAAACAGCAATCTCAGCAGCGATCTCGCTATGTCTGACACGTACCAGCGATCAGGCCCCTGCTGTGAATCGCTGGTCGTGTTAGAAATGTCAGGACTTTTTCTTGTTCGCTGGTCTCCCGCTGGCCAGCACGCATCGCTGCGTGTGACAGGCAGGAGACCAGCGATCTCCTGGTAACCAAGGTAAACATTGGGTTTCCAGGCGCGGGGCTGTGCCTGGAAACCCAACGTGTACCTTGGATACCAGCGCGCTGCTGCAGGGGAGCTGGTAACCAAGGTACACGTCGGGTTTCCAGGCACCGCGCAGCGCCTGGAAACCCAACGTGTACCTTGGTTACCAGCTCCCTGCATCAGGGGGCTGGTATCCAACGTACACTGCGGGTAACTAGGCGACGTTAACCATAGTGTCGCTGTCCTGATCGCTGCCTGAGCTGCCTCTTTGGTAGCTCAGCAGCGATCATGTAGCGACACACCAGCGATCCTGATCATTGTCGGGATCGCTGGTGTATCGCTATGTGAGATGGGGCCCTAAGTTTCTAGATGTTTGTTATTGTAAAACATTAAGGTTTACGTGACCTCTGTTTGTGGTAGTTTTATCTAAATCCATGTTGGCTTTTCTCATCGTTTGATGTTCGCCTGGTATCTCGGTTCATCCTATCTTGAAAGCTGGCCACTTATAGGGTAGGATGAAACCAGAGTTACACATAGTGCAAATCACTATATAAGGCCAGAGAAACATTACTGAGAAAGAAGCAAAAACTGGGGTACCTGTTGTGAATGGGCTTGAGATGAGTTCTGAGCAGAGGCTCCCTCTGGTGGTTACTAGCGGTACTGGACTGTCCAGTGAAGATTGTGAGGATTGGGAATCAGGTGTTACTGACTGGTCTTATATAAGGGAGTCGCCTTCCCATCAGGGTTGCCGGTGATCAATTGTTCTGGTCTCAATCCTTTATTCCTGTTTCCATTGTAGCCTGCTGTGTCGTGTCTGCATCTCCTGCTTACAGATAAGACATTTCCTTCTTTTTGTTTTTGTGCTTTATTTTTGCATTTTGTCCTGCACTTCTGTGGGGGCCTTCAGGGTCCCCTCCGGGGGCTTTTGCCCTCTCAGTTTAGTTCAGCCACTGATGTTTGTACATTTGCTTTTTCTAGTTTTTTCAGTGGCTGCTGTTTTGATTTTGTTACACCAGAGAACTACCGTAATTTAGGTGGTAGAGGTCGTGTGATCTCAGGTGTTTTTGAAATTAGTAGAGTTGGTGCTTTTCAGGGTTTTTTGGGATTGCAGTAAGTACCCTTCCTATCCTTTTCTATTTAGGTAGTTTGGGCCCCAACGTTTGCTCATACTATTTTCTGTCTGTGTCAGTATTTCTTCTTGTCTAACCGCCATTACATGTTTGGGGGCTTTCTGTTATCTTTGGGGTTCTGCTCCGGGCAGATAGCTTTCCTCTTTCTATCTTTAGGTGTAGTTAGTTTCTCAGGCTGTGACGAGGCGTCTAGGACCAACGTAGGAACGCTCCACGGCTGCCTCTAGTTGTGGTGGTTAGTCAGGGTACTGCAATCTCATAGATTCCAACTGCTCTGGTGTATTGCCTTTTTTACCTGCACTCCTCAGCTACCGAAACATAACAGTATCACCGGCCCAAATTTAAAATTGTATGGTACTCACAGAAGGGAAAAATATTGTGAAAGAAAAAAAAGGTTGTCAGATTTGTCAGAGATATTTTTCTGTTTGTTGCATTTTTTTTTCCCTCTGTATCTCTGGGTGCTGGGGAGTATTTTTTCTCTCAATCGAGTTTGCACAGTTGTCTGGCCGTGTGGATCAGCTTGCCACTGAGGTTCGGAGTATTGCTACCTATCTTGCTAGGTTGCCTGTTGGAACCTAGGATTCCCATGCCAGATTTGTTTTTAGGGGATCGAGCTAAGTTTCAGAATTTCAAAAATAACTGTAAATTGTTTTTTGCCTTGAAATCTAAGTCCTTGGGGAACGCAGCGCAGCAGGTTCAAATTGTCATCTCTCTCCTGCGCGGCGATCCTCAGGATTGGGCTTTTTCCCTGACACCTGGGGATCCTGTCTTGAGTGATGTTGATGCATTTTTTCAGGCTTTGGGGTTATTGTATGATGAGCCTAATGTCACTGATCAAGCTGAAAAAGCCTTGTTGGCATTAAATCAGGGGCTTGAGGACGCTGAGTTATACTGTCAGAGATTCCGCAGGTGGGCAGTCCTGACCAAATGGAATGACGACGCTTTGGCAGCCCTTTTTCGGAAGGGTCTGTCAGATAATGTAAAGGATGTAATGGTGGGATTCCCTGTCCCCTCTGGTCTCAATTATTCTATGTCATTAGCAATTCAAATTGACAGACGTTTGCGTGAGCGGAGAAGTATGCGTGGAATAGTGTTGCCTTGTGAACCTGCTTCTGAATCCATGCAGTGTGATAGAGTGGTTTCTGGGGCACAGCGTCATGAGTTTCGGAAGCGCAATGGGTTATGTTTCTACTGTGGTGATGCCTCTCATGCTATTTCAGTCTGCCCTAAGCGGGGAAGACGTTTTGCACGCTCAGTTGTCTTGGGTAGTGTTCAGACTAAGTTTTTATTAACTGTTACTCTGATTTGCTCTCTGTCCTCATTTTCTGCTCAGGCTTTCGTTGATTCAGGAGCAGCTATTAACCTGATGGATTTTGATTTTGCTAAACGTTGTGGGTTTCCCTTGATACCCCTACGGAAGTCTATTCCCCTTCTGGGGATCGATTCTACCCCTTTGGCTGAGAATAAACCTCAGTTCTCTACTCAGGTGATAATGAGGGTTGAACCTGATCATCAGGAGAGCTGCAAATTTTTGGTTCTGTATAATCTGCATGACATTATCCATGACATGACATTTCCCTTGGTTACAGTCTCATAATCCTGTTTTGGATTGGAAATCTGTGTCTGTAACCAGTTGGGGCTGCCAATGTGTTAATACCAACACTCCTGTTTTTTCTGCCTCCCCCCAGGCTCAGGATGTTCCTGACTTTTTGATTGATTTTTCTGATGTGTTTAGCAAAAGTAAATCTGCATCCTTGCCTCCCCATAGGAGCTATGACTGCGCTATTGAATTAGTGCCTGGTAGTAAATTCCCTAAAGGTCGCCTTTTTAACTTGTCTGTACCTGAACATGACGCTATGCGGTCTTATATCAAGGAGTCATTGGAGAAGGGTCATATCAGACCATCTTCTTCACCCTTAGGTGCCGGTTTTTTCTTTGTGGCCAAAAAGGATGGTTCATTGAGGCCGTGTATTGATTATCGTCTTTTGAACAATATTACTGTGAAATATCAATATCCGTTACCCTTGATTTCTGACCTGTTTTCCAGGGTTAAAAATGCTACTTGGTTTACCAAGCTTGACCTCAGGGGGGCATATAACCTTATTCGCATTAAGCACGGGGATGAATGGAAGACGGCATTCAATACCCCTGAAGGGCATTTTGAGTACCTTGTGATGCCCTTTGGGCTCACTAATGCTCCTTCTGTCTTCCAATCCTTCATGAATGACATTTTCAGGGATTTTGTGGATAAATTTCTGATTGTTTATTTGGATGATATCTTGATTTTTTCCAATGACTGGGACTCTCATGTGAAACATGTTCGAACTGTATTCCAGATTTTGAGAGAGAATGCTCTGTATGTGAAGGGATCAAAGTGTCTTTTTGGCGTACAGAGGATCTCATTTCTGGGATTCATTTTGTCCCCATCTGTTATTGAAATGGACCCGGTCAAGGTTCAGGCCATCTGTGATTGGGTCCAACCTACCTCATTAAAGGCTCTTCAAAGATTCTTGGGTTTCGCCAATTTTTATCGTAAATTTATTGGTAATTTCTCGGTTATTGTTAAACCATTGACTGATTTGACCAGAAAGGGTTCTGATGTGGTGAATTGGCCTCCTGAGGCAGTCTCTGCATTTCAGGAACTTAAGCAGAGATTCACTTCTGCTCCTGTTCTACGGCAGCCTGATGTTTCTCTGCCATTTCAGGTGGAGGTTGATGCCTCTGAAATTGGGGCAGGTGCCGTTTTGTCCCAAAGAGATCCTGAGACCTCTAAAAGTAACCCTTGTGCCTTTTTCTCTCGAAAATTTTCTCCTACTGAACGTAATTATGACATGGGTAATCGGGAGTTATTGGCCATGAAGTGGGCTTTTGAAGAGTGAAGACATTGGCTGGAGGGAGCCAAACATCAGGTGGTGGTCCTTACGGACCATAAGAATCTGGTTTATCTGGAATCTGCCAAGCGACTTAATCCTAGACAGGCCAGGTGGGCCTTGTTTTTCACACGTTTTAATTTTGTGGTTTCCTTTCTTCCTGGCACTAAGAATGTTAAGGCGGATGCCCTCTCGAGGAGTTTCCTTGCGGACTCTCCTGAGTTATCTGATCCTTCTGTTATTTTGAAAGAGGGTGTAGTTCTTTCCGCCATCTCACCCAATTT
>JARQOD010000001.1:490181990-490239937 GCA_033576555.1 Oophaga sylvatica | reverse complement strand
TGGTTTCTTGGCCTTCCTTGTGTATGTTTTTTCATCTTTGTTGCTTTTTGTGTTGTGCCGCGTGTACAGTCTTGGTTTCTCATTTTTTTTGGTAGGGTTGGTTTTACATCTGTTGTGTGGCTGATTATGTTGTCCTGCTGTTACAGCACTGGTTTCTTTGCCTTCCTTGCATGTTGTGTTCATCTGGTGTTGCTGTAGTTTGTGACGCTGTGTCAGTCGGGGGTTTCTCTTTTTCTTTGTGTAGGTTTTGTGTTTTACATCTGTTTGGGGGCTGTATTATGTGTCCTCGCTAAAACATCAGGGTTTTTTGGGCCTTCCTTGTGCAGGGTTGTTCATCGGGGGGTTCTTTTTGTGTTTGCACGGTGTGTACACCCCTGGTTTTCTTTTTTCTTTGTGAGGGTTTTTTTGTTATTTTGGGTTTGGGGCTGTATTAGTTGCCTCGCTGTATCAGTCGCGGTTTCCGTCCAAAATCCTTGTGTTGTTGTGTTGTTATATTGGTGTGTGGCTGTGTTGTGCACGATGTGTAAGTTGGGTTTCTTGCCCTTTGTATTGGTTGGTTATTGATGTGTTTTTGTTTGTGTTTGCACGCTGTGTCAGTTGCTGGTTTCTGCCCTTTTTTTGTTTTTTATTGTTTGTTCCTTTTTTGTATTTGCATTTATGGTAAATTTTTTTTCCCCTTTCCCCTCCAAATCTTCGTTTTTTTTCACCTTTCACTCTGCGTCGTATCGTATTTGGCCATTTGTGAATGGGGGGGACCATGCATCATTTTGGTTGGCGTTAGACCCCTTTATGCCAATATTCAGGACCACAGTCGGTTTGTTGACGCAGCGCGTTGGAGTTTCCCCCATTTTTTTTATTTCTTTTTGTAACAAAAGCAGAAGACACATTGTCGTAATCCGCGTCACTCGGATTCCTATTTCCTTCCCCTGCCCTTTTAAATGTCCAGCCCTTTTTTTGTTAGGAAGGGCGGGGGTAAAAACTATAAATCTCAACAGATGGTGGTATATCCCTTGTGTGAGTCGATGCAACACACTGGATTCGGAAATTTTTAGTGCCAAGAATGACCCCCCCAAATGGCCTCTGCACCCACTCCCCCCTTTTCCCCGAAGGGCCCCAGGGCATTCTTATAAAATTTACCCTTTTCTGTGGGAATGACTTTAAATCCGAACGCCCAAAAACCAAGGAAAAAAAAAACTGCAGGTCTGGTGAGTCATTGAGGGTGGAACTTTCAAGGGGTTCTCAGCAGCTGAGTGTAAGAAGGGGCACCCTTGTTAAACGGATGATCCCAGAATGTTATATAAAAGGGTAGACGTATCAGGGAGATTATAACTAGTGAGAGCGAGCTTGCTCGGATAACTGTTATAACCCCCAATCATGCATCCGCTGGCTGATCATAATTACGGACCCCAAGATATCGGAAAACACCCAGCATACTCGACTAGCACTTATCCGGCAGTTCCTCATACAGTAATAACCCCAAAAATGACCATTGTTGCACCTTTGTAGTCAGGGGGTAGGGACTGTTACGGGTATTTTTAGGGAACGGGCCGGACAGGAAGATTCAAGACAATCATACGGCCTATAAGAGGGCAAGGGTGGTTCCTCATCTTCATAGCTTTAGAAACGGGTCGCCAATTACTATGCACTCCACTTGGAGGGCCCCTCTGTCTTTATGCTGCATTTCTACCAGTCATCCGCAGGAGGCAGCCTCCGCTCATCCCCGCTCCCTATGGCCACCTACTATGTATTAGAAAATAAGGGGATGGTCACTTTTGGTTTCAGGGGATATCCTAGTCTATGACATCCGGACGAGCGTTTTCCCTTCGAAAATATTCAGAACGGATGAAGAGCATAAAAGGTGAGTGACCAGAACAGCAACAGAAGTCCAGAAGGCGGAGGATTATTAGAGGGCCAAAGGGTCAGGCCCTGTGGGGTAATGTCTGTCGACATCCAGATGGTGAGGGTTCCAAGGGCCGTAAGTCCAAAAGGTTTAAAGGTATCAAAGATCTCCTAGGGGGCATATCCATTCAAAGAATAGGAAAATCTTCGTGAGTGTGGGGTCCTGCGCTTGCAGGCCCAGAGGGTTTTGGGGGCTTAGAGTGAGGAACCTAATGCTGTTTCCAAATTGGCTTTGACTGGTCCGGCCTTTTGGGGGGGGGTGATTGGGTTGGACTGTTTTCCTTTCCTGTGACGTGTTGTTTTTTCCTGCGAACGCTGCCCAGGGTAGAGCGGATGCTCTGGGAAAAAAAATGTGACATAAGAGCAGACGGAAAGTCCAAAAAGAGCGAGGGGAAAAGGTGAGCGCGTGTCCTGCGTGCTCAGGATAATTGTCTGCACGTGTGTCTGGCGTGCTCGGGGGGTGCCTTGCTCGTGTGTCTGGCGGCTTGGGGGACGCCTCTGCTTTGTGTGTCCAGCGGCTCGGGGGATCCTCTTCGGTGTCGGGCGAGCTTGGTGGGGATACCTCTCTCGGGTTTCTGGCGAGCTTGGGGGGGATCCTCTGCTCGTGTGTCCGGGGAGCTCGGGGGGGCCTCTGCTCTGGTCCGCGTGCTTGGGGGGGATACCTCTGCTCGTGGTTCTGGCGACTGGGGGGGGACCCTCTGTCGGTGCCGGCAGCTGGGGGACGCCTCCACTTGTGTGTCGGCATGCTCGGGGGAGCCTCTGCCGTGTGTCCGGCGTCTCGGGGGGGCAACTTTGGGGTAGTGTTTCCGCCGCCCGGGGGGTCCCTCTGCTCGTGGTCCGGCGTGCTCGGGTGAACGCTCTGCTCGTCTTTTCCGCATGCCGGGGGGACGCCTCTGTTGTTGCCGGCGCACTCGGGGGGGGTGCCTTTGGGTGTCTGGCGAGCCTGGGGGGGGGGAAACCTTGCTCATGGTTTCGAGCTTGGGGTGGGACGCCTCTGCTCGTGTGTCCGGCGAGCCGGGGGACGCCTCTGATCGGTGTCCGGCGTGCTCGGGGGAGCCTTGCTCCTGTGTCCGGCGCTCCGGGGGGTGCTTCTGCGCCGGTCTTGTGTACCCTTGGTTGAAATATAAATCTGCCATTTTATAACATCATTTTTCTGCCCCTCACCTGTCAGCTCGTAAGGATCACGGAATCCGGTTCTTTGAGACAGCGCTAAGTCCACAGAAAAGTGGAGAGTGAGTGACCCGCTATTATTTCAGCCCAGGCTATGTCCGGGGTTCTTCACTGATCGTTTTCTTCTCTCCACAGGATTTAATGCACTGGCCACAGACATCCTAATGCAGATGTCCCGGAGGGCGGTGAGTTAACCACCATAGTTACTGTCCAGACCACGAGACCCTCTTGATGATCTTTTGTTCCTTACAGGCTCATGGCTTGAAGGATCCGGTGGATTTAAAGAGCTCCCCAAGAAGGGAGCAATAAGTGTTCTGTGATCTAAGAAATGGCTGAAGGGACATCAGCGGCGCCTCGTCCATAGGGGCACCTCTCACTCCAGATATAGAACTAATACAGAATTAATTGGCGCTGTCCCCGTACCAGGAAGGGACCTTCCTTAGAAGCCTTAAAATCTGGGAGTAGCAGACTGTACTGGGGCCAGGGGACCCTGATGTGGACTGCGAATGTGGGCCCCATGGAACAGACCTCACTGGCCAGGACTGGGCCTCCTTCTATTTTGGGTGGTCCCCCCCCATCTGCAGAAATGATTATGGACAAGAGTGGGGGATGGATGAAGGCCTGGGGATTTAATGAGGAAGTATGTAGTATGTGACAGCATGCTGAGATTTGTAGTCCACCAGAATGGAGATGAATCTTTGCTGCAGCTTTGGCTGTGACTGGAGAGTTCTCTGTGACTCAGTCCTGCAACCCTGTGCTCAGGTTTATGTATGTGACTGTACTGTATATGAGGGGCCCCACAATGACTAATCACCTGCACAATGCTAAATAATCATGGACATCCAGCTCCACGAGGCTCGTCCACTATCTTGTCCAGTGATGATACTTCCTGCGGGCCCCGGGGCGGCACTAATACCCCGGAGTTATCGTGTGTAATAAAGAGGAATTTCTAAAAGCTCTGGAGTTCCAAGTCCTGATATATATTAACACTGGCCCCTTGCAACCAAATTACCGCTCAGCTTTCACTTCTTATACTCCTCTGGTAAAATTAAATCTGTTCTGTGATTGGTTGATAAGGGCAATGAAGGCAGTTATCATAAATCTGCTCTTATGTATCCACCAGTCAGCCACAACATTAAGGCCGGAGTCACACTAGCGAGAAATACGGACGAGTGCAATGCGAGAAAAAATCACATAGCACTCGGACCAATGTTAATCAAATGGGGCAGCTCCCATCAGCCGATTTTTTTTTTTTTCTCGTCCGTTTTATACGTGAGAGTGAAATGACAGCATGCTGCAATTGCACCGTCTATCAGCTGAGACTCGCCAGTGCAAGTCAATGGGTGCGTGAAAACATCAGATTACACACGGACCACACATGTGACTTGCGAGAAATACGCACCGGTGTCCTTTAGAAAAGCCGGCAATTCATCCTGGCTATACTGAAAATCACACTGACAGGTTTAATAAAGAATAGATTATACACATAGAAATATATATATTATATATATATATATACATGACATTGTGATATATATATATTTAGAGTTCATACACTTCTACATAGCATAATAGCCGCTAATTCAATTGCTGGCTTCTGTAAAATCATTACAGAACCCGACATGAAATGACACATGGTTTACATGCAGTAAACCATTTCATTTCATGTAGTTTGATATATGCTTTCATTAACAATTTCATGAGTGTATGTGTGCAAAATTTCATACATGTAGGGGTTTAATTAAATGTGTAAATTCATTAAAAAAAAATGCGTGGGCTCCCGTGGTATTTTCTCCACCAGACAGGGAAAGCCATGACTAAAAACAGATAATAATAGCCTAGGGAGGGAGTATTTTTGTGTGCCCCCCCCGGCTACTAACATCTGGCCCAGCCACTCCAGAAAAGGCACATCTATTATTACATGCGCCTTTTTGCACTTAGCCGTCTATTCCCATTGCCCTGTAGTATGGCTAATGGTTAATAATGGGTTAAGGCCACCTTGCTATTGGAAGGTCACATTAATCCGGGTTAATAATGGAGAGTTGTTTAATTAGACAACTCTCCAAATTATTAATCCTATTGTATTAAATGGTTAAAAAAACACACTAATTTAAATTAATTTTAATGAAATAAATACACATAGTTTTTGACCATTTTTATTGTACTGGTAATCCTTCCGAATCCCTTGTTCTCTGTAATAAAAATAAAATAATAAAGCTACAATATCCATACCTCTCCGGCGCTCAGACAGGTCCCACGCTGCAATCCATCTGAAAGGGTTAACAGGTTTTACGCAGGGACCGCCCGCTAATGCTGCCACCCTGCTGTAAACCCCAAATGAATGAGTTCATCTCAGCGGCTCACAGGAGATGAGCTGATTAGTGTGGGAACTTAATTGATTGTTTCCCACGCTATTCAGTTCACTTCAGGTCAGCCAGGACTCCGCACAGCATCAGTGACGTTTAGAGGGGGTCCCGGCTGACCTGAAGTGAACTCAATAGCGTGGGAAACAATCAATTAAGCTTCCCACACTAATCAGCTAATATTCTGTCAGCTGCAGAGATGAACTCATTCCATTCGGGGTTTACAGCGGGCTGGCAGCATTAGCAGCGGTCCTGCTGTAAACCTGTTAACCCTTTCAGATGGATTGCAGCGTGGGACCTGACTGAGCGCCGGAGAGGTAAAATATTGTTGCTTTATTATTTTATTTTTATTACAGGAGAACAAGGGTTCAGAAGAATTACCAGTGCAATAAAATGTGGTCAAAAACTATGTGTATTTATTTTATTAAAATATTTTTAATTAACGTGTGTGTGTGTTTTTTTTAAATTATTTAATACAGTAGGATTAATAATGGAGAGTTGTCTAATTGACAACTCTCCATTATTAACCCGGATTAATGTCACCTTTCAATAGCAAGGTGGCCTTAACCCATTAGCCACCACTAAAGGAGATGGGATAGACAGGCTAAGTGCCAGAAAAGGCGCATCTGGGGCAGATGTTGGTAGCTAGGTGGGGCACAAAAAAATGCTCCCTCCCTAGGCTATTATTATCTGTCTTCAGCCACTGGGCTTTCCCTGTTCTGGTGGAAAAAATACCGCGGAGCCCACGCGCTTTTTTTTTCAATGAATTTACACATTTAATTAACACCTACATGATGAAATTTTGCACACATACACTCATGTAATTGTTAATGAAAACCATATATCAAACTACATGAAATGAAATGGTTTACGTATGTAAACCATGTTCATTTCATGTCGGGTTCTGTAATGATTTTACAGAAGCTGGCAATTGAATTAGCGGCTTTTTATACTATGTAGAAGTGATGAACTATAAATATTATAGTGTATATGTCACAAATGACATTTGTGTGTATATATTTAAATATATAATATTATATATACTGTATATTCTATGTGTATATATCCTTTTGTGATTTAAAACTGTCATTTGGATCCATTATATGTCGGCTTTACAAGCCGACAAGAAAATCTCGCCACACGGATATTTTGATGCGAGGAAATCACATCCTAGCATTGCACACGGATGACATTCGGATCACTGTTCAGGGAACTTTTCTGCGTATTACAGCCGTACAATACGGTCCGATTTTTTTTATAGTTGTGTGTGACTCTGGCCTAATACCAGTGACTGGTGCAGTGTTGACACTGACGTATGGTGACAACAGAAGAAAAATATGGTCGCAAGGATCTGAGTGACTGTGACAAGACCAGACTAGGGGGATCAGAGCATTTCCAAAACGGCCAGTGTGGGGTGTATATGACAGCTCTTTCTAGGGTGTTCTCGGTGCACTACGCATCTCAGGGAGTCTTGGTACACGAAGGGGTGGTTTTAGACAAAGTGGGCCCCAAAGCTCACATATTGCACCATCACACAGAAACATTTCGGTTGTATTTACAAACGCTGAGTGCAGGCCGGTAAACGAGCGTGATCGACAATATTAAATTTTGTTCAATGCTTGTTTCCCGCCTCTTTAAGGTAGGTGCACAGGGTCAGTAATTGGCAGCACTTTGGATGCAGCACATGTCCGCTGCCAGCCATTGAACGCATTATTTGAACCGTGCGGATTCACCGCGTCCGATACATTGTATGGGTGATATTTTATCTTGCGGAGGCTCGAGACTCCACAAGATAATTAGACATGCTGCGGTCTGGAGAGATGCCCTCGTGCCCATCGCCGCAGGCGTCTGTGCACAAATAGTGGGCTTTTGGGTTTTCTTGAAATTTTATCCACTAATGCTGTAACATTGGATAAAGAGAGAAAAAAAAAAACGACCATAAAGTCCGAGAGATAATATGGTAAAAAATATGATATTTATTAGTTAAAATCAAATACAGGAATAATAATGGGAGCAAAAAGATTAAACGTGTGGAAAAACAGTAAATTAAAAACAAGGCTGCACAACACATGAGAGAAAAAAATGGCATAGGCAGTAAACCCTGAGATATAATCTGACCAAAAATGTGTTTTCAATGTAATAAAAAAAATAAAATCATTGGCAAAAATTCGTGATAAATATTAATAGCATATAAAGTGCTTGTGAGTTATCACACACAGTATAAGTGCAGCCCAACACACAGTATAATGCAGCCCCCATACAAAACAGTATAGTGCAGTCCACACAAACAGCATAGTGTAGTCCCCCACACACAGTATAATGCAGCAGACACAAACACAATACAGTATAGTGCAGCAGACACACACACGCAATACAGTATAGTGCAGTCCCCCCACACACAGAAATAGTGCAGCACACACAGACACAAACCACACACAATACTTACCTCCCCCTCCTTGTTCCCCCGCTGCTCACTGCTCTGGCTTCTGCAGAGCATCTCAGCAGCGTCTGATCACTCCACTGCTGACACGCTGCAGAGGTGGAGGATGGAGAGGGAGCGTCATATGATGCTCTCTCCTCCATCACTGCTTTCAAACTACATGTCCTTCTCAAAAAATTAGCATATAGTGCTAAATTTTATTATTTTCCATAATGTAATGATTACAATTAAACTTTCATATATTTTTGATTCATTACACACCAACTGAAATTTGTCAGGTCTTTTATTGTTTTAATACTGATGATTTTGGCATACAACTCCTGATAACCCAAAAAACCTGTCTCAAAAATTAACATATTTCAACCGTCCCAAAAAAATAAAAGTGTTTTTTAAAAACAAACAAAAAAAACATCAAATAATAAAGTTCAGTTATGCACTCAATACTTGGTCGGGAATCCTTTTGCAGAAATGACTGCTTCAATGCGGCGTGGCATGGAGGCAATCAGCCTGTGACACTAATGAGGTGTTATGGAGCCCAGGATGCTTCGATAGCGGCCTTAAGTCATCCAGAGTGTTGGGTCTTGCGTCCTCAACTTTCTCTTCACAATATCCACAGATTCTCTATGGGTTCAGGGCAGGAGAGTTGGCAGGCCAATTGAGCACAGTAATACCATGGTCAGTAAACCATTTACCAGTGGTTTTGGCACTGTGAGCAGGTGCCAGGTCGTGCTGAAAAAAAGAAATCTTCATCTCCATAAAGCATTTCAGCCGATGGAAGCATAAATGCTCCAAAATTCCTGAAGCTAGCTGCATTGACCCTGCCCTTGATGAAACACAGTGGCCAACACCAGCAGCTGACATGGCACCCCACACCATCACTGACTGTGGGTACTTGACACTGGACTTCAGGCATTTTGGCATTTCCTTCTCCCCAGTCTTCCTCAGACTCTGGCACCTGATTCCGAATGACATGCAAAATTTGCTTTCATCAAAAAAAGCACTTGGGACCATTAGCAACAGTCCAGTGCTGCTTCTCTGTAGCCCAGGTCAGGCGCTTCTGCCGCTGTTTTATGGTTCAAAAGTGGCTTTACCTGGGGAATGCGGCACCCGTAGCCCATTTCCTGCACACGCCTGTGCACGGGGCTCTGGATGTTTCTACACCAGACTCAGTCCACTGCTTCCTCAGGTCCCCCAAGGTCTGGAATCGGTCCTTCTCCACAATCTTCCTCAGGGTCCGGTCACCTCTTCTCGTTGTACAGCGTTTTCTGCCACATTGTTTCCTTCCAACAGACTTCCAATGAGGTGCCTTGATACAGCACTCTGGAACAGCCTATTTGTTGAGAAATTTCTTTCTGGGTCTTACCCTCTTGCTTGAGGGTGTCAATGATGGCCTTCTGGACATCAGTCAGGTCGCTAGTCTTACCCATGATGGGGGTTTTGAGTAATGAACCAGGCAGGGAGTTTTTAAAAGCCTCAGGAATCTTTTGCATGTGTTTAGAGTTAATTAGTTGATTCAGAAGATTAGGGTAATAGCTCGTTTAGAGAACCTTTCTTGATATGCTAATTTTTTGAGACAGGTTTTTTGGGTTTATCAGGAGTTGTATGCCAAAATCATCAGTATTAAAGCAATAAAAGACCTGACAAATTTCAGTTGGTGTGTAATGAATCTAAAATATATGAAAGTTTAATTGTAATCATTACATTATGGAAAATAATGAAATTTAGCACTATATGCTAATTTTTTGAGAAGGACCTGTATATCGGCGTCTCATGCTGATAAGTTGAATGCGCGATGAGGGGAAGGGGCAGCGCCCCATAGTGGCCACTGGATGGGGGCCCTAAGCAGCTGCCTAGTCTGCCTGCCCCTGCATGGTTTGGGCCTCTGGTGACATTCTGGCATAAGGTGGGCCTTAAAGGGAATCTGTCACCCCATTTTAGCCATATCAGCTAAAGATATGACTGAATAGTGCGTCCCATAAGCAAGCTATCGGTATGTAGCTTATATCCAGATACCCCAGTTTTGATAGCAAAATACCCTTGTAAACTTGGGATTCTTTTCTGTAAATCAGGGCGGTCCGGAGGGCAGCGTTTTCTCTCTTCTCCCCCCCCCCCCCCCGCTCCTCGGCATCTCTTGCGTATCGCCGTCTGTGAATAGCACAGACGGCGTTCTGCTTCCCGCGATAGCGCTTTTCAAATTCCCCCCCGCGAATGCGCAGTGTGCTTTGCCCAACAGTGGGCAAAGCATAAAATTATGACAGCGCATGCGCAACTATTGTCATTCACTTTCCTTGCCCCGGAAGTCATCCAAGGCAAGCAGTCATTTCCGGTGCAAGGAAAGAGTTGCGCATGCGCTGTCATGATTTTATGCTTTGCCCACTGCTGGGCAAAGCACACTGCGCATGCGCGGGGGAATTTGAAAAGCGCTATCGCGGGAAGCAGAACGCCGTCTGTGCAATTCACAGACGGCGATACGCAAGAGATGCAGAGGAGCGGGGGGGGAGAAGACAAAAAACGCCGCCCTCCGGACCGGACCGCCCTGATTTAGAGAAGAGAATCCGAAGTTTACAAAGGTATTTTGCTATCAAAACGGGGTATCTGGATATAAGCTACATACCGATAGCTTGCTTATGGGACGCACTATTCAGTCATATATTTAGCTGATATGACTAAAATGGGGTGACAGATTCCCTTTAAGGGAAGTTCTTGGTACAGAGTGAGCCTCCGGATACTTACTTGGCATAGCGCAGGCCTCAGAAGACATCCTTAGCATAGGGCGGGCATTGATGGAAGTTCTTGGCATGGAACGGGATTCAGGTGATGTTCTCGGCATAGGGCGGGCCTTGTGGGACGTTCTTCGTATAGGGCGGGCCTTAAGGGAAGTTATTGGTATAGAGTGAGCCTCAGGAGCCTTCCTTGGCATAGGGCAGGCCTCAGAAGACATCCTTGGCATAGGGCAGGCCTTGAGCTACATTCTTGGCATAGGGCAGACTTTGAGGGACGTTCTTGGCATACAGTGAGCCTTGAGGGACATTTTTGGTATAGGGCCAGCCTTGAGCAATGTTCTTGGCATAGGGCGGGCCCCAGGAGATGTTCTTGGCAAAGGGTGATCCTCAGAAGATGTTCTTGGCATAGGGTGGGCCTTTTTATTATTATTATTATTATTATACATTTATATAACGCCATTTATTCCATGGCGCTTTACATATGAAAAGGGGAAAAATATAGACAGGTACAATAAACATGTGCTAGACAAGGGACACACAAGTACAGAAGGAGAGAGGACCCTGCCCGCGAGGGCTCACAGTCTACAGGGATGGGTGAGGATACACTAGGAGAGGGTAGAGCTGGTCGTGCGATGGTTCAGTAGACTGAGGATCATTGCAGGTTGTAGGCTTGTCGGAACAGGTGGGTCTTCAGGTTTTTCTTGAAGGTCTCCGTTGTTGGTGAAAGTCTGATGTTTTGCGGCAGGGAGTTCCAGAGTATGGGGGAAGCCCGGAGAAGTCTTGCCTTAAGAGTCATTCTTGGCATAGGGTGGGTCTCGAGAGATATTATTGGCATACAGCAGTCCTCGAAGAACGTTTTTCGCATATGGTGGCCTCAAGGGAACGTCATGGCACATAGAGGCCTTGAGAGACGTTCTAGGTATAGAGCCTTGGTGGTCTCTCTCGGCATATTCCGCACTCACAGGGCGCTACTATATTTGCAGTGGTTAGTATTTATCAATCATGTCCAGGAAAGTAGAGCTGCTGCCAAGGTGATGGCCACCAGCAAGCACTGATGTGTTTTTTGAGTGATGGTGTCTGAGTGAACCCCACAGAAGAGCGACTGTGCCCCAAATTATTCATGTAGCGCATCAAAGCTGTGATTAAAAAAAAAATGTTCCACTGATCAATTGTGGGCTGTGACTGATCCTGGGGGGTCGCACAAGGGAACGTATGGGAGCTTCTACCCAGTACACAGAGAAATGTGGAGAGGTTGGTATGCAATATTAGAGGGGCGTGCACCGATGCGACAACCAATGTGGCCACCATTCCTGGGGGCCTGTACTCCCAGGCTGTGAGGGAGACGCCGAGGAAATTGTTCTATACACAATGTACAGTATTGTGACAAAATTATTACAGTGCGCCAGGAAGGTAGAGGCAGAGCTGCCCCCCACCCAGAGCATCCCAGACCCCCAACATGATCACCATACCCTACAACACCGCTAGTCACCACCAGAGTGCAGCAGACCCCTCCCCCGGACAGCGCTGCTATTCCTCCTCCAGCCTCAAGAGGTCACTGCCGGAAGTGCTGAATCCTCTATTAGGAAGTGGCTCGTGACAAGTGAGAGATGGAGACGGCGGGATGTGTCATGAGAAGTGTCCTCCTACTGAGCTTCCACAGGTGAGGGCTGCCCCTCCTATAGCGCCTTCTCACAACCCGGGTGTCACACTATGTACCGTCCCCTCATGAGTATCACATTATATACTGTCCCCTCATCCCCTGGGTGTCAGGTTATATACCGTCCCCCTCATCCCGAGTGTCACATTTTATACCGTTCCCTCATCTCCTGGGTGTCACATTATATACTGTCCCCTCATCTACTGGGTGTCACATTATATACCGTTCCCTCATCTCCTGGGTGTCACATTATATACCGTTCCCTCATCTACTGGGTGTCACATTATATACTGTTCCCTCATCTACAGGGTGTCACATGATATACCGTCCCCCTCACCCCCTGAGTGTCAGGTTATATACCGTCCCCCTCATCCCCTGAGTGTCACATTTTATACCGTTCCCTCATCTACTGGGTGTCACATTATATACTGTTCCCTCATCTCCTGGTGTCACATTATATACCGTTGCCTCATCCCCTGGGTGTCACATTATTATTATTCATTTTTATAGCGCCATTTATTCCATGGCGCTTTACATGTGAGAGGGGGCGAGTATAGACAAGTACAATAAATATGAACAATACAGGACACACATAAGTACAGAAGGAGAGAGGACCCTGCTCGCAAAGGCTCACAATCTATCTACATTATATACTGTTCCCTCATCCCCTGGGTGTCACATTATATACCGTCCCCCTCATCCCCTGAGTGTCAGGTTATATACCGTCCCCTGAGTGTCAGGTTATATATCGTCCCCCTCATCCCCTGAGTGTCACATTTTATACCGTCCCCTCATCTACTGGGTGTCACATATACCGTCCCTCTCATCTCCTGGGTGTCACGTGATATACTGTCCCCCTCATCCCTGGGTGTCACGTTATATATATCGTGTATAAAGATAAATCGTGTGCACAGCCTGAAAGGTGCCAGAGTAGGTTCCTACACCGTGAAGATAATGAAAAGAGAACTCGGCACTCAACTTAGCGAAAAGGGTAAATATTTATTGTAGTCCACGGTAGTGAAACGTTTCGGTCCTAAATTTCGGACCTTCATCAGCCACATTAAGTACCGGGATGGGGTAGAAATACCCAATTTAGAGGTAAGCAGTAGATACTGTTGGGATCAGGTAGATCTCCCAAGTAAGGGTTAAAGGTGAGTATCTGGGTGAGAGTTTTAAGTCAGGTTTCCGCTGCATGCCGTGGGAGGGACGCGGTATCCGCCGCTGGTCCTTGTGCACTGCCACCAGCGGCGGATACCGCGTCCCTCCCACGGCATGCAGCGGAGACCTGACTTAAAACTCTCACCCAGATACTCACCTTTAACCCTTACTTTGGAGATCTACCTTATCCCAACAGTATCTACTGCTTACCTCTGAATTGGGTATTTCTACCCCCTCCCGGTACTTAATGTGGCTGATGAAGGTCCGAAATTTAGGACCGAAACGTTTCACTACCGTGGACTACAATAAATATTTACCCTTTTCGCTAAGTTGAGTGCCGAGTTCTCTTTTCATTACGTTATATATATCGTCCCCTCATCTCCTGGGTGTCACGTGATATACCGTCCCCCTCATCTCCTGGGTGTCACGTGATATACCATCCCCTCATCTCATGGGTGTCACGTGATATACCATCCCCCTCATCTGGGTGTCATGTGATATACCGTCCCCCTCATCTCCTGGGTGTCACGTGATATACCATCCCCTCATCTCATGGGTGTCACGTGATATACCATCCCCCTCATCTGGGTGTCATGTGATATACCGTCCCCCTCATCTCCTGCGTGTCACGTTATATACCGTCCCCTCTCAGTTGTCAGTAATCTCGCTGTTTTCCTTGTAGTTGGGTGCTGTCGTTTCCGGCACAGGAGGAGCAGTCTCCAGTGCAGCGTGGTACGTATGACCTTTGACCTACACATGTTGTGTTATTTGCCCGCCATTCTGTCATGTGACCCTCATGTCTTTTGTTGCAGACCCCGCAGCTGTGAGCGCCCCTTGCTGGCAGACAGAGGAGTACACCATAACCCGGGAGTGCTACAGCTGTAACCAGTTTGAGGCAGTTAGTTCTCCCCTCTCTTATGTCCTTATCTGCAGAGCTCATACTCCTCGCTAGCGCTATATAATGATAACTGCCATCTTGTTTTCCCCTTACAGAAGACCCTCGGTCAGTGCAGCATCACCGGGTTCATTGAGCAGGTCTTCTGCACCACCTCCGAAAAGTCAGAGTATAAGAGGTGAGTGATCACCAGGGTCTCGGGAACTCTGAGTGCCTTCTCCCTGTGTAGTGTAACTGCCTCTGCCCCTTCCCCACAGCTGTCGCTCCGCCCCCATGGAGAAGCGAGTGTTCTGGCAGTTTGTAGGGGTCATGTTGGCGGGGACCGTTGCACTTTCCCTCCTGGTGATTTCACGGCAGAGGACACTGGATCGGCGAGCACTGGAGAAAGTGCGCAAACAGATTGAATCTATCTAATCAGGGGCGGGCCTAAGACTGCGTGATCACAGTGGACCCGCCCCTGCCGAGTGCAAGAGCCATCCGCCTTATTAGCTTGGATCCTCCCATTTGTCCGGTGTCATCCAGCTCTCTACATTGTCGTATGTGTGCAATATGGCAGATGGAAATGGAAATTTACCCTCATCGAATCTTTGTGTGATGATGGCTCTCAGCCAATCAGAGACAAGGAAACCCTGGTGAAAATTTCACAAGTGCTTCACCCGCATGTGGCGAAGTACCAATGGCGGACTTGCTGACTGAACTGTATTTATTACACATCATGTTGTGGTTTTCTTTTTTAGACAATAAAGTTATGAAAGTCTGTCCAATGTGAGCTCTCCATTATCTAACACCATCAATAGAATAGTGAGTGCAGCTCTGGAGTATAATACATGATGTAACTCAGGATCAGTAATGTAATATATGTACACAGTGACTGCACCAGCAGAATAGTGAGTGCAGCTCTGGAGTATAATACAAGATGTAACTCAGGATCAGTAATGTATGTACACAGTGACTGCACCAGCAGAATAGTGAGTGCAGCTCTGGAGTATAATACAAGATGTAACTCAGGATCAGTAATGTAATTTATGTACACAGTGACTGCACCAGCAGAATAATGAGTGCAGCTCTGGGGTATAATACAGTATGTAACTCAGGATCAGTAATGTATGTACACAGAGACTGCACCAGCAGAATAGTGAGTGCAGCTCTGGAGTATAATACAAGATGTAACTCCGGATCAGTAATGTAATATATGTACACAGTGACTGCACCAGCAGAGTAGTGAGCGCAGCTTGGGAGTATAATGCAAGATGTAACCCAGGATCAGTAATGTACTGTATGTACACAGTGACTGCACCAACAGAATAGTGAGTGTAGCTCTGGAGTATAATACAGGATGTAACTCAGGATCAGTATAGGATAAGTTCAGTAATTTGTCATAAAGAAAAATTAAAATCCATAAGACATCTCCCTAGAGGGGACCCTGGCATTGATTTATGGGAATAATTATAGCTGGGAAAAGAGAGAAAGAACTAGCACTTCATCCTCCATTGAAGTATGATTCCACATTGAACGTATGGATTAATTATAACTGGGGAATTGAGAAAGACCTAACATTCAACCTCCATTGAATGGACTTCCTGCAGTGACCAGGTAATTACACCAGGAGCTGCTCTGAGAACCAGCCACTAAGGCCAGTGTCACACTTGCGTGTGTGATGCGAGAAACTTGCGCATCAACACTCGGACCGGAGCGTGCGGCTGCATGTACTTCTATGCAGCCGCACACAGAGCTTCCTCTGATCAAAGCACGGTTCTGAGATGTTGGGGAGCCAGTGGTTAGTGTTGAATATTGGGGTTTGTATTGATCCAGAATTTATGGGAGATATATTTTCAGCGTTGTAACATAACACATTCATTTCCATCACCGTAAGGCCATTCTAACCCCTCCAACTTAATATCTGACTTATGGGTGATGGTATCCATGTCATGTTTCATCTCTATAGAAAGCTAATATCGCAATAGGAAGCATGACAACAATACCGCCATGGGACAAGATATTCGTAAATTTAGGGATCGCATAAAGATCTCCCAGACCTAGCACATCCACAACCAGCCCCCATGTGAGCTCACCAATGAGAGGTATGTGGGCGTATCCTTGATCTAATAAGCAGTTTTGGTGTCTGTGTTCATTCATTCCGGAAGACATAGCTCACTGTGAGTGTTCCACTTTCCTGATAGAGCACTTCCCTTCAAAAAGATAAGAGCCATTCCTGCAACATCAGATTTAGTAATTGTCTTTCGTTATTCCTTTTTATTTTTTGTAATTGTATATACCATATTGTTTTGTTCCACTTTTGTATCTTTATATATTTCATATAAGCACTACCTACCTTTCTAGATTAAACATATTACATTTAATAGCTCTGTTCCTCTTGCATTGTAAACCGCACCCCTGAAGCCATACCCGGACCGGTAACGGGTGTCAAGTCGATTGGTGGTGGCAGCTAGTAGTGGTTCAATTTGTTATTGTGGAGCTTACTGTCGCTGTATTATGGGTTATGATATAAATATATATATATATATATATATATCTTTCATCAGATCCAGGTTCTCTTGCTATATATCAGGGTGGGCCATTTATATGGATACACCTAAATAAAATGGGAATGGTTGGTGATATCTACTTCCTGTTTGTGGAACATTAGTATATGGCAGGTGGAAACTTTTCAAGATGGGCGGTGACCATGGGGGCCATTTGAAGTCGGCCATTTTGTATCCAACTTTATTTTTTCCAATGGGAAGAGGGTCATGTGACACATCAAACTTATTGAGAATATCACAAGAAAAACAATGGTGTGCTTGGTTTTAACGTAAATTTATTCTTTCATGAGTTATTTACAAGTTTATGACCACTTATGAAATGTGTTCAAAGTGCTGCCCATTGTTTTGGATTGTCAGTGCAACCCTCTTCTCCCACTTTTGACACCGCAGAAGAAATGCTAGCACAGGCTTCCAGTATCCGTTGTTTCAAATGCTGCACATCTCGTATCTTCACAGCATAGGCAATTGCCTTCAGATGATAAACTGAGGGTCCTGTTCCAATTTTTGTTTTTCCAATTCTGCAAATTCAGCGCGCCGATCTGGGTAATCCTTGTTGAGATGCTGCAGAAGCTGGATTTTGTAAGGGTGCCATTTGTGAGTAGCTAATATCTGCCAAAGCGATGTTCGACTGATGCCACTCTCCAGTGACATGCGGCGAGTGCTACGCTGTGAGCCCTTGCTGAATGAAGCTAGGACCGCCACTGATGTTTTTTCATTAGTGACAGATTTCTTGTGTCCACATTTTGGCAAATCCAACACTGAACCTGTTTCACGAAATTTGGCAAGCAGTTTGCTAACTGTAGCACGGGAGATGGGTGGTCTCATAGGGTGTCATGCATTGAAATCTGCTGCAATGACCTGGGTACTGCGTTCACCAGACATCAACACAATTTCTATCCGCTCCTCACGTGTTAACCTCTGCGACATGTCAATGGCTGTAAACAAAGAGAAATTTGTAAATAACTCATGAAAGAATAAATTTACGTTAAAACCAGCACACCATTGTTTTTCTTGTGAAATTCACAATAAGTTTATGTGTCACATGACCATCTTCCCATTGGAAAAAATAAAGTTGGACTTCAAAATGGTCACCACCATCTTGAAAAGTTTTCCCCCTCCCATATACTAATGTACCACAAACAGGAAGTTGAGATCACCAACCATTCCCATTTTATTTAGGTGTATCCATATAAATGGCCCACCCTGTGTATGTGTGTATATATACTGTATATAATGTATATCCTGAACCTTGAGCTGAACAGACGTGCCTCACATCAGCTCCTCTAAAAAATCAGCATTTGCCCCCAACATGAACAAAAGGGGGCACACAGTATTCCTACTGCTAATAGATGTGGGGCGCAGGTACATGACACTGCGGCCGTTGTGAGCCCCTAGAAGACGATCGGGACCCCAGCGAAGCCTCGAGGCAGAAGTGCAGGAGCTTTATGCGGCCATATTCCTTTCTCTCCCTCCCTCCCTGGGTCTGGGACAGGACTCACCATCTACAGTGGAGGCTGCGGGGTGGCTTGGCAGACGCCTGGAAATCCGGAGCCAGCAGTATTGAAGAGCAGCTCGGGATTTCCTGGTGAGTGAGGAGAGCCGCCATTATAGTTAAAAATTCCCTTGCTATTACAAGAGACTCTCGTGCACTCTGCTGACATTCAGTGGCTGTTTTATGTACAACCCCCTGGCAAAAATTCTGGAATCACCGGCCTTGGAGGATGTTCATTCAGTTGTTTTATTTTGTTGAAAAAAACATCACAGACATGGCACAAAACTGAAGTCATTTCAAATAGCAACTTTCTGGCTTTAAGAAACACTATAAGAAATCAAGAACAAATAATGTGGTAGTCAGTAATGGTTATTTTTTTAACCAAGCATAGGGGAAAAATTATGGAATCACTCAATTCTGAGGGAAAAAATTATGGAATCATAAAAAAAAAGCATACAAAAAAACACTCCAGCACATCACTAGTATTTTGTTGCAGCATCTCTGGCTTTTACAACAGCTTGCAGTCTCTGAGGCATGGGCTTAATGAGTGTCAAACAGTACTCTTCATCAATCTGGCTCCAACTTTCTCTGATTGCTGTTGCCAGATCAGCTTTGCAGGTTGGAGCCTTGTCATTGACCATTTTCTTCAACTTCCACCAAAGATTTTCAATTGGATTGCGATCCGGACTATTTGCAGGCCATGACATTGACCTTATGTGTCTTTTTCCAAGGAATGTTTTCACAGTTTTTGCTCTATGGCAGGATGCATTATCATCTGGCAAAATGATTTCATCATCCCCAAACATCCTTTCAATTGATGGGATAAGAAAAGTGTCCAAAATATCAACATAAATTGTGCAGTTATTGAAGATGTAATGACAGCCATCTCCCCAGTGCCTTTACCTGACATGCAGCCCCATATCATCAATGACTGTGGAAATTTGCATGTTCTCTTCAGGCAGTCATCTTTATAAATCTCATTGGGACGGCACCAAACAAAAGTTCCAGCATCATCACCTTGCCCAATGCAGATTCGCGATTCATCACTGAATATGACTTTCATCCAGTCATCCACAGTCCACGATTGCTTTTCCTTAGCCCACTGTAACCTTGTTTTTTTTCTGTTTAGGTGTTAATGATGGCTTTCGCTTAGCTTTTCTGTATGTAAATCCCATTTTCTTTGAGCGGTGTCTTACAGTTTGGTCACAGACGTTGACTCCAGTTTCCACCCATTCGTCCCTCATTTGTTTTGTTGTGCATTTCCTGTTTTGGAGACATATTGCTGTAAGTTTCCGGTCTTGACACTTTGATGTCTTCCTTGGTCTACCAGTATGTTTGCCTTTAACAACCTTCCCATGTTGTTTGTTTTTGGTCCAGATTTTAGACACAGCTGACTGTGAACAACCAACATCTTTTGCAACATTGCGTGATAATTTAGCCTCTTTAATTGATAATGCTCTCCTTTATTTCAATTGACATCTCTCGTGTTGGAGCCATGATTCATGTCAGTCCACTTGGTGTAACAGCTCTCCAAGGTGTGATCACTCCTTTTTAGGGTATGTTTCCACGATCAGGATTTATTCAATAATTGCGTGTTTGACGCTGTGCGCTGGCGCAGCGCCAAACACGCAGCGTCCAGATGTTACAGCATAGTGGAGGGATTTCAAGAAATCCCGTCTCCACTATGCTCAAAAACACGCAGGCGGCAGACCTGCGTTAACGGACATGCGGCGCGTCTTTTTAGACCGCAGCATGTCCTATTCCCTTGCGGTGACGCTGCGTCGCCGCAAGGGAAATAACACAGGCCTGTGTAGCCCTGCGGTCATTCCGCATGTGTTCCATGAACACATCCGGATTGACTGCGCGTTCATTAGGGGGCGGGGCTTTGGGCGGAGCTGACTTTCCGCTCCGTCCAAAGCGCTGTGGTTCCGGATCGTGGAACCACAGCCTAAGATGCAGACTAACGAGCAGATCTAATTTGAGGCAGGTGTTAGTTTTGGGAATGAAAATTTACAGGGTGGTTATTTTTTCCCTCAGAATTGAGTGATTCCATAATTTTTTCCCTATACTTGGTTAAAAAAATAACCATTACTGACTAACACATTATTTGTTCTTGATTTCTTTTAGTGTTTCTTAAAGCCAGAAAGTTACCATTTGAAATGACTTCAGTTTTGTCTGTGATCTGTTTTTTTTCAACAAAATAAAACAACTGAATAAACATCCTCCAAGGCCGGAGATTCCATAATTTTTGCCAGGGGTTCCTTAGCAGAAGCATTGGCATTGGGGAGAGATACTAGACAAGGATGTCCCTTGTCACCCTTGCTTTTCGCATTGATAGGTTAGCCCTTGGCGAGTCTGCTACAGAAACATTCTGGGATAGAGTGGTTTAGAAGAGTGGGGTTGGAAGATAAAATTGCTCTTTATGCGGGTGACATTTTACTCTTTCTAGCTAATGCGTATAATTCTCTGCCGATAGCTATGGAGGTGAACCAGTCTTTTGGGACCTACTTCGGGCTGGTGATTAACTGGTCTAAACCGGTGCTGATGGCATTAGATGAGAGGGGGGTCAGGTTGTCAATCCACGTTGCTCTGGACTGGAACAGGTATCAATATTTAAGTATTTTATATGGAAAAGGGATGCGTGGTCTAAACTTCCTTTATCAGTTGTGGGGAGAGCCAATTTAATGAAAATGATATGGATGCCCCAGCTGCTGTATCTTCTTAACAGTTCACCGATATGGATCCATTTTAGATTCTTCCGGGCTATTGAAGGGGTGTTTAGATCTCTGCTTTGGAGGGGTGGAACAGCTCATATTAAATTGGAAACTCTGCAGAGGGACAAATCAGTTGGGGGGTTAGCGGTTCCTAACCCGTGAGTCTATTTCTTGGCAGCTCAGGCTCAATATTTTAGAGGATGGGAGGATACAGGTAAAAATTTGTTAAAGGATCTCTTGCAGTGGGGGGGTAAATAGCCATTCTTTATATGAAGCACTAGAGGGTAACAAATTCAAATATTCTCCAAAAAACTTCTTACATTATCGTTAATGCATAAAATATGGTGGAAAATATGAGATCTGCAACAAATAGAGAGTTGCTCACAATTTACATCAATATGGGACACCCCATGGTTAATCTGAGAAGTTTGGTGGGTTTGGGGAAGTGGAGGGAGAGGGGGGTGGCAGGGTATCCCAGCTGCTATTAGATAATGTACTCAAATCTTATGCAAAATTACAGAAGGCGTCTGATCTCCATCCAAAGGACTTTTATAAATACCTCCAGCTACATCGTGCTTTCAATGCAGAGTTTACGTAGAGTGGCTTGAATGTCTATGTACCAAATATTGTTATACAGTTAGTAGATCAAATAGTTCATCTGGGATAATATCGCGACTATATAGATCTTTATTAACATTAGTGCTAAGCAAACACCCAATTCATAGTAAAAAGAGATGGGAAGCAGAGATCGGTCCAATAGAAGAAGGACAATAGAGATAATGGAAAGGGTTCCTCAACTCTCTCTTAGTGAAGCGCATAGACTTTCTCAACTTTATATAATACATAAGGTGTATAGAACACCGGAGTTTATGTGTAAGATTGGGGCTGAGCAGACGCATGCTGTCTTAGGTGTGGGCTGGATCTGTCTACTCTACTTCATATGATGTGGTCATGTCCTAAACTGGAGGGATACTGGAGGAAAGTAATAGGATTAATTGGACGAGTGTTTAAGGTGGTATTGGAAACTACGCCTTTAGTTTGTGTGCTGGAGTATGTGGAAGATCTACAGACAAATGAAACAGGTAAAATAGCTATAGCACAAATGCTGTATTTAGCAAGGAAACTAATAGAGCAACACTGGTTGGATACCGAGAGCCCAACAAAACAGGAATATAGCAACAAAATAAACTGGTTTATAAGTTTGGAAAAAGGTGTGTACAAAAAAAGAGGCAATATCAATAAATTTGAACAGCTTTGGGCTTCCTGGATTGATAAACTAGGGCTCCCGTCAAGGGAATTAGTGAGATATAGATTGGGCTTGATTTAATAAAGAGGATTACGAGAGATATGATCCATGTTTATCCCATGAGCAATAATAATGATTGCATGGCTAGAAACTGCAATAGATGTTTTCTTTCTAGACATTACAAAGGTAATGACTTTTTTTTTTCGTTTTTTTTAGAATGGGAATTTTTTGTTTTTAATTTATTTTGCTTTTTCCCTTTCTTTGTCCCTTCCCAGTTCATAATTTTCTGGGTTTACCTGAAGCGGGTAATAAATTTGTGTAAAAATTGTTGGAAAACTTCAATAAAGATGCTTTATTAAAAAAAAAAAAGGAGCCAAGTGTGAGGGATCTCACAGGGGAAGGGGAGCGTCGACTTCGCTCACCTCGGGGGAGGGAAGAGAAGGACCTAGCAGGGGTCGGCTCTCTGGCGCCACCACTTGCCCCAGGTCAGTCAGGGAACTGCACTGAGGGCAAATAGTCGCCGGAAAGGCTTCCCTTATAGTTACGAGTTAGTGAGGCACTCCCAGTGAGGGGGATATATATCACCAGTCCAGGCTGGGGATATATATATAAACCGTCCAGCCGTCACTGCCAGAGTTCCTCACTAAAACAATACGGTATTCTGCCACCAGTTCCTCGTTTGAAATAAGCCCTGTCCCACAACAGGCTTGTATCGGGTCAGAAACCAACCCGGGTAGCGTATCATATAACCAACCGAGCGTGCGGACGTGGGGATTTTTGGATCGAGATAAAAGAGCAGCCCAAGATAAAATTTTATATTTATTCGCCTAAAAGGCGCACTAGAAATATACAAGCATATATTTACAGAACAATATACAAGTATGCAGTCAGGGGTGTAGTACAAAGGATAGGGTATAGATAGGTTGCAATTACCGTGTTATGTAGCATGTGACCACAGGGAGGCGCTGATGGATCACAGGTCAAAATCTTAGTTACAGGCTTTCCTTGCTCTGTCTGATAACGAGTTCTCCGACCAGAGGAAAAACTGAACTCCAAGTGAGGAGCTGACAATTATCTCCTTGGCTGCTCCTCCCACACTCTGCGCCTACCCCTGGGTTTGTGCAGCCTCTCTCCTCCCATCTCTGAGAGTATGATTTCCTGTCCAGAGCCGTGAATGGCCCACAACTTTCCGCCCAAAGCTCTGAATGGAATGGCAGCAGTGCCACTGGATTTGGCTGGATTTTATCTGCGTATAAAGTCCAAATTTGCATACTGTATGAAATTCCTGGTGGCTAAGCTTTATAAATCCATAGCACAGAGTGCTACAATTGGCTGCCGGGCACGGTCGTATGGGGAAGGAACGCCGATTTGGATGATGTGCTCGACTAGGCTCAGAGATATTGCATTCTGTTATTATAGGTCATTTCCAGATTCAATACCTCAGCCTTGCTGTGCCTTGTTGTATGACGATGAATATCCATGTGCTTCCACGTCAGACAAGAGTTTGCCTGTAGCTTGCAGGGGCTTTTGCACCTTTGTGTTATGAGCATCAAAGGATTTGTTCTTGGTTTTTAATTAAAGATAAACACTGCATGGCTTTTTATGGCCTTGGGGAATGCAAGGGTGGGGGCACATTTCAGGAGGGGAGAGACCTGCACTTAGTCCCTCACACCAAGCATACAAGGATAGGGATGAGGAGCCAGCATACCAGGATAGGGATGAGGAACCATGCATACAAGGATAGGGATGAGGAGCCATGCATACAAGGATAGGGATGAGAAGCCAGCATACCAGGATAGGGATGAGGAACCATGCATACAAGGATAAGGATGAGGAGCTATGCGTACCAGGACGGGGATTAGGAGCCATGCAGACAATGATGGGGATAAGGAGCAATGCATACAAGGATGGGGATAAGGAGCCTTGCAGACAAGGATGGGGATGAGGAGCCATGCAAACCAGAATAGGGATTAGGGGACAATGCATATTCAGCTTATACTCGAGTCAATAAGTTTTCCCAGTTTTTTTGTGTCAAAATTAGGTGCCTCGGCTTATACTCGGGTCGGCGCATACACGAATATATATATATATATATTTTTTTGTTTTTAATGTGAGGCCTTTATACTGTACAAGCACTATGAGCACATTATACAGTATGAAACACTGTGGGACCATTATACAGTATGGAGCATCGTCTGAGGCCATCATTCTGCATGGAGCATCACGTGGGACCATTATACAGTATGGAGCATTGTGTGAGGCTATTATACAGTATGGAGCATTATGGGGGCCATTATACAGTATGAAGTACTATGTGAGGCCATTATACAGTATGGAGCACTATGTGGGGCCATTTTATAGTATGGAGCATCGTGTGGGGCCATTATTGTTATGTTTCGGTAGCTGAGGAGAAACTGCAAAAAATAGCCAAAGTAGCAATACACCAGAGAGGCTGGAAACTATTGGATTGCAGTAACCTAAACTAACCGCCACACTAGAAGTAGCCGTGGAGCGTACCTACAGTGATCCTAGACGCCTCGTCACAGCCAGAGAGATAGCTACACCTAAAGGCAGAAAGATGAATGCTATCTGCCCGGAGCAGAATCCCCAAAGAAATAGGAAGCCCCCGAACATGTAATGGCGGTTAGACAAGAAGAAAACACAGACACAGACAGAAAATAGAATGAGCAAACGCTGGGGCCCAATCTGTCTAGATAGAAAAGTATAGGAAAGAATTCTGACTACAACCCAAAAAAACCCTGACAAAAATACCAACACTTCTGATTAACAAAAAACCTGAGATCACACGATCTCTACCACCTAAATCAGATCTCTGGTGTAACATACAGCAACACAGCAAATAAAAAGTGACAAAGGAACAAAGCAAAAATGCAAACACACAATGAGCACAATTGCAGCGCAAGACCCCAAAAGGGGACCAGGCTGCAGTCCACTGCAAGCAGCAAACCAGCAGTGAAAATCCAACAGAGGAAAAAAAAAAGCAAAACACTTCTCTGAATGAGAGCAGGAAAGCAAGATGTGCTCCAAGCAAGAGCAGGAGGAACAATTGATTACTGGCAAGGCTGCTGGGAACTCAGGTCACTTATATCATACCATTCAGAGCCAGCTGAAGGCCATTCAGTAATTAGTTCATTACCCTCAGCAACCACCGGAGGGAGCCCCTGCTAAGAAGTCGCCTCCAAGGTATTCACAACACATTATACTGTATGGAGCACTATGTGGGGCCCATTACACTTTATGCAGGACTTTGTGGGGGCCATTACACTGTATGGAGGACTATGTGGAGCCATTATACTTTATGGAGGACTTTATGTGCCCGTTATACCATATGGAGGGTTGTGTGGTGATTACAGTTGGAGAATCATACTGTGATGGGGTCACCATTCTTTGTTGGGGGAACTGAGGGGGGTACGGTAGGGTCATCATGCTGTGCATGTGGAGGAGTTCACTGTGGGAGTATCATACTGTGTTTGGGAGCAGTTTTGTTTGAATCATACTTTATTATCTGTTTTATTCAAGGTTTTTCTCTAGTAACCCCCCATTACAGCACACCGGGAGGATGTTACCCCTTTCCTAATAGGGACAGGAATGGCAAAGAGTTAAATAACTCCTCCCACATCCTCCCCCTCATTGTTCTTTCCTGTCCCTACTAGGGATGAAGAGGTCATCCACGGTGTGCTGTGTCGGCAATGGTCATCAGGGGGAAAGAGATTCAGGCCGGGGAGCAGACTTACCTCTCCTCCCTGAGCGCTGCTCCCGTCTCCATTCTGGGCTCGGGACTGTAGTGTAAATATAAAAATGGCTATTTTCAGTCCATATTGAAATATACAGAATTAATTTAGACAATTACAGAGCAGCATTGCTGGTCATTCATTTACAGACAGATAGACAATGCTCATTATGACACAATCTTGAGAGCTGTTTGTTTATTACCTAAAACCCTTTCACCTCACAAACAGTTCTATAGGCCCCGTCTCACATAGCGAGATCGCTACCGAGATCGCTGCTAAACAGCAATCTCAGCAGCGATCTCGCTATGTCTGACACGTACCAGCGATCAGGCCCCTGCTGTGAATTTCTGGTCGTGTTAGAAATGTCAGGACTTTTTCTTGTTCGCTGGTCTCCCGCTGGCCAGCACGCATCGCTGCGTGTGACAGGCAGGAGACCAGCGATCTCCTGGTAACCAAGGTAAACATTGGGTTTCCAGGCGCGGGGCTGTGCCTGGAAACCCAACGTGTACCTTGGATACCAGCGCGCTGCTGCAGGGGAGCTGGTAACCAAGGTACACGTCGGGTTTCCAGGCACCGCGCAGCGCCTGGAAACCTGACGTGTACCTTGGTTACCAGCTCCCTGCATCAGGGGGCTGGTATCCAACGTACACTGCGGGTAACTAGGCGACGTTAACCATAGTGTCGCTGTCCTGATCGCTGCCTGAGCTGCCTCTTTGGTAGCTCAGCAGCGATCATGTAGCGACACACCAGCGATCCTGATCATTGTCGGGATCGCTGGTGTATCGCTATGTGAGATGGGGCCCTAAGTTTCTAGATGTTTGTTATTGTAAAACATTAAGGTTTACGTGACCTCTGTTTGTGGTAGTTTTATCTAAATCCATGTTGGCTTTTCTCATCGTTTGATGTTCGCCTGGTATCTCGGTTCATCCTATCTTGAAAGCTGGCCACTTATAGGGTAGGATGAAACCAGAGTTACACATAGTGCAAATCACTATATAAGGCCAGAGAAACATTACTGAGAAAGAAGCAAAAACTGGGGTACCTGTTGTGAATGGGCTTGAGATGAGTTCTGAGCAGAGGCTCCCTCTGGTGGTTACTAGCGGTACTGGACTGTCCAGTGAAGATTGTGAGGATTGGGAATCAGGTGTTACTGACTGGTCTTATATAAGGGAGTCGCCTTCCCATCAGGGTTGCCGGTGATCAATTGTTCTGGTCTCAATCCTTTATTCCTGTTTCCATTGTAGCCTGCTGTGTCGTGTCTGCATCTCCTGCTTACAGATAAGACATTTCCTTCTTTTTGTTTTTGTGCTTTATTTTTGCATTTTGTCCTGCACTTCTGTGGGGGCCTTCAGGGTCCCCTCCGGGGGCTTTTGCCCTCTCAGTTTAGTTCAGCCACTGATGTTTGTACATTTGCTTTTTCCAGTTTTTTCAGTGGCTGCTGTTTTGATTTTGTTACACCAGAGAACTAATTTAGGTGGTAGAGGTCGTGTGATCTCAGGTGTTTTTGAAATTAGTAGAGTTGGTGCTTTTCAGGGTTTTTTTGGGATTGCAGTAAGTACCCTTCCTATCCTTTTCTATTTAGGTAGTTTGGGCCCCAACGTTTGCTCATACTATTTTCTGTCTGTGTCAGTATTTCTTCTTGTCTAACCGCCATTACATGTTTGGGGGCTTTCTGTTATCTTTGGGGTTCTGCTCCGGGGCAGATAGCTTTCCTCTTTCTATCTTTAGGTGTAGTTAGTTTCTCAGGCTGTGACGAGGCGTCTAGGACCAACGTAGGAACGCTCCACGGCTGCCTCTAGTTGTGGTGGTTAGTCAGGGTACTGCAATCTCATAGATTCCAACTGCTCTGGTGTATTGCCTTTTTTACCTGCACTCCTCAGCTACCGAAACATAACAGGTACCTATACATGTACAGTGTTGATAACTGCATAATTGGGGACGTTCATGCAGTGTTGTGAATCTCCCAGGGGTTCTCTGTCTTGGGGTTTCTTCTCTGATATTCCAGACGGATGATGTTTAAAAGCCTCTTGGTGATGATGTAAGTATACTGTACGTGTGTAGTTAATCTTTATATATACTTAATTATTATATGTATTTAATCCCTATATGTACTTAACCTTTGTATGTTAAAATATACAAAAGTGTACGCAATCATACTATTCAATCATACTATTCCTTTAATTTTGTACTTTGAAATAAAATTGCGTTATATCCCAAGTAGTAGCCTTCTTTAAAGTCGTATCCGAACCTTAGAGTTAAAAAACCTGGCAATTCAGGGACCCCCCTCCAGTCCGCACCTTTGGTAAGGTCTGTGGGGGATTCTTCGGCTGGAGACCTCTCTGAGCTCTCCAGCCAGCCTCCTCTCCTCCTCCGGCATTGTGAAGCAGCATGTCGCACTGGGCGCGCACGCACAAAGACTTCCGGATCTGAAGCTGGCAACAGGATGTGACGTCACACACCGTCCGGTTTCAGCATACAGAGAGGATTTTTGCGTTCCACGCTGGAACTCATGGCCAGATTACAGCTCAGATGGTGTCAGCGGGCCCCTCCCCACCCCCCCACACACCTGGACATCTGAGAGAGGAGGTAATCTAATCAGGTGCTGGAGTCCAGTCGCCCATATAAGAACCCTGGACAAGGAAGACAGCTAAGGTAGGACCACTGTGTGGTAAACAGCATGGAGATGTCAGGTTCCACTCGCTCTGCGTCTGCAAATTTCAGCACCCTTCTGTTCCCAGTAAGTACTCTGGCACTGGGTGTCCATTCCCTGTGTGCAGGTTTGGAGCCTTATTATTCTCCCCTTTCTTGAAGGGGGACAAGGAACCTTCACCAGGAAGAAAGTCCAAGACTTTACGAAGATGTGCAGTCTGTACAAAAAAGCTGGCCTCTTCTGAGGATGAAACGTCGATCCCAGACGAACCTCTGGAAGAAGGAGAATTAATCCTGGACCCAGAGGTCTCCCAACAGAGGTATTAGAGTAGGAGGTGTAGTGGCTTCTACGGAGTCCAAATCTGTAACCCACATCGGTTGAGCCAATCACCAAAACAGGTGGGAGCATGTCCTGGCTGGTAAGCACAGTAATGGAAAAGCAAAAGAGGTGACGGCACACCAGAAAATAAAATCCAAAACCTAGGACATGATGGTTTTAATGATGGCTTGACATGCCGCAATAAAGTTTTGGATTTTATTTTCTGGTGTGCCGTCACCTCCTTTGCTTTTCCAACAGAGGTATTATTTCTCCTCAGGGGATATAGAGGAAGTCTTCACGGCAGTAAGGAGGACCATGGAGATTAAAGGGGGGGAGAAGACTACACAGATGGCACAGGAAGAAATGTTTGGGGGGGTCTCCTTTCTAAGAAGAAGCTGGTGTTTCCCCTTCATAAAAACATCCAGGACCTGGTCCTAGAAGAGTGGGAATCCCCAGAAAAAAGCTGACCATTTTTGCGGAGATGAAGGACAGGTTCCCTGTAGACGACGAGATGGCATCATGCTGGTCAGAGATTCCAAAGGTCGACATCCAGATTGCTCGGGTAGCTAAAAAAAAGCACACTACCATTTGAGGATGCCTCACAGTTGAAGGACCCTCTGGAACACAAGATGGTTGGGCTACTGAGGAAATTGTGGGAAACCTCGGCATCTTTACTGAATACCAATGCCGTATCAACCTGTGTGGCCCGAACGATGTACCGTTGGCTGGGGCAGCTGGAGGAACACCTGTCCACAGATACTCCCAGAGAGAACATCCTAGCTTCTCTGCCTCTCCTGCAGAAGGCAATAGGGTTCCTAGCAGATGCCTCTGCAGAATCCGTGAGAGTGACAGCAAGATCGTCAGGGTTGTCAAACTGTTAGACGAGCACTCTGGCTGAGATCTTGGAGCGGGGACATGACTTCAAAAATGAAGCTGTGTTCTATCCCCTTCATAGGGAAATACATGTTTGGTCCTGCCCTCGATGAACTGTTAGAAAAGACTTCAGACAAAAAGAAAACCTTACCAGAACCTAGGAATGCTAGGAAAAGACCCTTCCGCCCCCAACAAGAGCATACACCTCAGTACAAGCGGAAGGGCAAATCAGGTCGCTGGAGCTACCCGAAAGGGGAAAAAGACAGAAATCTTTTTCTTCCCCGCTCCCAGAGACAAAAGAAGCCATTACGCCAACACGGTAGGAGGTCACATCTCAAACTTCCTTCTGAAGTAGCACAAGATCTGTTCAGATCAATGGACTCTAAGATCATTTATGAAAGGAGCGTGTGCACAGCTGAAGAGGAGGGTGCCAAGGTAGGTTCCCAAACCGTAGCTAAGCAAAACAAAACCTGGCACTCAACTTTGTGATAGATTGTAGACAATTTATTACATCCCAGACAATAATGTATGACAATAGCAAAACGTTTCGGTCCAAATGGGACCTTCATCAGTTGCGTTTAGACAATTAGATGAACACAGAGCCTAAAGTATAGGAACAGGGTGAGAGCCCTAGAGCGGTAAATGGAATGAACGCTCAGTCTGGGTGAGATAATCTTAAGTGCAGCCAAAAGAGTAATGCTGCTGACGCGGCGTCCACCGCTTGTCTGGAGTCCATCTAATTGTCTAAACGCAACTGATGAAAGTCCCATTTAGACCGAAACGTTTTGCTATTGTCATACACTATTGTCTGGGATGTAATAGGTAGAATTAGCAACCGGCCTGCACTTCAGAGGAGTCGGGGGTGAGACGCTTCACCAGGGTTGCAGCAATGCAGCTCCTACTCTCCCCAGGTCTGTGGAAACCCAGAGAAGAAACAAGACTTCCAACATGAAGGAGAACCCTGAAAGCATGCGAGATGGCGGTCCTTCCGGAGGAAAGCTGAGAGCTCACATAGGTGAGGCCGATCCTACTGAGGAAGTTTGGAGGCTGCAGAGACCCCAGGAGTCTGTGTTTATCTATGGATACCAGGTCATGAGCCACCTCCGTGAGTATGAAGAAGCAAGCAAGACCATCAGGAGGAGCTGCGCTGCACAAGCACCAAAGCTGCAGGTGCCTTCAAGCTGAGGAAGAATCAGCTCCACGTGGAGATAAAGAAACTTGAAACATAAAATCAATGAGCTCGAAATAAGAAAAGCATTCATTAGAAAGAAGATTGTCCCTTTCAAGGAAAAATTAATTAATGAACACCGATTCTGAGATATGGCTGATAACAGAGAGCAAATGCAGATGGGGCTGCAGCCTGAAAGCCAGATGGATAATGAGAGTGATGATGACGAGCAGAAAGCCCCACCTGGCAGCCTGCAAAGTCACCCACAGGCCACGTGCAGTGAGCTCCATGCAGGACAGGCGTCACAATTCTGCCGGCTCTAGGGAGGACAGTGACAACAGCGGCCAGGGAGGGGTGCTAATGGCTGAGAGAAAGCTCCTGAAGTCCCTGATGTACCTTCAGAATTTCCATCTTGGTGATGATTTGCTAGAGGAAAGCCAAAACCTCTTTCAGAGATTCTCCACAAGGGGATATCCTAAAAGGGTGTTGCATAAGGCTTTCAATAGGGCTAAAATGACAAATCAAGATTGGTTATTGGATGTGGCCCCAAAAAGGATGGAGGAGCCAATAGTGAGATTCATAGGGACCTATTATGAGAAATCCACTGAAGCATTTGTTATCTTACGCAAGTATTGGCCCATTTTGAGAGCCGATCCTGATTTGAAAGATGTAGTTGAGGGATATCCCTCCATTACGTATCGCAGAGGGAAAAATCTTAAGGACTTTCTTACACACAGTTATTATACTATGTGTGAAAATAGGCGGATGTAGGATCTTGCAATTTTTGTAAATACCTTTCATACATGAGGGAATTCTGTAATCCCGTTGATAACAAGGTATATTAAATCAGGGACAGCATAAATTGTAAGACCAAGGGGGTAGTCTATGCGATTGTGTCCATGTCCACGACTATATGTGGGAAAAACAATTCAGGAACTAAGGAGGAGAATTTCTAAACATATCAGTTCAATTAATATAAAGAGGGAGGCACCATTATCATCGCATATGAGGAACGTACAAGCTGACGATCCTCTACAATTCAGAAAATATGAGGATCAGACATCTTTATCTTGGCCCTAAAAGGGCAATCTTGATAAATTGTTACTTCAAGAGGAGTGTAGAT
Source organism: Oophaga sylvatica (assembly GCA_033576555.1). NCBI lineage: Eukaryota > Metazoa > Chordata > Amphibia > Anura > Dendrobatidae > Oophaga > Oophaga sylvatica. The sequence goes on along the minus strand of JARQOD010000001.1, from coordinate 490,207,753 downwards.
GGATATTTAGATTGAGAAGTCGTAGCCCCCTTGGTCTTAATGAGGGTTTTTCTTTCTCTGCTTTTTGAGGATTGAGACTCTAGTGAGTTCTCAATGTGGTTTTGGTATATTGCTGAGAGAGAGCCTGTCCATTCCTCCAAATAATTTTTGCTGCCTTGAAGAACAATAGGACCTATTTTACATGGGGAGATATATGCAGATATCTTTATTGACTTATGAGATTGGTTCTTTATTAATTTACCTTGCAATTAGTATTTACAAACAGGTATGATGAGAATTAAATGGAATAGGTACCGGGATGTCTGCAGTATTCTTCTCTGAATTGGGAGAGATACCTCCTTTTTATTTGTGATAACATCGGCGTAGAGAACCATCAGGTCTCTTTGCGCATGCACGAATACGGCTGAAAATGACATGCGCGGTGGTCTCTCTGGGTCCGCGTGTTCCAGAGGAGAGGGCGTGTGCGCGGATAGCGGGACGGGAGATTCCCCGGAAGGAATTGCTGTTCTATCAACGCCGTTAGCTATCGAAAGGAGGTGATAGATGCAAGATAAGGGTGAGCACCAATAGCAGACTCCAGGAAGTGAAGGTGTATCTTTGTTCTCCTTCCCCGATGCGGATAACGCTGTACTGCGTCGTATGGTGATGTAGGAAAATGACCATATGAAGTGCCCTGTGAGCACCTTTTGCGACGTTTAGGAGCACTATAGAACAATATTGTTATGTTACGGTAGCTGAGGAGTGCAGGTAAAAAAGGAAATACACCAGAGCAGTTGGAATCTATGAGATTGCAGTACCCTGACTAACCACCGCAACTTGAGGCAGCCGTGGAGCGTTCCTACGATGGTCCTAGACGCCTCGTCACAGCCTGAGAAACTAACTACACCTAAAGATAGAAATAGGAAAGCTATCTGCCCCGGAGCAGAACCCCAAAGATAATAGAAAGCCCCCAAACATGTAATGGTGGTTAGACAAGAGGAAATACTGACACAGAAAGAAAATAGTATGAGCAAACGCTGGGGCCCAAACTATCTAAATAGAAAAGGACAGGAAGGGTACTTACTGCAATCCCAGAAAACCCTGAAAAACACCAACTCTACTAATTTCAAAATCACCTGAGATCACACGACCTCTACCACCTAAATTAGTTCTCTGGTGTAACAAAAACAGCAGCCACTGAAAAAACTGCAAAAAGCAAAAGTACAAAACACAGTGGCTGGACTAAACTGAGAGGGCAAAAGCCCCCGGAGGGGACCCAGAAGGCCCCCACAGAAGTGCAGGACAAAATGCAAAAATATAGCAAAAACACAAAATAAGAAATTGTCTTATCTGATAGCAGGAGATGCAGACACGACACAGCAGGCTACAAGGGAAACTGGAAAGAAGGATTCAGACCAGAACAATTGATCACCGGCAACCCTGATGGGAAAATGATTCCCTTAAATAAGACCAATCAGTTACACCTGATTCCCAATCCTCACTAGTACCGCTTGTAACCACCAGAGGGAGCCTCTGCTCAGAACTCATCTCAAACCCATTCACAACAAATATAAGGGACGTGTACATTATTTTGGGATTGTATACTCCATAAGATGAGCTGTTATTGACTTAATGTGTTGTATGCTTTGATTTGTCAATCCCAAGTTGTCTCTGATTAATGACATCATACCAGGTCTTTTAAAAGATCCGGTCACCCATGTGTTTACTCAGTCTAGCCTCATACCCTTATTAAGACAGTTAAGCTGGCAAAACATATTGGGGAGGCATAGGAGTGAATTTTAATAACAAGTTAGGAGTGTAGCAATAAATCTGATTAGGGATATAGGTAGCAGCTGCACCATTCCCACAGATCAAATGAATACTACTATTGGGGAAACTATATAAATAATCAAATTGATCAGATGCTCTTACAATACTCAATGTTTTCCTATTTGGTGACAAACACACACTGACTTTGCGATTTTAATCTTGCTATTTGTTCAATGAAAGTTATGTTTTATTATAGTCTTTAGTTCAGGATTAGTTGCCTTTGGCAAATTGTAATTAATGATTTGCCAGAGGAGGCACCTGGGGGCCAGAAGACTAACTAAGTCAAACAAGACCACCAAGCCAAAGCTGCAGGAAGCGGTAAGCTATGTGTATGCCCCCCTCCCTGTACTCCCTGAGTCGTCCTCAGGGTTAGCTCGTTGTATAAAACCCGTTGCCCAGCCCAGCTTGAATTCTGCTGTGGATCCGGTGCAAAGGCACAGGGAGTGAGGCGCAGATCTCTATTTCTGCTTGTAGTAGCGGGGACGTAGCAGGAGGTGCATTAGGTGAGAGGCTGGACAGTGAGGGCTGCCCGACGGTGGGTGTACGGTCTGGCCACGATACTGTTGTGCGCTCCTCAGTGTCAGGGTCAGCTCCCGTAGCCTCGGCACCTCTGAATGCTGTTGCCGCTAATCACTTAGTTGAGAACTAGCGGCAGTGTGAGGGGGTTGCCGGGGCTAGGAGTTTCGGTCCTTTTAAAGTCCTATTTTGTGTTGGCACCACTGTTCAGCAAGATACTGCTATTGTAGTGACCAGAAAAACCATTATTAATGTATGTTATATGGTAATTGTGCTCTATTTCTTACATAATTTCAATTGTCGCACCGCCTTGTGAGATGCAGAGCCTAGTTTCTCAGAGGATGGTTCAGTCACGGTGGCTCCGATGGCTCTAACAATCCCTAGGTTAGATGGCAATTATAAAGGGGGGGAGATGACTGATATATGAGACTGTGAGGGATGTTAATGCCCGTAAGGTGTGAGGCTGCGGACTAAAGAATCATGCACCGAGGGTCCTGTGCAAACTTGAAAGCTGAATTTTACTGAAGATTGGTAACATTTCTTATATTTTCCAACATAACAGTCACGGGTAGCAGATATACTTTTTCTTACTCACTGCGACTATCAAAACCTTTTCTCGGTCCCGGCCTTGGGAGCATGGCAGTAAATTTCATTATACTAACAGTGCTGCGGGTAGGGGAAGGATCAACCTGATCAAATTAAGGTCGGTTGATCCTTCCCCTACCCACAGCACCGTTAGTTGTTTTAACAGAGATGATCATGGAAGAGGAAGTTAAGCTGGCGATTGAAGGGCTTGCCCTAAAGAAATCTCCCTGTCCAAATGGATAAACATCTGAATTCTTTAGGATCTTTAAGGACGCCTTGGTTCCCCTCTTGACTGAGGTATTCAATGAGTGTCTTTCCTCAGGCGCTCTGCCGAAGACAATGAGAAGGTCTGCCCTGATGATCTTGTCAAACGGTAAGGACCCATCTAACGTTGAGTATTGGCATCCCATAGTACTTCTCAATGCATACAAGAAGGTTCTGACAAAGGTGCTGTTTAATTGGCTGGTGAAATGTACACCCTGACTCCTTTCGGAGGCCCAGCATTGCTCTCTTCCAGGCCGAAGCACATTTAGTGCGGTGCTCGGTGTCCGAGAGGCAGTGGAGGAGGGTAGGGCTGGTCACTGGAAGGGGTTACATGTTGTCACTGGACCAGTTTAAAGTGTTTGATCAGGTTAATCACGAGTACTTCTCTCTGTCCTTCTGAGATATGGCCTGCCGGGGGAGTTTGTTGACAGGCTTAAGACCTTGTACAGTGGGGCAGAAAGTTTCCTGCTTGTGAACGGTTGGATTGGCAGCTCTTTTGAGGTTGGGTCTGGTGTTCGCCAAGGTTGTCCCTTGAGCCCGCTGCTGTATGTGTTTGCGATAGACCCACTTTTTAAGAGGGTGGAACGTGGACCATTGGCCGGGATTGGGATGGACTGGGCAGCACCGGAAGCCACTCTGAGGGTGGTGGCGTATGCTAATGATGTCACTGTTTTTGTTTCCTCTCACAAGGAGGCAGAGTGGCTGATGTCAGAGGTAGATCAATACTCGGAGGCATCTGGCTCCAAGATCAACCGGGATAAATGTGAGAGTCTCTGGATGGGAGGAGGAGATCCTGGTTTTTATCTCCCGGACACCCTTCCTGGACCCAAAGTCTCTGCAAAAGTCGTTGGCAAAGAATTTGGCCAGTGAGATTACCCTAAACAAAACTGGGACAGCAAGCTTGAGATCGCCACTCAGAAGGTGAACCAATGGAAGGGTTGGTCTTTGACCCTAAGGGAAAGGGTAAGCCTGATCAAAACTTACCTGCTCCCTTTACTGATTTATCTGGGCAGTGTGTGCATCTTGCCAGAGCCTCTCTGGACTCAGGTCTACAGTTTGTTCTTCCAACTGTTATGGAACTATAGATTGAACCTGGTGAAGAGAGAGGTGACTTACCGTACGATGAGACTAGGAGGGTTGTGTATGGTCAACTGTGTGGTATTCCTTGTGGATACCTTCATTAAAGAGAACCTGTCGGAACGATCGTGCGCAGTAACCAACAAACAGTAACAGTAACCTACAGTGGTTAGGTATCACACGTGGAACACATGGTGCTTAGTATCTACGCAATGGAAATCCACAGTGGACGAGGTGTTTAGGCCATACTCGGTGACCTGGTGAAGGTGCGCTCTCTGAGTATGAGAGACTGGCACACATAGGGGCGCTCCTCTGAGAGCTTCTTTTAGTTGCCCTAGTGGTCATCTCCTTTTGGTGGGGGCTGCTGCTGACACTGTAGATTTTTGTTTGATCGCTGTACAGTGATGTAGGGCTGCAGGCGCCGAACTTGGGCTTTGTGATTTGTGGTTATTGTAGTGTTTGTTGCTGTATATATTGTATATAGGGATATAGATTTGGGTGTGTTAGGTTGGGTGGTGGGAAAAGGAGGGAGGTGGGTTCATTTTGTGGGACAGCTGGGGTGTTTGGGGGAAAAACTGGCACTGCCTGATCTGGTCTATTTATGTTGGACATGGACTGCGATGCAGGACCAGCTCTCAGGTCAGTGCGGGGGCTGGGAATGGTGGGCTTGAGTGTGGTTGGTGGTTATTTTAGTTTAGTCTTGCATATATCTGTATAGTTAGTGTTTATTTTATACATAAAATAATAATAAAAAAGTTTATGTATGTTTTTTGTTTGCTATTGTTTATTTTATTTGTTTGTGGTTATTATTTTATTTGGTAACCGGACCGGTAGGTGTAAGTATTTATTATTAGTTATTATGTATATATGTATAATATTTGTGAGGAGAGAATGAGCGGCCGGACCAGTTTCATTATAGTGATTATTTTCTGGTTTATATTTTTGTTTCTGTTATTATTCTTGTTATGTTTTTCATTTTTATAATAAAAGATCTACAGGATGTAACTCAGGATCAGTAATGTAATGTATGTACACAGTGACTGCACCAGCAGAATAGTAAGTGCAGCTCTGGAGTATAATACAGGATGTAACTCAGGATCAGTAATGTATGTACACAGTGACTGCACCAGCAGAATAGTGAGTGCAGCTCTTAGGTATAATACAGTATGTAACTCAGGATCAGTAATGTATGTACACAGTGACTGCACCAGCAGAATAGTGAGTGCAGCTCTAGGGTATAATACAGGATGTAACTCAGGATCAGTAATGTAATGTACAGTGGCATGTAAAAGTTTGGGCACCACTGGTCAAAATTAGTGTTATTGTGAACAGTTTAGCAAGTTGAAGATTAAATGCTCTCTAAAAGGGCTAAAGTTAAAGATGACACATTTCTTTTGTATTTTAGGTACACAGTGATGCACCAGCAGAATGGTGAGTGCAGTTCTGGAGTAAAATACATGAGGTAACTCAGGATCAGTACAGGATCAGTAATATAATTTATGTACACAGTGACTGCACACAGAATTGTGAGTGCAGCTCTGGAGTATAATACAGGATGTAACTCGGGATCAGTAATGTATGTACACAGTGACTGCACCAGCAGAATAGTGAGTGCAGCTCTGGAGTACAATACAGGATGTAACTCAGGATCAGTACAGGATCAGTAATGTAATGTATGTACACAGTGACTGCACCAGCAGAATAGTGAGTGCAGCTCTGAGGTATAATAAAGGATGTAACTCAGGATCAGTACAGGATCAGTAATGTAATGTATGTACACAGTGAGTTCACCAGCAGAATAGTGAGTGCAGCTCTGTTCAGCTGCTGCTCATTGTGGTGATTGTGGGTGCGGTCGACAGTGATTCTGCTGTGTGCTCCTGACCTTCAGAGAACCACCACCTCTCCACCCAGGGACCTGCTCTCTCCTACCCAGGGAGGAGTGGGTTTCCTAGGATGAGTGAAGGAGCCAAGTCCCAGGCTTCTGTTTCCCGGGCCAGGCCTGCGGGGGGCAGAAGAAACCAGCAACCGGCCTGCACATCAGAGGACTTGGGGGTGAGACGCTCCACCAGGAGTCGCAGCAATGTGGCTCCTACTCCTCCAAGTCTGCAGAAACCCAGAGAAGCCGCAAGGCTTCCAACATGGAGGAGAAGCCTGCCAGCAGCGTGCAAGATGGCGGTCCTTCTGGAGGAAAGCTGAGTGCTCACGGAGGTGAGGCCGACCTCACTGAGGAGGGTTGGGCGCTGCAGAGACCCCGGGAGTCTGTGTCCACCTATGCCTCCCGGGTCATGAGCCACCTCCGTGAGTATGAAGACGCGAGTAAGACCATCAGGAGGCTCCGGGAGGAGCTGCGCTGCACAAGCGCAAAAGCTGCAGGTTCCTCCAAAGCCAGAAAGAATCAGCTCCAGGCGGAGGTAAAGAGACTAAAGCTTGACATTAATGAGCTGGAGGTTAGGAAAGCCTTCATAAGAGAGAAGAGTGGTCCCTTTAAAGAAAAACTAATAAATGAAGACAGATTCAGAGAAATGGCTGATAACAGAGAGCAAAGGTAGATGGGGCTGCAGCTTGAGAGCCAGGTGGATGATGATGATGATGATGACCAGCAGAAAGTCCCGCCTGGCAGCCTGCAAAGTCACCCGCAGGCATGTGCAGCGAGCTCCCTGCAGGACAGGCGACATTAACATCTGGTCACAGTCCTGCTGACTCTGGGGAGGACAGTGACAACAGCGGCCAGGGAGGGGCACTAATGGCAGAGATCAAGCTACTGGAGTCCCCAGTGTGCCTTCAGAATTTCCATCTTGGTGAAGATTTACCAGAGGAGGCACCTGGGGGCCGGAAGAAAAAGACAAAGACCACCAAGCCCAAGCTGCAGGAAGCGGTAAGCTATGTATATGCCCCCCCTTCCTGTACCCCCTGAGTCGGCTGCAGGGTCAGCTCGCTGTATAAGCCCCGTTGCCCAACCCAGCCCGGGTTCTGCTGTGGATCCGGTGCAAAGGCGCGGGGAGATTACAAAGCACGGTAGTGAGGCGCAGAGCTCCGTCTCTGCTTGTAGTAGCGGGGACGTAGCAGCAGGTGCATCAGCCGAGAGGCTGGACAGTGAGGGCGGCACGGCGGCGGGCGAACGGTCAGCCCACGATACTGTGGTGCGCTCCTCAGTGGGAGGGGGGAGCGGCCCAGTGTCGGGGGCAGTTCCGGTAACCTCGGCGCCCCTGAATGTTGTTGCCGCTGATCACTTAGTTGAGAAGCGGCGGCAGTGTGAGGGGGTTGCCGGGGCTGCGAGTACCGATCCTCCCAAAGTTCTTTTTTGTGTTGGCGCCGTGGTCAACAAGATCCTGATATAAAGGATCAGCGGTGCCTCACAGCAGCTAAGGATCAGCGGCGCCTGATACCAGCAGTAAAGCAGCGGAAAATATCAACTGATGATGCGGAGGGTGCACGCAAGACCAGGGGTGAGGTTGCCTCCAGTGATGTGGAGGAGACTGAGCCCCTTGTGCCTGATGATGCGGAGATTAAAATGTCGCCCCCTGGTGTCACTGGTCCAGCAGGAGTGAATGTGGTGGGGGGTACGAATGTGGAAAATTCTCTCTCTAGTGGTGTGGCTGCTGGTTTGGTGGAGGGTGAGGGTGTTATGGAGGTGGTTCATGGTGAGACTGTTGGTGTGGATGTGATCACTGGTCCGGTTGCCCCCCCGGTGGTGGCAGAACCCATGAGGAGTTATGCCACTGTCACCTCGTCTTCGGGCTCTGGAGATGGCATGTTGCAACGGCGTCTCCTGGGGGCTCTAAAGAAGGGGGAGAGATCACTAATGGTAGAGGGTCGAGAGGTTGATCTATCCTTCTGGATAGAGAGGCATGGCCTCGGGGCCTTCCGAGAGCAAAACGGTGGGGATACAGTGTGGTCCCTCCCAACAGCCGGGCCGGGTAGTGTGCGTAGGAATGTGGTCCGTCTTCGGTGGAGGGGCAATGATGCGTGTCCTCCAAGGTCTAAGGTTGTGGAGCTCCTGCTGAAGATGGGCTTCAAGGCGATTGACATCTATGCCTTGATACATCCCTATTCCACGCCTGAGTTTGATGTCAGCTTTGTTCGGCCGGAGGGGCTTGAGCTCTTCTGGTCGAATTATGAGTTGGCAAAAAATGAGCCCGGCTGGCAAGACTTTGCCATTCAGGTGGTGTCTCGCCAAAACCAAGTCAAGAAAGTGACCATGATAACTTGTAACGAGTCTCTTTCTTGCTATGACATCATGACGTGGCTTGGCCGATATGGAGAGTTGGTGGAAATGCCAAAGAAGAACCGTGATGAGTTTTGTATCTGGTCAGGGGCCTGGATGTTTATGGTAAAACTTAAGCGTTCAGGTGGTACGGTTGCCCACATTCCATCATCTGCCTTCCTGGGTAGGGATCGTATCCAGGTCTTCTACCAGGGGCAACCGAAGCTCTGTCACAAGTGCGGCGACACCACACACTTTAGTGCAAACTGCACTGTGCAGAAATGTGCATTGTGTGGGGATGTTGGCCATCTTGCTGCATCTTGTGTTGTGATTAGGTGCCACCTGTGTGGTGACTTAGGTCACCCATTCAGCCGTTGTCCTCGCTCCTTTGCTAATGCAGTCGTGACTCTGGTGGGAGAAAGCCGTGAGGCTGATTCTGCTGGGGAAGGGACTAACAGGGGTGAGGGAGCTGAGGGGCCAAGGAGGAAAAGCAATAAAAAGACACCTGCCCAGCTGAGGCGTCTAGACAAGCGCAGACAGGAGAGGGAGCTGGGCGAGCCCCGGGCTACTAGGGCGGCCCCTGTCCTGGACGCCAGTCTTGCTGCTGAGGCCCCGAGGGATGATGAGTTGAATGAGGAGATCAGGAGGATCCACAGGGAGGAAAGCGCCACTGCCTCGGAATCCTCCCATTATGAAAGTATGGATGAGGATAATAGGCTGTGGCTAGAGAACAAGCGTAAGCTTGGCACCAAAAAGAAGAGAAAGAAGGGAGATAAAACATCTTCTCCCGCTCTGACCAAGGTACCTAAGGAAGGAAAAACTGACTCCCCTCTGCTTGGTCTTTCTAACCGGTTCCAAGCCCTGGAGAACATCTCTTCCTCTGAGGATGAATCTGAGGGTGAGGTTCCGGCTTGCCGAGTCTCCTTCTTCTAGGGATGTAAGGTCCTTGGAGGGAGGGACTGGCTCAGAGTCCGGAGACGATGACGATAAACAGGAAAAACACGCTGGAATGGACACCTCTGTGTCATTAAAGAGGGTTAAGGATTCCTCCTCTGAGGCGGAGAATAAGGGGAGTGGGAAGAAGAAAGCCATTTAACTCAATCACCAATGATGGCGGTACCCAGTCCGTTGACGCTGGCGTCCATTAATGTCGCCAGCATAAAGTCAAATACATCTAGATTTGCGGCCTTTGATTTTCTCAGCCGGGTTGAAGCTGACATATTCTTTTTGCAAGAGACCAGGCTGCCGAACATGGCCGACGTCTTTAAGGCTAAGAGGGAGTGGAGACTCGGGCCCTCCTATTGGTCTCTTGCGGCCGAGCCGTATAGCGGAGTGGCGGTCCTTTTTACCGCACCGGTGGAATGCCGACGGGTTATTGAGTTAGAAATGGGGAGATGCCTGATCTTAGATGTCCTCATGAAGGGACAAGAGCTCCGGCTCATTAACATCTATGGTCCCCAATCTAAGTGGGACCGGAAATGTCTCTTTATGAGGATCAAGCCCTACCTTTTTACAAGTTGGCAAGTTGTCTTTGGAGGGGACTTCAATGCTGTCACGAGGCCCCGCGATAGAGGAGGTTCCAGAGATAAGCTGACTTATGATAGCGTCGCCCTTAATAGTATAGCTAGTGAGGCTCGCCTGGTGGATGTCCACATCCGCAACACCCCAGGCCACGAGGGGTTCACCTATCATAGAGGTAACTGTAGGTCCAGAATAGATAGGTTTTATTTAAAGGAGGAAGCTGTCTCTTCAGCAGTGTCTGTTGTTGAGGTGGAGTTCTCCGACCACTGTTTAATTTTGTTTTCTCTGAATGTTACAGAAACCCTCCGGATGGGAAGAGGCTTTTGGAGGCTCAATTCATCTCTCATGAAAGAAGCGGAGATAAGACAGTCCTTTGAGGATTTTCTTCAGAGCCAGGTACCCTTACTGGATCTTTGTAGTAGTAAGTCAGAGTGGTGGGAGATGTTCAAGAAAAGGGTTGCGAGATTATTCCGCCAGCTCTCGAGCCTCAGAAGTCTGAGCAGGTACCGCCTGTATCAGGGTCTGAGGAGGAAACTCGAGCATCTTGTCTCAACTGGAGGTAGCCCTGAGGAGATCTCCAGAGTGAAATCTTTGCTTATGAGGTGTCAGTATGATAGACACGCATCTTTGGTTTTTGAGAGGGATTACGGGAAGTACCGCTCGCCCGACCCTTACAGAAACTGCAAGATGTCAGTGAATAGTAAAGTGGTTACAGGACTGATCGACACTACGGGGTCCCTGAGGCGATCCAGATCAGGGATCCTGGAGGTCGTCAGATGCTTCTACTCACACCTCTTGGGGAAGAGGGATCTTGATTGGGATGAGATGTCGGCTTTCCTGGCCGAAGCCATCCCTGAGCCAGGGGTAGACCCTCTCTTGATGTTTTGACAGAGATGATCAGAGAAGAGGAAGTTAAGTTGGCGATTGAAGGGCTAGCCGCCAAAAAATCGCCTGGTCCAGATGGCTTAACATCTGAATTCTATAAGACCTTTAAGGACGCTTTGGTTCCCCTCTTGACTGAGGTATTCAATGAGTGTCTTTCCTCGGGTGCTCTGCCGAAGTCAATGAGGAGGTCTGCCCTGATCATCTTGTCAAAGGGTAAGGACCCATCTTGTATTGAGACTTGGCGTCCCATAGCGCTTCTCAATGCAGACAGGAAGGTTCTGGCAAAGGTGCTGTTTAATCGGCTGGTGAAATTTGCACCTCGACTCCTTTCGGAGGCCCAGCATTGCTCTGTTCCAGGCCGCAGCACATTTAGTGCTGTGCTCTGTGTTCGAGAGGCAGTGGAGCAGGGTAGGGCTGGTCACTGGAAGGAGTGCATGCTGTCACTGGACCAGGCAAAAGCGTTTGATCGGGTAAATCACGAGTACCTCTGGTTTGTCCTTCTGAGATATGGCCTGCCGGGGGGTTTGTTGATTGGCTTAAGACCTTGTACGGTGGGGCAGAGAGTTTCCCGCTTATGAACGGTTGGATTGGCAGCTCTTTTGAGGTTGGATCTGGTGTTTGCCAGGGTTGTCCCTTGAGCCCGCTGCTGTACGTGTTTGCGATTGACCCACTTCTTAGGAAGGTGGAGCGTGGACCGTTGGCCGGGATCGGGATGGACCGGGCAGCACCGGAAGCCACTCTGAAGGTGGTGGCATATGCCGATGATGTCACCATTTTTGTTTCCTCTCATGAGGAGGCAGGATGGCTGATGTCAGAGGTAGATCGCTACTCTGAGGCATCCGGGTCCAAGATCAACCCGGATAAGTGTGAGAGTCTCTGGCTGGGAGGATGAGATCCTGGTTTTGATCTCCCGGACACCCTTCCAGGACCCAAAGTCTCTGCAAAAGTCCTTGGCATCGAATTTGGCCAGGGGGATTACCCCAAACAAAATTGGGACAGCAGGCTAGAGATCGCCACTCAGAAGGTGAACCAATGGAAGGGTTGGTCTTTGACCCTAAGGGAAAGGGTAAACCTGATCAAAACTTACCTGCTCCCTTTACTGATTTATCTGGGCAGTGTGTGCATCTTGCCGGAGTCTCTCTGGACTCGGGTCTACAGTTTGTTCTTCCAACTATTATGGGGGAATAAAGAAAAAGAGGTTTTTTCATCATAAAAAGTAATTTTTATTAAACAATCATAAAATATATTAAAAATGTACACATATATGCAAAAATTGGGGATCACAAATGCAATAAAGATATGTAAAGCAAAACCTAATAAGGGTATCAAATACAGATAATCAAACAAAGGGGCCAAATGTGCAAAAAATAGGGCATCAGGGAAAGCTGCTAAAGTGCGATATGTCTATCTGCTATATAATGCAGCATATAGATGATTTGCCCTAAAAAGCACCCTCAATCAATCATTTAATATAAATCCAGCTCATGTCCATATAGTTTGAAAGAGGCTTCTATAGCCAAGAAGATGCATAGTGCGTAACAAGAAAAATATACATGCTGCATGTCTGTTCATATATAAAACATATCAATCGCTAAGTAGCGCTCACTAAATACAAAGTATTCATGCTGCATGTCTATCTATAACATATATTAATCAATCGCTAGGTAGCGTTTACCAAATATAAGGTTAAAGGCTGGAAAAGATTGCTCATACCTCAAAGATAGGTTACAGCACCCTGACGCGCGTTTCGCCAGTTGCTTCTTCCAGAGCCTCTTTCAAACTATATGGACATGAGCTGGATTTATATTAAATGATTGATTGAGGGTGCTTTTTAGGGCAAATCATCTATATGCTGCATTATATAGCAGATATACATATCGCACTTTAGCGCTTTCCCTGATGCCCTGTTTTTTGCACATTTGGCCCCTTTGTTTGATTATCTGTATTTGATACCCTTATTAGGTTTTGCTTTACATATCTTTATTGCATTTGTGATCCCCAATTTTTGCATATATGTGTACATTTTTAATATATTTTATGATTGTTTAATAAAAATTACTTTTTTATGATGAAAAAAACTCTTTTTCTTTGTTTGGAATACTTATTTGTGGAGGTATTTTTTGTAGGCTTTTTCTATTTATGAATATATTATGGGGGAATAGACTGAACCTGGTCAAGAAGGAGGTTACTTACCGTACGAGGAGACTAGGAGGGTTGGGTATGGTCAACCTGTTGTATTCCTTGTGGATACCTTCATTAAGATCAATATTGCAAACCTCTGGAAAGAGAGGGCTCCTCCGTGGGTATTCTCCTGTAGGGGATGGTTTCAGCCTTTCTTCCAGGAATGGGAGACAGGAGGGCAAGTGAAGGATCTTCGCACACCGCATGGACATCTTCCGGCTTACGCTACCTTGGTTCTGAAGGTAATTCGCCGGTGGGGTCTGGGAATGTGGGAGATCAGGACTCTGCCAAGGAAACTCCTTGACAACAGGGTTCTGTTGACCCATTTCCAGAGGCCTCTGGCGCTCAGGGACTGCCCAAGTCGGGATCTTGGGGTGGGTTTGCATCTTTTGAATTCTATCAGGATCCCCTCGAAGTTTTGGGACTTGGCTTGGTGCTGCTTCCATGGGAAACTGTGTGTGAGGGACAATCTGAAGTGTAGGAGCTCTGAGGACAGGAATTGTCCTCGGGAGCATTGTGGTACCTTGCTGGAAAGCATGGACCATTTCCTGCTTCGTTGTCCCTTCAACACAGAGGTGTACAACAGGGTGGGCACCTCCATTGGCTGGTCTCGGCTGGCCGGTCTCTCCTATGCGGAATGGGCCTATGGAGCATTCAGAGACCTTGGTGGTCGGGACCGCTGCACCTTATTTCTAGTTAGCGCAGTGGTTAGGTATCACACGTGGAACGCACGGTGCTTAGTCTCGACGCAACGGAAAATCCTCCCAGTGGACGATGTGTTTAGGACCATACTCGGTGACCTGGTGAAGGTGCGCTCTCTGGAGTATGAGAGACTGGGCACACGTAGGGCCGCTCTCCTCTGGAGGGGCTTTTCTTTTAGTGTGCCCTAGTCTGGTCATCTCCTTTCCTGGTGGTGGGCTGCTGCTGACACTGTAGATTTTTGTTTTGTTTGATTATACAGTGATGTAGGGCTGCAGGCACCGAATCAGGGCTTTGTGATTTGTGTTTATTGCAGTGGTTTTTTTTTTTTTTTTTATATATTGTATATAGAGATATAGATGTGGGTGTAGGTGTTAGGTTGGGTGGTGGGAAAAGGGGGGAGGTGGGTTTATCTTGTAGGACTATGGGACACCGGGGTGTTTGGGGGAAAACTGGCACTGCCTGATCTGGCCTGTGGACGTTGGACATGGACTGAGGCATGAGACGCAGGACCAGCTCTCAGGTCAGTGCGGGGGTTGTGAATGGTGGGTTTGAGTGTGGGGTGGTCAGTAGCTTAATATTTTATATATTTGTATAGTTTATGGTTATTTTATTTAAAATGAAAAAAAAAAAATTAAAAAAATTAAAATAAATAAAATATGTATGTATATAGTTTTGTTTGCTATTGTTTATTTCATTTATTTGTTATTATTTTGTTTGGTGACCGGACCAGAAGGTGTAAGTATTTAATGTCAGTTATTATTCTGTATATATAATATGAGTGTGAGGAGAGAATGAGCGGCTGGACCAGTGTTCAGTATACTGATTATTTTCTGGTTTATATATTTGTTTTGTTTCTGTTATTATTATTGTTATGTTTTTCACTTTTATAATAAAAGATCTACAGGATGTAACTCAGGATCAGTACAGGATCAGTAATGTAATGTATGTACACAGTGACTGCACCAGCAGAATAGTGAGTGCAGCTCTGAGGTATAATAAAGGATGTAACCCAGGATCAGTACAGGATCAGTAATGTAATGTATGTACACAGTGACTGCACCAGCAGAATAGTGAGTGCAGCTCTGAGGTATAATAAAGGATGTAACTCAGGATCAGTACAGGATCAGTAATGTAATGTATGTACACAGTGACTGCACCAGCAGAATAGTGAGTGCAGCTCTGAGGTATAATAAAGGATGTAACTCAGGATCAGTACAGGATCAGTAATGTAATGTATGTACACAGTGAGTTCACCAGCAGAATAGTGAGTACAGCTCTGGAGTATAATACAGGATGTAACTCAGGATCAGTACAGGATCAGTAATGTAATATATGTACACAGTGACTGCACCAGCACAATAGTGAGTGCAGCTCTGTTCAGCTGTTGCTCGTTCTGGTAATTGTGGGTGTGGTTGCCACTGATCCTGCTGTGTGCTGCAGGAGCTCTAGAGAACCACCACCTCTCCACCTGGGGACTTGCTCTCTCTCCTACCCAAGGAGGGAGTGGGTTTCCTGGGATGAGCAATGGAGCCAAGTCCCAGGTTTTCTGTTTCCCGACCAGGCCGGCAGGGGGGCAGAAAAAAACAGCAACCGGCCTGCACATCAGAGGACTCAGGGGTGAGATGCTCCACCAGGAGTTACAGCAATGTAACTACTACGCACCCCGGATCTGCATAAGGCTGGCGGCTGTGGGATTGGGATTGGTTCCAGGATCCCCCCCCTGCGGGACGATGTCACTGTCCCAAGCAATATCCAGCACTAGCTGGCCTGCCTTCGGGGTAGGCGGCAATCCTATGAGGCCCAACCAGTCCTCCCATGACCCAGGGACGCTATCGATACCTGCGCTCCTGGGGCCGCTGTCCTCTGTAGTCGCCTCCGGTGACGGTGTGGCAGGATCCAACGGTACCGGTGATGAAGGTACCGGAGAGATGGGTTCAGTGGCAGCGGGTTCCGATCTCGTTGATCCCGGAGCCTCGGGTACCGGTGGTGTGGGTGCCCGGATATCATCTGCCTCTCGCTTGGCGGCCTGCCTTCTCCGTTCCAGCAGTGCATGTTTCTTTTCCAACCGACGGGCCAGCTCCTGTACTTCCCGCTCCACAGCGGCCAGGTCAACCTCCTCCTGGGAGCTGGAGCCTGTCTCTTCAGAGCCGGGGCATATCTTCTGCTTCCCGCGCTCCTCAGGCCTCCCTCCGCTCTCCATGATGGCTGCCTGGTCGACTGCCTTCTTCTTGGCTCGCTTTCCCGCCGCTGAGTGTCTCTCTACCCCCGGGGGCGGTGTCTTTTTCCTTTGCCGCCATACCAGGCTAATACACGAACTCCCCTAGTGGTTGGCCACGATGCTGTTGCATAGTAATACAGGTAGGGGAGGTTCATTCCTTTTCGCGCTCTTTCTTGTGTACCACCCACGATGGCACGCCTCATTGCATACCTCGTGGAGTAGCCATATCCGCCATCTTTACAGTCCAAATCACAGTTCAATGGCTCTAATCCTTTGCACATTCTGTTAGGCGCACAGGACCCTCATTCAAGGGTCGGTTCATCCTGTTCGTGACGCCAAAATGGATCGCCCGCCAGGGCAGTGGGATACTCGGTACCGGGCCGGTGTCTTAAAGGGATGAGTCACGGCAGCAGTGACCCAGTCCGTGGCCCTGGGTGTCCAATAAAAGGGGAATATTTACAGGGGATAATAGAGTTTGAAGTAAAGTGTTCGTGATGCCACCTGTGGTGTCTGGTCAGAGGTGACCATCGCTGCAGTGCAGATCCTCTGGGACAGGTGGTGTGATGCAGCAGAGTTGGAATAGCTTCCCACAAGTGAAGCTTGTCCCAGGGCAGAGAGATGGTGTAAAAAGTAATAGTGCTGGGAGATGTAGCAGAGTGGAGTGTGTGCTGCAGGAAGAACTTGAGAGGACACAGTCAAATGCAGTTTCCAAGGCTTTACTCACAGTTCAGGTGCGCACAGTACAGGAGCCCGCTTGGTGCCACGCTCTCCAGGTGAGGAGTCCAGCCAACTACCAGGTGGATGGAGAACACTAGTCCAAAAGCTTCCTGTCAGTATATACCTTCCCTGGCCGTCTCACTGTGCTAATTCCCACTTCTTTCTTCCTTCCAGCACCTCGCTAAGCAGTGTCCCAGTCTAGAAGCTGCGGATCCTCCAGGACAACGTGACCCAGGCGTTTCCTTGATCCTATATAGCTTTCCTTCCCGGAGAAGATGCTTGCGGCTGTGGCTGTGATCCCTAAAGTTATCACAGCTATCGGCATGCTAGCTGAGTCATAAAGTTCTCCACTAGTCTAGGGGCTGAGTCCCTTCTTCTACCTGGATTCTCCCAGCTGACGTCCGTCAGCCTGGAACGAGCCCCGCGGGTAGCCTTCAGCTGTACCTCTGAGAACCCCTTTTCCCTTCCAGGGAACCTTCCTTCTTTCTTCCTCTCTGTGAGCAGCTCCTCGAGACACGGAGCCTGCTGCACGGTTCTATCTCTTTCCCCTCTCCCATGTGGGAGAGCTGCTTCTGAGCGTCTGTCTCCTTCCTCCCTGAAGGGGAGACTGTCCTTGCTCCCCTCTAACTTCCTGCTCTGACCCACAAGCTCCACCCACCATCTAACGCCCTTTGCTAGCTGTAGACATGTTAGCTGAACTCAGCTCGTGTGTGTGATGGATGCAGTATTGCCAGAGCCAGGTGTAGTGTCTCCACCTTACCTGAAAGCTGGGATACCACATCTCTGGCTGAGATGCAGTACCTCTGTGGCGACTGGACACTCAGGGACGCCACATATGAATGAGGAAAATTCTTTGTCTAGTGGTGTGGTTGCTGGTTTGGTGGAGGGTGAGGGGGTTATGGAGGTGGGTAATAGTGATAATGTTGGTGTTGATGTATGCACTGGTCTGGTTGCCCCCCGGTGGTGGCAGAACCCATCAGGAGTTATGTATACATGTATATATTTATGTCGGCTTTTGTTTATTTTATTTATTGTTTGTTATTATTTTGTTTGATGACTGGACCAGAAGGTGTAAGGAGTTATTAGTCATTACTCTGTATATATGTATAATATGTGTATGAGGAGAGAATGAGCAGCTGGAACAGTGTTCAGTATACTGATTATTTTCTGGCTGATGTTTTTGTAATGTTTCTGTTTTTATTATTAGGAAAAATAGGTAGTCAGCTTACCTGGAAATAGGCTTTTCCACTTCCATTCCTGCACGGAAAAAAGGTTGAGCAACCAGTCATACAGTAGAAAAAAGTGTTCATCCAGTCCAATTCTTATCATAAAAGTTCAAAATTTATTGTCCATAATTAAAAAGTAGAATTCATGGTGTATCACAAAAAAAGAATGACTTGCACATTACAGCATCATACACATATAGCAACGTTCCCACCTAACTCCGGATCAGTACAACATCAGTAATGTAGTGTATGTATACTGTGACTACACCAGCAGAATAGTGAGTGCAGCTCTGGAGTGTAATGCAGGATGTTACTCAGGATCAGTAATGTATGTACACAGTGACTGCACCAGCAGAATAGTGAGTGCAGCTTGGAGTATAATACAGGATGTAACTCAGGGTCAGTACAGGATAAGTAATGTAATGTATGTACACAGTGACTGCACCAGCAGAATAGTGAGTGCAGCTCTGGAGTATAATACAGGATGTAACTCAGGATCAGTAATGTAATGTATGTACACAGTGACTGCACCAGCAGAAATGAGAGTGCAGCTCTGGAGCATAATACAGGATGTAACACAGGATCAGTAATGTAATGTATGTACACAGTGACTGCACCAGCAGAATAGTGAGTGCAGCTCTGGAGTATAATACAGGATGTAACTCAGGATCAGTACAGGATAAGTAATGTAATGTATGTACACAGTGACTGCACCAGCAGAATAGTGAGTGCAGCTCTGGGGTATAATACAGGCGGTAACTCAGGATCAGTAATGTAATGTATGTACACAGTGACTGCACCAGCAGAAATGAGAGTGCAGCTCTGGAGCAGGGACCGATCCTCGGTAAGATGCAGTCAGACACAGATAAGATGCAGTCAGACACAAGATAATTATATATAAAATATTGTATTCCTTCCATCGGTCCTGGGGTCGGGGGTCTGTGGATAATCTCGTACATGGCAGGCGATTATATACAGGACTCGGGGGAAGATGATCGCACCGTGATCACCTGCAGGTCATTCTGTGTAATGAGAAATAGTCAGTGCAGCCGCAGATTAGCGGAGCGGCGTGAGATAAGTGGTAATCTTGCCCCCGGCGTCAGGTTGTGGTTCTTCACAAGTCTTCTCGGAGGACGTGAGTTCTTGCTGTGAGCGGGGGGGGCGACTCAGAGACATCTCATGAAGAAGTAACTGCAGGTGCTGCGCTGGGGGCAGTCGCACAGCTTTCCTATCCGCGCTCCTCGCTTCACCGCACAAGCGTCTCCCATAATGCACTGGGAAATTAAATACACGAGAAACGAACACTTAAATACTCTGTGCTGCTGGCGCTATGCTCTTACCACTATACAATTAGATAATAAGATGAGCACACTAATCTGAAATACTCTGTGCTGCTGGCACTCTGCCCCTGGCACTACACAATTAGATAACAAAATGAGCACTGTAATCACTTAGGCTGGGTTCACATCGCGTTATGGCCCTGCGTTTAACGTATCCATTACATAGCAGCACTAACGCTATGTAACGGATGCGTTAACACACCCATTGGCCGGCATTATAGTAACGCATCCTAACGCATTTCAAATTCGGCATGTGTTAGCAATGATGCGTTACTTTGTGACGCACCCTCGAACGCGGTCTACAGCATTTACGGGTGCGTTAGGTGTAACACACAGCGAATGGACCCGTTCGCTGTGCATAGACCTGTATGGCTAACGCATGGTAACAAAATGCTACCATGCATTAGCACATATGTTAGTGCTAGGGGTTAAAAAGATGTCAAAAATGACATCAGCGTTAGCGCATCCGTTTAACGGATCCGTTAAACGGATGCCCTTAATGCAATGTGAACCTAGCCTTAAGCACTCAGTGCTGCTGTGACACCCCTCTCCCCCCACACACACACTGTATATTATGATGCTTACCTTGGGCAGCTGGATATATTTGCTCTCCCAGACAGAGCTCCGCTTGGACTGAAGTTTGTACAGAACATCTTGTAGCTCCAGAAGCTGTAACAGAGGAAACAGTAAGCAAGGTGCATCGTACATGTCCCTGATTACTGCAAAGCCTCACAGCCAATACGTTATCACGGGAAAGGGGACAGGCTGGGTGATTGCTGGGATGGGGTCTTCGATTGGTACAATGAAATGCAATGGTCCTGATACTGGGCAGATTAGGGGACTAGTGTTGGTCAGTCTGTCACTGGTGTTTAGATTGGACCTGGGACTGGGCAGGCCCGGAGATTGGTGCTGGAACCAGCTCTGAGACTGGTGCTGGGAAAAGTTCTGTTACTGATACTTGGCAGGCTCTGGAACTAGCGTTGGTTAGGATCTGTCACTGGTGCTTGTATCAGACTTGGGACTGGACAGGCTCTGGCTCTGGCACTGGTGCTCGGACAGGCTCTGGCACTGGAGCTCGGACAGGCACTGGTGCTCGGACAGGCTCAGGCAATGGTGCTCGGACAGGCACTGGTGCTCGGACAGGCTCTGTCACTGATGCTCGGACGAACTCTGGGACTGATGCTAGGACAAACTTTGGTACAGGTGGTGGGACAAGCTCTGGGACTGGTTCTAGGACAAGCTCTGAGACTGGTGCTAGGACAAGTTCTGGCATTGGTGCTGGAACAAGCTTTAGGACTGGTGCTAGGACAAGCTCTGAGACTGGTGCTAAGACAAGCTCTGAGACTGGTGCTAGGCAAAGCTCTGGTACTGGGCAGGCTCTGGGGCTAGCATTGGCTTTGTCACTGGTGCATGTATCGGACCTGTGACTGGACAGGCTCTGGCACTGGGGCTGAGACAAGCTGTGAGATTAGTTCTGACTCTGGTCCTGTGACAACCTGAGACTGGTGCTAGGACAAGCCCTTGGACTGGTCATGGGACAAATTCTGGGAATGGTGCTGGGACAAGCTTTGTTACTGGGATGAGCTATTGGACTGGTGCTGGCACAAAGTCTGTGACTGATGCTGGGCAGGCTTTTGCAGTGGTTCTGGCAGAAGCCCTGAGACTCATGCTGGGACAAGCTTTGAGACTTGTGCTATGACAAACGTGGAGACTTGTGCTGGGACAGTGTGGACTGGTGCTGTACAGATTATGTGACTGGTGCTGGCTGTGGAACTGGTGCTGGGACAAACTCTGAGACGAGTACTGGGACAAGCTCTGGCACTGGTCCTGGGACGGGCTCTGAGACTGGTGCTACGACGAGCTCTGGGATTTGGGCTGTGACAAGCTCTTTTACTGGGACGAGCTCCTGAGACTGGTGCTGGGATGAGCTTTGAGAATGGTGATGGAGCAAGGTCTGGGACTGGTGCTATGGAGTTTCTGTGACTGATGCTGGGGCAATCTCTGAGACTCGTGCTGGGACAAGTTCTGTTACTGTTACTGGGCAGGCTCTGGGACTAGAGTTAGTCAGGCTCTGCCACTGGTACTTGTAACTGACCTGAGACTGGGCAGGCTCTGGGACTGGTGCTCGGACGAGCTCTGGTACTGGTGGTGGGACAAGCTCTGGCACTGGTGCTAGGACAAGCTATAGGACTGTTGCTGGAACAAGCTTTGGGACTGGTTCTGGGACAAGCTTTGGGACTGGTACTGGGACAAGCTTTGGGACTGGTACTGGGACAAACTTTTGGACTGGAACTGGGACAAACTCTGAGACGAGCTCTGATACTGGTGCTGGGACGAGAGCTCTGAGACTGGTGCTGGGACAAACTCTGTTACTAGGACAAACTCTGAGACTGGTGCTGAGACAAGCTCTGAGACTGGTGCTGGAACTGGCGCTGTGCAGTATCTGTGACTGATGCTGGGCAGGCTGTGGGATTGGTGCTGGGGCAAGCTCTGAGACTAGTACTGTGACAAGCACTGGTGCTTTGATGAGCTCTGCTACTGGGACAAGCTCTGACACTAGTGCTGGGACAAGCTCTGGGACTGGTACTGGCACAATCTCTGACACTGGTGCCGGGAGGAACTCTGATCTAAAGTGCTCAATCAGCAGATGAAATCTGGAGTGACAGGGACTTACCAGTTCCTTCTCATTCACCCCCTGGACGTCTCTGTCGCTGTCTGCCGCCTCTGCAGATGTCGCCTCCATCAGTGACATGGTCCAGACAAGGATAAGGCACAAAGAGAAAGGGAGCAGTGGGCAGCAGTCAGCCATCACCAGCCTCACTCCTAGACAACGGGCAAACACTGACCAGTCCTCTGCCCAGCAGTGGAGATTACACCAGTGCCGTAATGTGATAATGACAGCGAGCACGGGGATAATCCTCCAGAAACGTCTCCTCTACACAGCCCACATCCTGTGATAAATGTACCCACACTGTAGTCGATCCTGGAATCAGGGCCGGTTTTAGACAAAGTGGGTCCCTGGGCAAAAGTTTAAAGCGGGGCCCCAAATTCTTACATATTGCACTAACACACAGAAACATTTCTGTTGTATTTACAAGCGCTGAGTTCAGGCAGTTAAACAAGCGTGATCGACAATATTGAAGTCGTTTGATGCTTGTTTCCCGGCCTCTTTAGGGTAGGTGCACACTGTCAGTAATTGGCAGCGCTTTGGACGCAGCTCATGTCCGCGGCCGGCTATTGAACACAAGTGAATCCTCATGTGTACACCATGTTCCAAATTATTATGCAAATTGGTTTTAAGTGTCATAGTGTTTTGTTTTGTTTTTTTTAAATGAAACCCATTGATGGTATTGTGTCTCAGGGTTCTTTGGATCACTGAAATCAATCTCAGATACCTGTGGTAATTAGTTTGCCGTGTGAGTCCAATAAAAGAAAAACTGAATGTTCCACACTATTAAGCAGGCCAGAGTTTTCAAGTAAAATGGAAACGAAAAAGGATCTCTCTGCTGCTGAAAAGCATCAAATAGTGCAATGCCTTGGTCAAGGGATGTAAACGATTAGATATTTCCCGAAAACTTAAGCGTGATTATCGTACAGTTAAGAGATTTGTTGCTGATTCTGAGCACAGACGTGTTCGTGCTGGTAAAGGCAGAAAGAGGAAGGTTTCCGCCAGGCAACTTCATAGGATTAAGAGAGCAGTTGCTAAAAGCCATTACAAACCAGCAAACAGATATTTGAAGCTGCTGGTGCCTCTGGAGTCCCTCGAACCTCAAGGTGTATGATCCTTCAAAGGCTTACTGTGGTGCATAAACCTACTATTCGGCCACCCCTAAACAGTGCTCACAAGCAGAAACGGTTGCAGTGGGCCCAGACATACATGAAGACTAATTTTCAAACAGTCTTGTTTACTGATGAGTGTCGAGCAACCCTGGATGGTCCAGATGGCTGGAGTAGTGGATGGTTGGTGGATGGCCACCATGTCCCAAGAAGGCTGCAACGTCTCTATAAGGTTGTCTCTTTAAGGATAACTGACTACAGAAATATGTCAGACAGATAACTCCCTGCTACAGATGCTTCATTATTATTATTACTATGCTTCTTCATTATTACTATGATTCTGACAATCGCTCTGCTTCATCCTCAGGTATGTCTAATGACTGCAGCAATAATATAACCCATCTTTCCTGATCCCAATGATCCTGCATCTCTCTGCTACTCTTGGTATGTCTGATGACTGCAGCAATAATATAACCCATCTTTACTGATCCCAATCATCCTGCATCTCTCTGCTACTCTTGGTATGTCTAATGACTGCAGCAATAATATAACCCATTTTTCCTGATCCCAAACATTCTGCATCTCTCTGCTACTCTTGGTATGTCTAATGACTGCAGCAATAATATAACCCATCTTTCCTGATCCCAATCATCCTGCATCTCTCTGCTACTCTTGGTATGTCTAATGACTGCAGCAATAATATAACCCATCTTTCCTGATCCCAATCATCCTGCATCTCTCTGCTTACTCTTGGTATGTCTAATGACTACTGCAATATCTTATTTCATAGATGCTAGCAGTCACTTGGCCTTTTCTGTCCATTTGGCTCTATTTCCCTTGTATTTTGTCTTCTGACTTCTAATTAATCCCCTCCTGTGTCTGTAACCAATCTGCCTGCTGGCCCTCCCTCCTGATCACACCTGACCTGTTTCATGTGCTGTTAACTTGTTATCAATTCAGACTCATAGGTCTGTCTGGACCTTGGTCGGTCTCTATAAGGATGTCTCTTTAAGGATAACTGACTACAGAAATATGTCAGAAATGAGTCAGAAGTGAACAGAAGGTACGACTAACTTTTGTTATTAAAATTTTAATTTCTTCCCCTTTCCCCCACCTTTCCCCCCTGCTGACATACGCTTACCCGTTTTGCCTCCATTAATCCCCACTTCCCTTCCCCTATCCACAAACTCTAGCCCGCAAACCAAATAAATCTCTGTTCCCTCTTGCCCCAAACCCCTAACCTCCCGGCCCCGCCCCTCACCTCAATCTCTCCTAAAAAAGACACAAACAAGTCCCCACTGCCCCTTCTCCTCTTACTTTGTCTCTCTTGCTGCTCCTCATGATGGTACAATCTCCCAACCCTGGCCCCCAGCTATCCCTCCCTTATTACCCCCTCTATCGCCCCCAACCCTTTTTAACACCCGAAATCTTTCACCAAAAATCTCCCCTTTGACGCCCCACCCCCCTGCTCCCCCTCTGGATCACTCTGGAATGCCCGCCCCTTCTGCAATAAACTCCATGTATAGACCCTTTACCTCTCATAATTTTCCTTCCTTGGCCTCACTGAAACATGGCTACACCCTCCGTCCCCCGCCCCCCCCTGCTGCGCTATTTACGGCGGCCATTCACCCACCTCCCCCCCGGCAAAAGACATGGGGAGGGGGTGGGCCTTCCCTTTCTTCTAACTGTACTTTAACCCCAAACCCATTTCCTTCCCTTATCCTCCCCTTTTTGAACTCCACTCTGTCCACTTACTCTCCCTCCCCAAAATCCAAGTGGCCCCTAATTTCCGACCCCCGGGCCGACCACTGCCTTTATTGACCCATTTTCCCACCGGCCCCCCACTTTCTGCGAATTCCCCCCAATCATCATGGGTGAGTTTAAAATCCCATTTACACCCAACCGTCGGGAGCTCCAAAAATCCTATCCCTTATTTTTTTTGGGGCTTACCCCCGTGGTCCTCCCCAGCATGCACAAAGACGGCACACACCGACCTGGCTTCCCGTCTCTGCTCCCTATCAAAATTCACAACCCCCCCTCTCCCCTATTGCCACCATCTACTACTTTCCATCCCCGTCCCCCTCACCTGTACCCATGTCCAGCAAATGCGCACCCCCTAGAAACCTTGCTCACCTAGACACCCACAAACTCTTGACTCTTTTCTACCATGGCATCCATTTTTCCCCTCCACGACACAACACGCCCTACTTTCTACAAACACCTTGCATCAGCCCTGACCGGTCGCCCCTGTATGCAAAACAGACGCAACAAACAATAGAAACCCTGGGACAATAACCCACAAAAAACTTCGGCAAGCATCCAGAATTGCTGAAGGCGCTGGAAGAAAACGTTCACAAGAGATTCCCGCCTCAAACAAGCAACACTTGATTCAAATCAGCTCTACCCCTGCTAAACAGGCCTACTTAATCCCTTTATCTTCCTTATCCCCAAAACCCCAAAAAATTTTTCAATATTTAACCCCCCTCCGCCCACCACTGCCCCCCCCTCCTTCCTTATCTCTGTGGGGGCTTCGCCATGCACTTTTAAAAAAAAAGAAACCAAAAACCCGGAAGTCTTTATTCAACCACCCCAACCCCCCTTTTTATATCACCAATCCCCAAAACCCCTAACCCCTTTCCCCAAAATCAGGAAGGGGAGCGTCATTTCTACCAAATCAACCTCACCACTTGTGCCTCGACCCCATCCCATCCCACCTCCTCCCCAACCCCGCCCCCCACCCC
>JARQOD010000001.1:490140510-490181890 GCA_033576555.1 Oophaga sylvatica | reverse complement strand
ACAAAAGTCCTATTAGATATCTGTTGTTTACATTATAGTTATGCAAGGCAACTAGGTCACAAGAATATAAACAATAATTCTGCAACTTCAGCTCTTTTAATCATGATTATCATAATTATCATATTTACACTAGAACAGCCAATAATCTAGCAGCTTTTAATTGTATGTTAATTGACTAACCAGCCCCTTTTTGTAAACGTATAAAAACTTGAAACAATAATAAATGTATGTCTTTGACGAACTGTTATACTGACACTTTCGTGTGGACAGTCCTCATTTCGTTCTGAGCGCTCAAAAAGACATTATATAGAGATTTGGACATGGCAAGCAGCAAACACAGGATATTTTTATCCTAATTAAATTTCCATATCACACCACACTTACATCATACACCACTACTCACTAATGCACTAACATCACACACGCTCACACACACAGTACTTACCTCTCCTCCTCATTCCCCCGCTGCTCTGGCTTCTGCAGAGTGTCTCAGCTCCACTTCTGGCACACGCTGCTGAGTCAGTGGTGGAGTGATGCCGATAAGTTGAATGCGTGATGCGGAGGGGGGAGGGGCAGCGTGGCACCGGGCCCCTCTTACTCATGGGCCCTATAGTGGCTGGCTGGGGGCACCTGGATGAGCTGGGGCCTAGGTGGCTGCCTGGTCTGCCTGCCCCTAACGCCGCCCTGCCTGAAATGTATGATACTGTCTACTGTATCCAATCCTATTGAGTTTGATACTGCCTACCATATTTAATCCTATCCTGTGCTATACTGCCTGCCGTATCTAATCCTGTCCTGTGCGATAATGCCTGCCGTATCTAATCCTATCCTGTGCGATATTGCCTGCCATATCTAATCCTATCCTGTGCTATACTGCTTGCTGTATCTAATCCTATCCTGTGCGATATGCCTGCCATATCTAATCCTATCCTGTGCTGTACTGCCTGCTGTATCTAATCCTATCCTGTGCGATACTGCTGTCCGTATCTAATCCTATCCTGTGCGATACTGCGTGCTGTATCTAATCCTATCGAGTGTGTTACTGCCTACTGTATCTAATCCTTTCATTTGTATCTATGTTCATCTGTTTATCTACAATAGATGATGATGTTCCTACCTCTTTTGACTCTCCTCTCTGCTGCTGCCTGCAGGCAGTGATCACTATCGCTTGTACCCGCTGTGTCAACGCTGGTCTCGTCTCCTGCATTATTGGGGTTTATTGTCTAAAATAGTGACGTTTTAGTGATCTCGTTTGCGATCTCGTTTAGTGTGGCATACCCTTTACTCTGTAATTGTCGTCTCCTATCAGATTCTGTTTCTTTGTCTCAGCTTCACGTTTTATCTCCACGATAACAGAGCTAAGATACCAGCCTCTCCACCTTCCGCAACCGAGGCCAGAACACTCTGAATATTCCCGCAAAGATACATTACTGAAATGCTACTGTGTATGACAGATATAACACCAGAACAATGTACTAGGAGCAGTATTATAGTAGTTATATTCTTATACATAGTGGGCAGTTTCATAGTAGTTATATTCTTGTACATAGGAGCAGTATTATAGTAGTTATATTCTTGTACATAGGGGCAGTATTATAGTAGTAATATTCTTGTATATAGGAGCAGTATTATAGTAGTTATATTCTTATACATAGGGGCAGTATCATAGTAGTTATATTCTTGTACATAGGGACAGTATTATAGTAGTTTATTCTTGTACATAGGGGCAGTATTATAGTAGTTATATTCTTGTACATAGGGGGCAGTATTAGTAGTTATATTCTTGTACATAGGGGCAGTATTATAGTAGTTATATTCTTGTACATGGGGCAGTATTATAGTATTATATTCTTGTACATAGGGGCAGTATTATAGTAGTTATATTCTTGTTACATAGGGCAAGTATTATAGTAGTTATATTCTTGTACATAGGAGCAGTATTATTGTAGTTATATTCTTGACATAGGGGCAGTATTATAGTAGTTATATTCTTGTCATAGGGGCAGTATTATAGTAGTTTATTCTTGTACATAGGAACAGTATTATATAGTTATATTCTTGTACATAGGGGCAGTATTAGTGTTATATTCTTGTACATAGGGCAGTATTATAGTAGTTATATTCTTGTACATGGGGCAGTATTATAGTAGTTATATTCTTGTACATAGGGGCAGTATTATAGTAGTTATATTCTTGTACATGGGAATTATTATAGTATTATATTCTTGTACATAGGGCAGTATTATAGTAGTTATTTCTTGTCATAGGGGCAGTATTATAGTAGTTATATTCTTGTACATAGGGGCAGTATTATAGTAGTTATATTCTTGTACATAGGGGACAGTATTATATAGTTATATTCTTGTCATAGGGCAGTATTATAGTAGTTTATTCTTGTACACTAGGGCAGTATTATAGTAGTTATATTCTTATACATGGGGCAGTATTATGTGTTATAGTCTTGTACATAGGGGCATATTATAGTAGTTATATTCTTGTACATGGGGCAGTATTATAGTAATTATATTCTTGTACATAGGGGGCAGTATTATAGTAGTTATATTCTTGTTCATAGGGGATAGTAATTATAGTAGTTATATTCTTGTACATAGGAGCAGTATTATTGTAGTTATATTCTTGTACATAGGGGCAGTATTATAGTAGTTTATATTCTTGTCATAGGGGCAGTATTATAGTAGTTATATCCTTGTCCATAGGCGACAGTATTATAGTAGTTATATTCTTGTACATAGGAGCAGTATATAGTAGTTATATCTTGTACAAGGAGGCAGTATTTAGTAGTTATATTTTTTACATTGGGGCAGTATTATAGTAGTTATAGTCTTGTACATAGGGGCAATTATTGATAGTGTTATATTCTTGTCATGGGCATATTATAGTAATTATATCTTGTACTAAGGGGCAGTATTATAGTAGTAATATACTTCAGTTCATAGGGGGCAGTATTAAAGAAATTATATTTGTACATTGAGACATATTAAGAGTTAAAATTCTTTTATTAGAGGGCGATATTATGTATTTTATTCTTGTTCATAGGGCAGTATTATAGTAGTTATATCCTTGTCCATAGGCCAGTATTATAGTAGTTATATTCTTGTACATAGGAGCAGTACTATAGTAGTTATATTCTTGTACATAGGGCAGTATTGTAGTAGTTATATTTTTGTACATAGGGGGCAGTATTATAGTAGTTATATTCTTGTACATAGGGGCAGTATTATTGAAGTTATATCCTTGTCGATGGGAGCACTATTATAGCAGTTATATCTTTGTCTATAGGGGCAGTATTATAGTAAAGAAAGCCAAAAAAGTCCAGCGCATAAGCTTCAAGCAAATACCTCTACTGGATCACGGTGAGTAGAGCAGAATAAAAAACATCTAGATAGTCGCAGCTATCTGAGAAAAAACATTAAAAACATCTTCAGAAGATGTTTTTTCTCAGATAGCTGCGACTATCTAGATGTTTTTTATTCTGCTCTACTCACCGTGATCCAGTAGAGGTATTTGCTTGAAGCTTATGCGCTGGACTTTTTTGGCTTTCTTCACTTGAATTCTTCAGTGCACCTGGAGTTTCCGTGTGCTGCTTCATCCAGGTGAGCTGAATTTATTTGCTTCATCATCAGTATTATAGTAGTTATATTCTTCTACATAGGAGCAGTATTATAGTAGATTATAATCTTGTACATAGGAGCAGTATTATAGTATTATATTCTTGTACATAGGGCAGTATTATAGTAGTTATATTCTAGTACATAGGAGCAGTTAGTATAGTAGTTATATTCTTGTACATAGGAGCAGTATTATAGTAGTTATATTCTTGTACATAGGAGCAGTATTATAGTAGTTATATTCTTGTACATAGGGGCAGTATTATAGTAGTTATATTCTTGTACATAGGGCAGTATATAGTAGTTATATTCTTGTACATAGGAGCAGTATTATAGTAGTTATATTCTTGTACATAGGGGCAGTATTATAGTAGTTATATTCTTGTACATAGGGGCAGTATTATAGTAGTTATATTCTTGTACATAGGGCAGTATTATAGTAGTTATATTCTTGTACATAGGAGCAGTATTATAGTAGTTATATTCTTGTACATAGGAGCAGTATTATAGTAGTTATATTCTTGTACATAGGGGCAGTATTATAGTAGTTATACTCTTGTACATAGGAGCAGTATTATAGTAGTTATATTCTTGTACATAGGGGCAGTATTATAGTAGTTATATTCTTGTACATAGGGGCGTAGGATAGTAGTTATATTCTGGTGCATAGGGGGCAATATTATAGTTGTTCTATTCTTGTACACAGGGGGCAATATTATAGTAGTTATATTCTTGTATATAGGAGCAGTATTAGGACTTATACCCGTATGCGTGAAAAAAAAAGTTCCAATATCAGGACCAAAAAAACAGACGAGTGTCATGCGAGTGCAATCCTATTTTCACACCTAGCATTCGATTTACATCCGACTGCAGTGCGATTTTAACCTGAGATTTCAGCTGCAGATGAAGGAAGAGAGCCACAGTCATAATTAGTGGGTAGGCGGAGCCCAGATAGGATCAATACCTCAGATTAGAAAGCGTGTTGACCGGCCCCTCCAGCTCGGGCTCCTCCTACTCAGCTTTCTCCAGTTTACAATTTGAGGTCTCAGAGGATGGTCGCTGCTGGAAGCAGCTCCTCAGAAAATTGTATTATTTTTTATCGGACAAGAGACTTGGATCACCAATGTGGTCTAGAGGTCTCAGGGTCTCAGCGCTGCTGGACCCCAACCTCTCCCTTGGCGGATCTGTATTACCCTAATGGTGGTCCCTGCAGAACCCTGCCGGCCCGGGGGATGAGGATGGCTTCCCTGGCGGGGCGCAAACCGCGCACAGGGGCACTGCGTCCCCGCCCTGGTGGGAAGCATGGGCACGCGCCAGAAACCCCTGGGGGTCCCTGTGGCGCTCGGCTGGTGAGTACCTCACATTTTTATTAAAGTGTGTGTGAGTGCTTTCAGCGGCTGTTGCGGCAGCCGCTGTTACTTGTGAACTACATGCTTTGGTGACTGTATTCTGTCCGCAGGCAGATGCCTGCAGGACAGGGGGGAGCAGAGAGCGAAGGAGTTTGCGCTCTTTTTTTGAGCCGGCGGGGGGCGTGGCTTCACGCTCCCGGGCTTTCTGTCACAGAAGCGCGCGATTAGCGCTTCTCTTCAGATTCCTCTCAGCGCGGCGGCCATTACAAAAAGGCTCCACGGGCTCCTTCCTGCTCCGCTCCTCCCGTATCACATTTACATCACCGCGACCAGCTGGGTGAGTGATAACGCTCTCACCCCCACAGCGCAGAACCTATCTGTAGAGAAAATACAGATAGCGTTATCTTGCAGCTGCGGTCTTATATAGAGACCTTATTTTGCCATGGGACTCGCACACCCCTTCTATTAATAAGGGAGTAGTGGGGAGTCGGCGATATTAACCCCTTTTAAAGGGTTAACCTTTTCAACAGCCGCACAGGTTCTATCCCAGTTTGGGGTCAGAACTTGTAAGAGTTAATTATATTGCTGAATATTCAGCTGATACAGCTGGGGTAGCTCTCTCACTAAGGGCTTTAACCCTTCAGCGTGCTTGCTGCGTTCGCTTGAGAAGCCACACTTTTTTTCATAATTGCTGACAGGCTTTGACCTGCCTTATACCTCGAATGTACCAAGAGTACCGTAAGTCACGAGCGACATTGCCAGCTCTAGATGAGCTTAATGAAGTAGTGGAGAAGGAACGCCTGTGTCCAGATAAACGTTTTCAAGGAACACGTTTTTTTGACGCACTATATCCGTGTTCTACGGAGTTGACGGATAATTGGATTTCTTCTCCTGAAGTGGATGTTCCTTTATCCCAGCTTAGTAATTCCTCATTGCTCCCTGTTAAAGGGAAGGCAAGTCTGCAGGAACCGTTAGACAGAAAAACGGAGATGGCAGCGAAATCCAACTACGAGGCCGCGGGGCATGGATTCAAAGCGGTGCTAGGATCCATGTGTGCTTGTAGGGCTTCCCTGTGCTGGTTGGACCGTATACGAACGGCGTTGCAAAATGGATCTCCGTTATCCGAGATAGACGGACTTCTCGGTTTATTGGAGACTGCAGTTTCTTATAGCTATGATGCAGGTCTGGATACTGCATCTCTGTTGTCCAGGGCGCAAGCTTCGGCGGTCACAGTCAGAAGAGCACTGTGGCTTAGACAGTGGACTGGGGACGCAGTGTCAAAACAAGGTTTGCTGTCTCTAGCCTACAAGGGTAGTCAGCTTTTTGGATCTGATCTTTCAGAGCTGATTGCCAAGGCAAAGACGAAAGAAGCAGCCTTACCGCAGCGAAGGGCTACGGCTTCTGCGCCTGGCAGGACTGGTGCCGGTGGTGGCCGGCGATCCTTTCGTTCCAAGGGACGATTCGGTCAGTCCTCTTGGGGATCGGGTCGTCCCTCTTTTTCGGGAAAAAAGTTCACTCAGAAATCCCGTACTCCCTGGAAATCAAGTTTCCGTCAAGACAAGCGGGAGACTGACAAGAAGCCCGCCAAGGCGGACTGACACCAGGTTTCCATTCGAGGGCTCTCGAGTGGGGGGTCGCCTGCTCCAATTCAAAGTGACTTGGGTTTCCCGCGTTCCGACACCTGGGTAACGCGGGTAGTGTCGGCAGGCTATTTCATAGAGTTTTCGTCTCGACCTCCGGACAGGTTTTGCCAGTCTCGCACACCGTCAGAGCCCGAGTTAATTACCGCTCTGCTGCGAGAGGTCGACTCCCTTCTGCAGAAGGGTGTGGTAATACCGGTACCGCCGGAGGACCGAGGAAGAGGATTTTATTCCAATCTTTTTGTGGTTCCCAAAAAGGAGGACAAATTTCGTCCTATTCTGGATCTCAAAAGATTGAATCGGCATGTCCACACCCAAAAATTCCGCATGGAGTCACTTCGCTCCGTAGTGGCGGCCCTGTCGCAGAACGATTTTTTGGTGTCAATCGACATTCGCGACGCTTATTTGCATGTTCCCGTCGGAAGGACTCATCAGCGCTTCCTTCGTTTTGCCATAGGTCAGGACCATTACCAGTTTGTGACTCTGCCATTCGGCTTGGCCTCGGCGCCCAGAGTTTTTACAAAAATTCTGGCGCCTCTCATGGCAATTCTTCGAAGACAGGGGTTGCGATTTTTCCCTACCTGGACGATCTTTTGATTGTGGCATCCTCAAAGGAGGAGGCGGTGACGGCTCGCAACCTATTCCTTCAGCTCCTGGAGGATTTCGGGTGGCTGGTCAATTGGGAGAAGTCGTCTCTGGAGCCGTCTCAGTCAATCCTGTTTTTAGGGATGCATTTCGACACGGTACGGGCAGTGGTGTCCCTACCCCCAGACAAGCGGACATGTCTACTTCGACATGTACAGACTATGAAGTCTTCGACAGCAATGTCCCTTTGGAAGTGTATGCGCCTCCTGGGTTTGATGGTGGCGTCCATGGAGGCACTTCCGTTTGCCCAGTTTCATTCCAGGGCCCTCCAGAGGCTCATTCTGAGTCGTTGGGATCGATCGCAGGCTTCGCTGGATTGCAGCGTCATCATCTCTCACAGGGTACGGGAATCCCTAGAATGGTGGTTACGTCCAGAAGCGTTATCCCTGGGAAATCTTTCCTCCCTCCGAAGTGGTCGGTCATAACCACCGATGCCAGCCTGACGGGCTGGGGGGTGTCTGGAACGACCTTTGGATCCAGGGAGTATGGTCATCGGAAGAGTCTATTCTACCGATCAATATCTTGGAATTGAGGGCAATTTTTCTTTGCCTCCAACACTGGACGGTCCCTTTGAGCTGTCTGCCAGTCCGAGTGCAGAGAGACAACGCGACGGCGGTCGCGTATATCAATCACCAAGGCGGGACGAGGAGTTCCAGGCTCATGATGGAGGTGTCTCGGATCCTGCTATGGGCCGAGACCAGGGTTTCAGCCATCTCTGCGATCCACATTCCAGGAGTCCAGAATACCACGGCGGACTTCCTCAGTCGCGAGAAGATGGATCCTGGAGAATGGAGTCTCCATCCGGAAATGTTTGCACTACTGTGCTCCCGTTGGGGAACCCCCCAAGTGGATTTGATGGCATCCAGGTTCAATGCCAAACTACCAACCTTCATATCCAGGTACAAGGACCCGAAGGCTGTGGCGGTGGATGCTTTGGTAGCTCCGTGGGACCATTTCGAACTGGTCTATGTGTTTCCGCCAATTTCCTTACTTCCTCTGGTGCTGCGTCGGATCAGACTGGAGAGAATTCCGGCTATGCTGATAGCCCCGGATTGGCCAAGGAGGACGTGGTTCTCGACACTGGTGTCGCTCTTGCCGGCTCCGCCATTTCCACTTCCTCTTCGCCCGGACCTGTTATCCCAGGGGCCCGTTCGTCATCCAGACTTGAAGTCTCTACGTTTGACGGCGTGGCTCTTGAGACCGAAATATTGACCCGTAGAGGTTTCTCAGCTGCAGTCATTGCCACTCTGCGAGCTGCTAGAGGTCCGGCCACTACTAAGATTTATCACAGAACTTGGGAAGCCTTCTTTTCGTGGTGTTCGGGTTCCTCAAGGAATCCGAGGATTTTTTCCATTCCAAATCTGTTGGCTTTTCTACAGTACGGGTTGGACAAAGGTTTAGCAGTTAGCACTCTGAAGGGTCAGGTTTCTGCTTTGTCCGTGCTTTTTCGGAAGGCTATCGCCTCGCGTAGGGACGTGCGTTCTTTTTTTTCAAGGAGTAACCCTTCAGTTTCCACCGCGGAAGGCACCTGTGTCTCCTTGGAGACTCAACCTTGTCTTGGAGGCTCTTCAGCATGTGCCCTTTGAGCCTATGGGTTCTACTAGCCTTTCGTTACTTTCTTGGAAGTTTGCATTCTTAGTGGCGGTAACCTCTTTAAGAAGGGTTTCTGAGTTGGCAGCTCTTTCTTGCTCGCCGCCTTTCCTGGAGTTTTACCCGGATCGAGTAGTGCTTCGCACACGGGGCGACTTTCTACCTAAGGTGGTGTCGCAGTTTCATGTTAACCAGGATATTGTGTTGCCCTCACTTTGTCCGGGCCCGAGGAATGCAAAGGAACGAGATTTGCACAAATTGGATTTAGTGCGGGCCTTGAAGTTCTTTCTGTCTGTTACTCAAGGTTTTAGGAAGTCAGATTCTCTGTTTGTGATTCCAGCAGGTCGTAGACGTGGTCAACGAGCTTCCAAGGACTCTATAGCTCGTTGGATTCGGTCAGCCATTTTGGAGGCTTACCGTCTTAAAGGCGAACCTTGCTCGATTAAGGTTCGAGCTCACTCCACGAGGGCTGTGGCTTCATCGTGGGCCTTTCATCAAGGGGCTTCGGCAGCTCAGCTCTGCCGAGCGGCGACCTGGCGTTCCGTCCACACATTTACAAAGTTTTATAAGGTGGACGTCAGTGCTTCCGCTGATGCGGCCTTAGGACGTAGGGTCCTGCAGGCAGCGGTAATCTAAGTTTTAAGTTAACTTGTATTTGGCGCCTGTTGCGCATTTATCTAGGTTGTTGGGTTTCTGCCTCTTTTGGTTTTTTTCCCACCCTAATTTTTGGACTGCTTTGGGACGTCCCACTAGTTATGGTGTGTCTCCCTTCCTTCATCTGCAGCTGAAAGACGGATTTTGGTAAGAACTTACCTGTAAAATCCTTTTCAGCGAAGAAAGAAGGGAGACACACATCCCTCCCATGGCAGAAGTGTGTTGTTATATTTACAGAAGCAGCGTGGCCCTTCTCTGATAGCGATTTTCTGAGCTGAGGTCGACGCGCTACGGCTCTGTTCCAGCATTGCCAGCTTATCGCAGTAGTCAGGTTCAGTGAGTAGTACCTGGGACTGTGTGGTTTTTCTTTGCCAAATGCATGCATAACCTGTACTTTTGTATTTTTCTCTGAAGTCCTTCAGAAGGGGTTATGTTGCTTCGCTGGTGATATTGTTCTTCCTTAAGCTTTGGTACGACTGAAGAGCTGAGTAGGAGGAGCCCGAGCTGGAGGGGCCGGTCAACACGCTTTCTAATCTGAGGTATTGATCCTATCTGGGGCTCCGCCTACCCACTAGTTATGGTGTGTCTCCCTTCCTTCTTCGCTGAAAAGGATTTTACAGGTAAGTTCTTACCAAAATCCGTCTTTTACATAGAGAAATTCTCTGTCAGTTACACATATTATATTCTTCAAAACATAGATATAGATAGATAGATAGATAGATAGATAGATAGATAGATAGATACTGTAGATAGATAGATAGAATAAAAGCCAGCAATTCATATGCCGCCTACAGAAATATGAAAGCGTGACAGGTTTGAATAGATAGAATAGATACAGTATATACACATAGGATAGGTAGATATATAGATGTCAGTGACACACACATATATATATATATATATATATATATATATATATATATATATATGTATATGTATTACATAGATAGAAAAAAAGCGGCAATTCAGCAGTTGTGTACTGAAAAATCACAGCAGGAGCCGGGAGCATAGAATAGATGGGTTACATACAGTATATACACATAGAATAGATAGATATATATCTGACAGTGACAAATACAAAAAGTACAGTGCGTGTGCAGCTTACTGTACATGTATTTAATTAATAAAAGATTACTATTCTGAAAAAATGGTGTGGGCTCGAGCGTAATTTTCTTAACCAGCAGAGGGAAAGCTGGCTTCCCATGCTATTAATATCAGCTCACATCTGTATACTTAGCCTTTACTGGCTATTAAAATGGAGGACCCTAAAGAAATGATCCCTCTATAATTAATAACCAGCAAAGGCTATGCAGACAGCTGCGGGCTAATATTAATAGCCTAGGAAGGGGCCATATATATACTGCTCCCCCCAGGCTAAAAACATCAGCTCTCAGCCGCCCCAGAAAAGGCGCATCTATAAGATGTGCCAATTCTGGCATTTAGTCTCACTCTTCCCACTTGCCCTGTAGCTGTGGCAAGTGGGGTGATAGTTGGGGGGTTGATGTCACTTTTGTATTATCAGGTAACATTAAGCCCCATGGTTAGTAATGGAGAGGCGTCAATAAGATGCCCATTACTAACCCCATAGTCATGTTGTATAAAAACACAGACACCCAAAAAAAAGTCCATTAATTGAAAGAATGACAGACTCCTTTAAAAAAATCTAATATTAAACCATACTTACGACCTCGCCCATTCCACCATGCCATTGTCTTTTGCAAAAGAGTTAAAAAAAACAACCATATTCCTCACCTTTGCGCAGGGATGATAATCCATCTGTCCCATGACAGGTCTAGCTCTGCTACATCTAGATGGCATGATGTGACCATACAGCCTGTTATCCAGCAGAAACACTGAGCAGCGTGTGCTCCCTGTGAACTCCTATTACCTATTTGACGGCACCTTGAGCGTGAGAAAGTTCTCTTACTCGCGGTGCCTTTAGACAGGTCCTGCGAGTTCACAGTCAGTGAACTGACTTCACTTATGTGACGTCAGCGTGAGCGCCTTGGCAAAATTTCCCACGGCACTCGTTCTGACATCAGATAGGTGAAGTGAGTTCATTTACTGTGGACTCACAGGACCTGTCTGACTGCACCACTAGCATGAGAACTTTCTCACGCTTGAGGTGCCCTCATACAGGGAATAGGAGTTCACAGGGAGACACTGAGCACATGCTGCTCAGTGTCTCTGCTGGATGACAGGCTTTATGGTTTCATCATGCAACCTGCCATCTAGATGTAGCAAAGCTAGACCCATCGTGGGCAGATGGATTATCATCATCTCTGAGGAAAGGTGAGGAATGTGGTCGTTTGTTTTTTTAACTCTTTTGTAGATGACAATGGCATCGGTGAAATGGGCGATGCAGTAAGTATGGTTTAATGAAGATTTATTAAAGGAGTCTGTGTAATTTTTTCAATTAAAGGACTTTTCTGGGTGTTTTTATATGAAATGACTATGGGGTTAATAATGAGGGCGTCTTATTGACTCCTCTCAATTACTAACCATGGGCTTGATGTCACCTGACAATACAAAGTTACAGGGCAAGTGGGAAGAGTGAGGCTAAGTGCCAAAATTGGCACATCTCATAGATGCGCCTTTTCTGGGGCGGCTTAGAGCTGATCTTTTTACCCTGGAAGGAGCCAGCATCCATGGCCCTTTCCTAGACTATTAATATCAGCCCGCACCTGTCTGCATAGCCTTTGCTGGTTATTAATTACAGGGGGACCCTACATCACTTTTTTTAGGATACCCCATTTTAATAGCCAGTAATGGCTAAGTATACAGTTGTGAGCTGATATTAATAGCCTGACAAGCTCCTTGAGTATTACCCCCTTCCCAGGCTACAAACATCGTCCCCCAGCCATTGCCTTTCCCTCTACTGGTTAAGAAAATTTTGCGGGAGCCCACGCCATTTTTTCAGAAAAATCTTTTATTAAATAATACATGTACAGTAAGCTGCACACACACTGTACTAATTGTATGTGTCACTGACATCTATATATCTATTGTGAGACAGTGAAGGAATGTGTGTTGAATGGGGTGTACATTTCACCTAGGTATAAGGGAAATGTGTGGCTTTGTAAACCTAGTGGTAGAGAAAGGTCACTACACCTTACATTCATTACACACTTGCAGCTCAAGCCTGAAACCGTTCAGCTGTTAATTAGGAGACCAGAAGTAGGTGTCTGAAAACACAATCTGGGAGCTGTCTTTAGTCTGGACACAGGGAGGTGTCCCGGCACAAGGAAGCAGTCTCCAGGATTGGGAGCTGTCTTTAGTCTGGACACAGGGAGGTGTCCCGCACAAGGAAGCAGTCTCCAGGATGGGAGCCGCTTCAGTCTGGACACAGGGAGGTGTCCCGGCACAAGGAAGCGTCTCCAGGAGGTGAGCTCTTTAGTCTGGACAGGAGGGTCCCGGACACAGGAGAGTCTCCAGGAGTGTGGAGCGGTCTGGAAAGGAGGTGTCCCTCACAGAGCATCCGGAGGGCTAGCTCAGGGGTGCAGGTACCCACAAGGAGAGTCTCAGTGAATCCGGCGATACCTGAATAGGAGTGGATCTCTCAAGTCTGGGCTGGGGGCTTCAGCACAAGGAGAGTATCTGGAACCCATAACTGGAACATATATCATATGTGTTTTTGGGGACAGACTGTAGAGTCTAGGACCGTATAGACGGGCAATCTATCTATGTGTATTGTGCTAGACAAGCTGTTTTCTGTTATGCTTGTTATTGTTCTGTACTTAATAAAACTGGTTGCGGCCAGTTTTTACCTGAACTGCTGTCTGAATGAACTGTTTTCATGCCATTCTGTCTACCCAGACAGCGATCCTAGAGCTATAACCCCTGGAAATGTTACAATTGGCGGAGAATGCTGGGGCAGCGCAGGGGCTGATACAGTTAGTGCTGGAGTGTGCATGCAGCACGGTGGCTTAGAGACAGCAATAAAGGTGAAGTCTGTAATAGCAGCAGAGAAAAAAAAAAAAAAGGTGTGTCAGCAGAAACGTCTGTTTGGAGCAGTCTTAAAGAGACAGGAGCCCTAATAGACTTTGCAAAGAAAAAAAAAAAAAAAAAAAGTGTCTGCACAGCAGAGCTGAATTTTCTGTGGAAAAGACTGTAGAGTGTGTATGTCTTGAGTGAAGACTGCCGTTGTTGAGACAGAGAAGTCTGACAGCATGGATGACAGCATGGAGGCGCTGTTTGAACAAATGGCGCAAGTTATTGTGCAACATAAGACTGCCGTGGTTGAGACAGATAAGTCCGGCAGTATGGAGGGGCTCGTTGAGTACCTGGTCCAGGTCCAGCGGACCATGGAGCAGCAGCCCTGCAGCACCAGCAGTGCATGCAGCAGGCCCAGCGGAGCATGGAGCAGCAGCGCCTGCAGCACCAGCAGCTCATGCAGCAGCACCAGCAGCAAATCCTGCAGCAGCAGCAGGAGAATAACCGGGTGTTGGAGCAGATTGCAGCTCTCAGCACTTCGTCCCAGAGTAATGTTGTGAAGGCACCTGACTTGTCCGCTGTAAAGAAGGCGGTAAGACGGTCCCTGACAAAGATGACACCTCGTGATGATGTGGAGGTGTATCTCACTAGATTTGAGGAACTGGCAGAGAAGGAGAATCTGCCCCTATCTGAGTGGGCCATGATGGTCGCACCCTATCTGATTGGAGTGCCCCAGGTGGCCTATGCTGACCTGAGCGAGCAGGACAGCCAGGACTATGCCAAGCTGAAAGCGGAGATTCGTACCCGGCTGGGTGTTATGGTGACAGCCCGTGCCAGGGGAGTTCGTGACTGGAGATACAGTTGGGAGTCTGCAGTCAGCAAACCTGATTATGGAGTTGAAAAGGTGATAGTGAACCGCTACACCCGAGCACGTCCTCCTGAGGTACAGCCGTCTGAGAGGTCGTCACTTCAGAGTTCCCGGACGCTGAACTCTCGCGGTAAGAGCGTTCCAGCTGTAGGGGACATATGGGAGGGTGATTGTGGTGGACAGTGTTGGAGATGTCGTGAAATTGCAGCCGGCTGTTCACTAGAGGGGGAGCCTATGTGCCGTGATGTTGGCAGGTCCCTCTCTCTCTGCGCAGAACCTGTGTGTGTGACCACCGCAGCCGAAGAGACTGGACCACAGGTGTGCCCGGTGGTTGTAAATGACTGCCCAGCACAGGCCCTCTTGGACTCAGAGAGTCCAGTGACTTCCGTATGTGACAGCCTGATTGATAGGGACTTCATCCCTGATAAGCACCTGAGTGTGGTGTGCATCCATGGAGACACCAAAGTCTACCCAGAGACTGCCGTGGACTTGGTCCCTAAACTCGGGGAGGTTTCATATGAAGTGGGGGTAGTGAAGAGCCTGGTGCACCCCGTCATAGTGGGTAATGACTTTCCCCGATCTAAGGATCTCTGGGGGAGAAATGTTTCTGGTGGACAGTGTGATGAAGCTCCTATTGAGGGTGCGCAGTCCCGAGGGGCGGAACACAATGCTAGTGGGCCGTTAAACTTATGTGATGATGATAATGATGATGATGATGATCATGATCATGATAATGATGATGACCATGATAATGCTGATGCTGATCCTGATAATGATAATGATGATGATCATGATAGTGATGATGATACTGATCATAATCATGATAATGATATTGATAATGATTATGACTGTGATGGTGATGAAATTCCTTTGCAGGTGATGTTGGGAGACGAGGATGGTGGTTCTCGGGAACCGAGTGTCCCTGACTTGCCTGTGTCCTGTGACAATTTTGAGAGTGAGCAGTGGCGAGACCCCACTCTTAGGACGGCACAGGAAAATATGATTGTTCTAAATGAGGTTTCCCAGGAGCCTGGCTCTGAGGAGAGGTTTCCTCATGCTGCCATGGACAATGGCCTATTGTATAGGGACACTGAAGTCCAGGGAGAGGTCGTGAGTCAGCTCCTAGTACCTGAACTATATAGAAGTATAGTGCTGGGGTTGTCACATAGTCACATACTTGAGGGACCAGATGGTGCAGTTAATGTTGTGGATGACATGTTAACTAAGGTTCCAGATCAGGATGTGAATGAGAATGAATTGTATACCCCTGAAAGTGAGAATGAGAATGAGAAAGTAGATGTGCTAAAGAAAGTTCAGGGGGAATTAGAGAAAGGTGAAAAACCCCCTTTACCTCCTGTGATAGTTGGTGACACATGGTCAGTGCACCAGGGACAGGAGGTACGTGAGTTTATGAAGAAGAGTAAGCAGAAGTGTTCTGATGTGCCGGGTCGTACTTCTCTGGCCAGGCACTATATCGAGGCTGAGCCCGGCTCTAAGGTCAAGATGAAACCGTGCAGGATACCCGAGGCCCGCAGAGAGCATAGGCCTGGGAGGGTACAGGGTAGTGCGGATGCTTCAGATGAAGAGAAAGTTGATGTTGGCTATGACTCAGGTGACGATACAAATGACAGTGGTGAGGATGAAGCTGATGAG
The DNA here is from genome assembly GCA_033576555.1 of Oophaga sylvatica. Classification (NCBI taxonomy): domain Eukaryota; kingdom Metazoa; phylum Chordata; class Amphibia; order Anura; family Dendrobatidae; genus Oophaga; species Oophaga sylvatica. The sequence continues at coordinate 490,165,929 of JARQOD010000001.1, read as the reverse complement.
GGCCATGACTGGTCCAGAGTTCACTGTCTCTGTTGGATTGTTGACCAGCCCTCCGGTCTGGATGACCAGCCCTCCGGTCTGGAGAAGAGGGAGGGGATATGTGAGACAGTGAAGGAATGTGTGTTGAATGGGGTGTACATTTCACCTAGGTATAAGGGAAATGTGTGGCTTTGTAAACCTAGTGGTAGAGAAAGGTCACTACACCTTACATTCATTACACACTTGCAGCTCAAGCCTGAAACCGTTCAGCTGTTAATTAGGAGACCAGAAGTAGGTGTCTGAAAACACAATCTGGGAGCTGTCTTTAGTCTGGACACAGGGAGGTGTCCCGGCACAAGGAAGCAGTCTCCAGGATTGGGAGCTGTCTTTAGTCTGGACACAAGGAGGTGTCCCGGCACAAGGAAGCAGTCTCCAGGATTGGGAGCTGTCTTTAGTCTGGACACAGGGAGGTGTCCCGGCACAAGGAAGCAGTCTCCAGGAGTGGGAGCACGCTCAGTCTGGACACAGGGAGGTGTCCCGGCACAAGGAGCGTCGCCAGGAGTGTGAGCTATCTCAGTCTGGGTGCAGGAGGTACCCCGGACACAGGAGTAGTCTCAGTGAGAATCCGTGCGAATAGCGGCTGAATAGGAGTGGATCTCTCTCAAGTCTGGACGCTGAGGGGGCCTTCAGACACAAGGAGGAGTATCTGGGAAACTCCATACTGGTAACATATATCATATGTGTTGTTTTGGGGTACAGACTGGTAGAGTCTGGACCCGGATAGACAGGGCAATCTATCTATGTGTAATTAGTGGCTAGACAAGCCTAGGTTTTCTGTTTATGCTTTGTTTTATCTGTTTGCTGTGGACTTTAATAAAACTGGTTGCGGCCAGTTTTTACCTGAACTGCTGTCTGAATGAACTGTTTTCATGCCATTCTGTCTACCCAGACAGCGATCCTAGAGCTATAACCCCTGGAAATGTTACACTATATATTCTATATGTATATAATGTATTTAATCCATCTATTCTGTGCTGTCGGCTCCTGCTGTGATTTTACACTACGCAGCTGCTGAATTGCTAGCTTTTCTTCCATCTATCTATCTATGTAACATACTGTATATACATATATATATATATATATACATGTCACTGACATCTATATATGTATGTATTCTATGGGTATATATCTATTCTATCTATTCTATTCTAACCTGTCACTCAGTGATTTTACTGTATGCAGCAGATGAATTGCCGACTTTTCAAAGGACATCGGTGCGTAAAAATCGGACAGCACTTGCATGGTCCGAGTGCTGTGCAATTTTTTTTCTCGCACCCATAGGCTTGCATTGGCGAGTCTTGTTCAAGATTCAAGGACAATTGCAGCATGCTGTGATTTTTTTTCTCAGTCCAATTTCAGCTGAGAAAAAAATCACAGATGAGGTGTAGCCCACTGAATAACACTGGTCAGAGTGCAATCCGATTTTTTCTCAGATTGTACTCGTCTGTTTTTCTCACAAATAAGTATGAGCCCTTATAGTAGTTATATTCTTGTACATAGGAGCAGTATTATAGTAGTTACAGTGCCTTGCAAAAGTATTTGGCCCCCTGGAACTTTTCAACCTTTTCCCACATAAATGCTTCAAACATAAAGATTCCAAATGTAAATTTTTGGTGAAGAATCAACAACAAGTGGGACACAATTGTGAAGTTGAATGAAATTTATTGGTTATTTAAAATTTTTGTGGAAATACAAAAACTAAAAAGTGGGGCGTGCAATATTATTCGGCCTCTTTAACTTAATACTTTGTTGCGCCACCTTTTGCTGCGATTACAGCTGCAAGTCGCTTGGGGTATGTTTCTATCAGTTTTGTACATCGAGAGACTGAAATTCTTGCCCATTCTTCCTTGACAAACAGCTCGAGCTCAGTGAGGTTTGATGGAGATCGTTTGTGAACAGCAGTTTTCAGCTCTTTCCACAGATTCTCGATTGGATTCAGGTCTGGACTTTGACGTGGCCATTCTAACACCTGGATACGTTTATTTGTGAACCATTCCATTGTAGATTTTGCTTTATGTTTAGGATCATTGTCTTGTTGGAAGACAAATTTCCGTCCCAGTCTCAGGTCTTTTGCAGACTCCAACAGGTTTTCTTCAAGAATGGTCCTGTATTTGGCTCCATCCATCTTCCCATCAATTTTAACCATCTTCTGTTATGTTTCGGTAGCTGAGGAGAAATTGCAAAAATAGCAAAAGTAGTAATACACCAGAGAGGCTGGAAACTATTGGATTGCAGTACTCTAAACTAACCGCCACACTAGAAGTAGCCGTGGAGTGTATCTACGGTGATCCTAGACGCCTCGTCACAGCCGGAGAGATAACTACACCTAAAGGCAGAAAGATGAAAGCTATCTGCCCCGAAGCAGATCCCCCAAAGAAATAGGAAGCCCCCAAACATGTAATGGCGGTTAGACAAGAAGAAAATACGGACACAGACAGAAAATAGAATGAGCGAAAGCTGGGGCCCAATCTGTCTAGATAGAAAAGCATAGGAAAGAATTCTGACTGCAACCCCAAAAAACCCTGACAAAAATACCAACACTTCTGATTAACAAAAAAACCTGAGATAACACGATCTCTACCACCTAAATCAGATCTCTGGTGTAACACACAGCAATACAGCAAAAAAGTGACAAAGGAATAGAGCAAAAGTGCAAATACAAAATGAGCACAATTTCAGCGCCAGACCCCAAAAGGGGACCAGGCTGCAGTCCCCTGCAAGCAGTAAAACAGGCAAGGAAAATCCAACAAGAGGAAAAAAACAGCAAATCACTTATCTGAAAGAGAGCAGGAATGCAAGCTGAGCTCCAAGCAAAACCAGGAAGAACAATTGATTACCGGCAAGGCTGATGGGAACTCAGGTCACTTATATCAGACCATTCAGAGCCAGCTGAAGGCCATTCAACAATTAGTTCAGCAACCACCGGAGGGAGCCCCAGCTCAGAAGTCGCCTCCAGAGTATTCACAACAATCTTCCCTGTCCCTGCTGAAGAAAAGCAGGCCCAAACCATGATGCTGACACCACCATGTTTAACAGTGGGGATGGTATGTTCAGGATGATGAGCTGTGTTACCTTTACGCCAAACATATCGTTTGGCATTGTTGCCAAAAAGTTAGATTTTGGTTTCATCTGACCAGAGCACCTTCTTCCACATGTTTGGTGTGTCTCCCAGGTGGCTTGTTGCAAACTTTAAACAACACTTTTTATGCATATCTTTGAGAAATGGCTTTCTTCTTGCCACTCTTCCATAAAGGCCAGATTTGTGCAGTGTATGACTGATTGTTGTCCTATGGACAGACTGTCCCACCTCAGCTATGTAGATCTCTGCAGTTCATCCAGAGTGATCATGGGCCTCTTGGCTGCATCTCTGATGAGTTTTCTCCTTGTTTGAGATGAAAGTTTAGAGGGACGGACGGGTCTTGGTAGATTTGCAGTGGTATGATACTCCTTCCATTTCAATATGATTGCTTGCACAGTGCTCTTTGGGATGTTTAAAGTTTTGGAAATCATTTTGTATCCAAATCCGGCTTTAAACTTCTCCACAACAGTATCACAGAACTGTGTTGTGAATGCTATGGATTCTGAGTTGAGGCTCCCTCTGGTGGCTGTTGATATTAATGAAGCGATCTTGACTGACAGAGGCCCTTCAGCTGGGGATCCAGCTGCGGACGATCTGGGAGTGATGACTGGGGAGATTTAAGGGAGTAACTTTCCCATGATCCTCGCCGGTGATTAGTTTTCTCTTCCTGGTCCAGTTTTAAAGTCAGCTGCTGCGGGCTACTGCAACTTTCAGATAAGCTATTTTCTGCTCGTTTCTGTGGTTTTGTTTTCTTTTGTTTTCTGCCTTCTGAGTGAGGTCAGCTGGGTCTCCCTGCTGGGGCCTGCGCTGGTCTCTGTTTCTCAGTTATCTCTGTTCATTTGTTCAATCCCTGTTATTTCAGTGGCTGCGGGGTAGCTACCTGTTTACACCAGAGGTCTGATATAGCTGGAGAGATCGTTTGGTCTCAGGGTTTTTTTGGAATCAGAAGTGTTGGAATTTTTCCTAGGGTTTTGTTGGAATGCAGAAAGTATTCTTTTCTGTCCTGTCCTATCTAGACAGTTTTGGGCCCCAGCGTTTGCTTACTCTATTTTCTGCCTGCGTTTGTATTTCATCTTGTCTCACCGCCAATGTATGTGTGGGGGCTACCTATTTCTTTGGGGCGCTTCTCCGGGGCAGTTAGCTTTCCCCTTTCTATCTTTAGGCTTAGCTAACTCTCCGGCTGTGTCGAGGTGTCTAGGTCAACGTAGGTACGTCCCGCGGCTGCTTCTAGTTGTGCAGTTAGTTTAGGGGTCTGCAATCCATTAGTTACCAACCTCTCTGGGTGACTGGCTGCCTAGGCTATTTTTGTTACTGTCCTTCTCGGCTACAATATCATAACAGAATCACCGGCCTAACCGTTATCCTAGGGTACTCAAAAGAAGGAAAGAATAGTAAAAGAAAAAGCTGTCAGAATTTTTTTATATATTTTTTCCTCTTTTTCTCTGGGGGCCATAGGAGGACTTTTTCTTCAATGGAAATTAAGCATTTGTCCGATCGTGTTGAGCAGCTTGCTGCTGAAGTTCTGAGTATTTCTACTTATCTCACTCGGTTGCTGTAGAACCTAAGATCTCTATTACTGATTTGTTTTTTGGGGATTGGTCTAAATTCTTGAACTTTAAGAATAATTGTAAATTGTTTTTTGCCTTGAAACCTAACTCCTCAGGGAACTCGGTGCAGCAGGTTAAAATTGTCATCTCCCTGTTGCGCGGCGACCCTCAGGATTGGGCATTTTCACTGACACCTGGGGATCCTGTGTTGGCTAATGTTGATGTGTTTTTTCAAGCTCTGGGATTATTGTACGGCGAACCTAATGTGATTGATCAAGCTGAGAAAACCTTGTTGGCATTGAACCAGGGTCAGGAAACTGCAGAGTTATATTGCCAGAAATTCCGAAAATGGGCAGTTCTTACTAAATGGAACCATGATGCCCTAGAGGCTCTTTTTTTGAAAGGGCTGGCAAAGACCGTAAAAGATGTTATGGTGGGATTTCCTGTCCCCTCGGGGCTCAACGATTCTATGTCATTAGCCATTCAAATTGACCGACGTTTGCGTGAACGTAAAACTAAGAGAGGTGATGTTACCTTTTGAACAGGCCCCTGAGCCCATGCAGTGTGATGGGGTTGTTTCTGGAGCTCAGCGTCGAGAATTTCGGAAGCGTAATAAGTTGTGTTTTTATTGTGGAGATGCTTCTCATACTTTTTCCGTCTGCCCTAAACGAGGAAAACGTTTTTTGAGTTCATTTATTTTGGGCAATGTACAGTCTAAATTTCTCTTGACTGTTACCTTGATCTGCTCCTTGTCCACATTTTCCGCTCAGGCTTTTGTCGATTAAGGAGCAGCCCTGAACCTGATGGATTTCGACTTTGCCAAATATTGTGGGTTTCCCATGGTACCCCTGCGGACTCCTATTCCTTTGCTGGGCATTGATTCAACCCCTTTGGTCGAGAATAAACCCCAGTTTTGGACCCAGGTGATAATGCGGGTAGCCCCGGACCACCAAGAGAGTTGTAAATTTTTGGTGTTGCATAATTTACATGACATTATTGTGCTGGGTTTTCCTTGGTTGCAGACCCATAATCCTGTTTTGGATTGGAAGTCTGTGTCTGTGGCCAGTTGGGGTTGTCAATGTGTTCATCGGGACACTCCTGTGTTTTCTACCTCTCCCCAGCCTCAAGAGATCCCCGGCTATTTGGCTGATTATTCTGATGTGTTTAGTGAAAGTAAGTCTGCCTCCTTGACTCCTCATAGGAGTTATGATTGCGCGATTGAGTTGGTGCCCGGTTGTAAATTTCCCAAGGGTCGGCTCTTCAATTTGTCTGTACCTGAGCATGATGCTATGCGATCTTATATCAAAGAGTCATTGGAGAAGGGTCATATTAGACCATCCTCTTCACCCTTGGGTGCCGGCTTTTTCTTTGTGGCCAAAAAGGATGGTTCTTTGAGACCATGTATTGACTATCGTCTCCTTAATAAGATCACTGTTAAATATCAGTATCCGTTACCCCTGATTTCTGATTTATTCTCCCGAGTGAAAGGTGCTAGTTGGTTTACCAAGCTTGACCTTAGGGGGTCGTATAATCTTATTCGCATTAAGCACGGGGATGAATGGAAGGCGGCGTTTAATACCCCTGAGGGGCATTTTGAGTACCTAGTGATGCCTTTTGGGCTCACTAATGCCCTTCCGTCTTCCAATCTTTCATGAACGATATTTTCCGGGATCTTGTGGATAAGTTTCTGATTGTCTATTTGGACGATATTTTGATTTTTTCTAATGACTGGGATTCTCATGTGGAGCATGTTCGGATGGTGTTCCGTATTTTGAGAGAAAATGCTTTGTATGTCAAGGGATCAAAACATCTCTTTGGCGTACAGAAGGTTTCGTTTTTGGGATTAATTTTGTCTCCGTCTGCTATTGAAATGGTCCCAGTCAAGGTTCAGGCCATTTCTGATTGGGTTCAGCCCACTTCATTGAAGGCTCTTCAGAGATTTTTGGGTTTTGCTAATTTTTACCGTAAATTTATAAGTAATTTTTCTGGTATTGTCAAACCACTGACTGATTTGACCAAAAAGGGCTCTGATGTGGTAAATTGGTCTCCAGAGGTAGTTTCGGCTTTTCAGGAGCTTAAGCGGAGATTCACTTCTGCTCCGGTTCTGCGGCAACCTGATGTTTCTCTCCCATTTCAGGTGAAAATAGATACTTCTGAGATTGGGGCGGGAGCCGTTTTGTCCCAAAGGGATCCTGTAACCTCTAAGATTAACCCTTGTGCCTTCTTCTCCCGAAAGTTTTCCCCAGCTGAACGTAATTATGATATGGTGAATCGGGAATTATTGGCTATGAAGTGGGCGTTCGAAGAGTGAAGACATTGGTTAGAGGGAGCCAAACATCAAGTTGTGGTCCTCACTGACCACAAAAACTTGATCTATCTCGAATCAGCAAAGCGATTGAATCCTAGACAGGCCAGGTGGGTCTTGTTTTTCACTCGTTTTAACTTTGTGGTATCCTTTCTCCTGGGTACTAAGAATGTTAAGGCGGATGCCCTCTCTAGGAGTTTCCTTGCGGATTCTCTTGATGTGACTGAGCCTGCGGCCATTCTGAAGGAGGGTGTCGTTCTTTCTGCTATCTCATCAGATTTGAGACTGGCCCTGGAGCAATTTCAGGGGGATAAACCTGAACGTTGCCCTGTGGGGAAATTGTATGTCCCAGACCAATGGAGAGAAAAAGTTATGTCTGAAGTTCATTGCTCTGCGTTGGCTGGTCATCCCGGTATTTTTGGTACTAGAGATTTGGTGAGTCGGTCCTTTTTGTGGCCTACTTTATCTCGTGACGTCAGGAACTTTGTGCAGTCCTGTGGGACTTGTTCTCGATCCAAACTTTGCTGTCACTCTAGTGGATTGTTAATGCCATTGCCTGTGCCCAGGAGGCCATAGACCCATATCTCTATGGATTTTATTTCCGACCTCCCTGTCTCTCAGAGAATGACCGTTATCTGGGTGATCTGTGATAGGTTTTCCAAGATGATCCATCTTGTGCCACTGCCGAAGTTGCCATCCTCTTCCGAGTTGGTGCCCTTGTTTTTTCAGCAGGTGGTTCGGTTGCACGGCATTCCAGAGAACATTGTGTCTGACAGAGGAGTCCAATTTGTTTCCAGATTTTGGAGGACATTTTGTTCTAAACTGTGAGTTCAGCTGTCTTTCTCCTCTGCGTTTCACCCTCAGACCAATGGGCAGACTGAGAGAACAAACCAGACCTTGGAAACTCATTTGAGATGTTTTGTGTCTGCTGATCAAGATGACTGGGTCTCTGTTTTGCCTTTGGCTGAATTTGCTCTAAATAATAAGGCTAGTTGTGCCACTTTAATGTCCCCTTTTTTCTGCAATTTCGGGTTTCATCCTCGATTTTCTTCGGGGCAGGTGGAGGCTTCTGCCTGTCCGGGTGTTGACTCTATTGTGGAGAGAATGCAGCAGATTTGGGATCAAGTAGTAGATAAGCTGTCTCTCTCTCAGGAGAGGGCCCAACGGTTTGCCAACCGGCATAGGACTGATGGTCCTCGGTTTAAAGTGGGTGACATGGTTTGGTTGTCCTCAAGAAATATCCCTATGAAGGTTGCGTCTCCAAAATTTAAGGCAAGGTTAATTGGACCTTATAAGATCTTGGAAATTCTTAATCCCGTTTCCTTCCGTTTGGCTGTTCCAGGGACGTTTAAGATTCACAATGTCTTCCACAAATCTTTATTGAAAAGGTTTGTTGAGCCAGTGGTTCCTATGGCTGCGCCCCGTGAGCCTGTTTTGGTTGAGGGCAATCTGGAGTACGAAGTGGAGAAGATATTGGATTTTCGTCTAGCTAGACGGAAACTCCAGTACTTGGTTAAGTGGAAAGGTTATAATAATAATAATCTTTATTTATATTGCGCCAACATGTTCCATAGCGCTTTACAGTTTTACAGTTTCAGGAGGACAATTCTTGGGTGTTTGCTTCTGACATTCATGCGGAGAGATTGGTTTGCGCCTTTCATCGGGCTCACCCTGATTGGCCTGGTGGCACAGGTGAGGGTTCAGTGACCCTCCTCAAGGGGGGTACTGTTGTGAATGCTATGGATTCTGAGTTGGGGCTCCTCTGGTGGCTGTTGATATTAAAGAAGCGGTCTTGACTGACAGAGGCCCTTCAGCTGAGGATCCAGCTGCGGACAATTTATTATTATTATACATTTATATAGCGCCATTTATTCCATGGCGCTTTACATATGAAAAGGGAAAAAATATAGACAGGTACAATAAACATGGGCTAGACAAGGGACGCACAAGTACAGAAGGAGAGAGGACCCTGCCCGCGAGGGCTCGCAGTCTGCAAGGATGGGTGAGAATACACTAGGAAAGGGTAGGGACAATCTGGGAGTGATGACTGGGGAGATTTAAGGGAGTAACTTTCCCATGATCCTCGCCGGTGATTATTTTCTCTTCCTGGTCCAGTTTTGAAGTCAGCTGCTGCGGGCTACTGCACCTTTCAGATAAGCTATTTTCTGCTCGTTCTGTGGTTTTGTTTTCTTTTGTTTTTCTTCCTTCTGAGTAAGGTCAGCTGGGTCACCCTGCTGGGGCCTGCGCTGGTCTCTGTTTCTCAGTTATCTCTGCTCATTTGTTCAGTCCCTGTTATTTCAGTGGCTGCGGGGTAGCTACCTGTTCACACCAGAGGTCTGATATAGCTGGAGAGATCTTTTGGTCTCAGGGTTTTTTTGGAATCAGAAGTGTTGGAATTTTTCCTAGGGTTTTGTTGGATTGCAGAGAGTATTCTTTTCTGTCCTGTCCTATCTAGACAGTTTTGGGCCCCAGCGTTTGCTTACTCTATTTTCTGCCTGCGTTTGTATTTCATCTTGTCTCACCGCCAATATATGTGAGGGGGCTACCTATTTCTTTGGGGCGCTTCTCCGGGGCAGTTAGCTTTCCCCTTTCTATCTTTAGGCTTAGCTAACTCTCCGACTTCGTCTAGGTCAACGTAGGTACGTCCCACGGCTGCTTCAAGTTGTGCGGTTAGTTTAGGGGTCTGCAATCCATTAGTTACCAACCTCTCTGGGTGACTGGCTGCCTTGGCTATTTTTGTTACTGTCCTCCTCGGCTACCATATCATAACAGACCTGCCTGTTGTGTTCCTTGGTCTTCATGATGCTCTCTGTGTTTCAAACAGAACCCTGAGACTATCACAGAGCAGGTGCATTTATACGAGACTTGATTACACACAGGTGGATTATAATTATCATCAGTAGTCATTTAGGACAACATTGGATCATTCAGAGATCCACAATGAATTTCTGGAGTGAGTTTGCTGCACTGAAAGTAAATGGGCCGAATAATATTGCACGCCCCACTTTTCAGTTTTTGTATTTCCACAAAAATTTAAAATAGCCAATAAATTTAGTTCAACTTCACAATTGTGTCCCACTTGTTGTTGATTCTTCACCAAAAATTTACATTTGATATCTTTATGTTTGAAGCATGATATGTGGGAAAAGGTTGAAAAGTTCCAGGGGGCCGAATAATTTCACAAGGCACTGTATACTCTTGTACATAGGGGCAGTATTATAGTAGTTATATTCTTGTACATAGGGGCAATATTATAGTAGTTATATTCTTGTACATTGGGGCAATATTAACCCCTTTACCCCCGAGGGTGGTTTGCACGTTAATGACCGGGACAATTTTTACAATTCTGACCACTGTCCCTTTATGAGGTAATAACTCTGGAATTCTTCAATGAATCTTAGCGATTCTGAGTTTGTTTTTTTGTGACATATTGTACTTCATGCTAGTGGTAAAATTTCTTTGTGTAAAAACGGAAATTTAGCGCAAATTTTGCAAATTTCAAAGTTTGAATTTTTATGCCCTTAAAACAGAGAAATATGTCACATAAAATAGTTAATAAATAACATTTCCCACATGTCTGCTTTACATCAGCACAATTTTGGAAACACAATTTTTTTTTTGTTAGGAAGTTATAAGGGTTAAAAGTTGACCAGCGATTTCTCATTTTTACAACAAAATTTACAAAACCATTTTTTTTAGTGACCACCTCACATTTTAAGTCACTTTGAGGGGTCTATATGGCAGAAAATACCCAAAAGTGACACCATTCTAAAAACTGCACCCCTCAAGCTGATCAAAACCACATTCAAGAAGTTTATTAACCCTTCAGGTGTTTCACAGGAGCAGAAGCAACTTAGAAGGCAAAAATAAACATTTACATTTTTAGTCACAAAAATGATCTTTTAGCAACATTTTTTTTATTTTAACAAGGCTAAAAGGAGAAAATGGACAGATAAAGTTGTTGTGCAATTTCTCCTGAGTACGCTGACACTCCATATGTGGGGGAAAACCACTGTTTGGGTGCACGTCAGGGCCCGGAAGGTCAGGAGCGCCGTTTGACTTTTTCAAACCAAAATTGGCTGGAATTGAGATCGGACACCATGTCGCATTTGGAGAGCCCCTGATGTGCCTAAACAGTGGAAGCCCCCCCATAAGTGTCCTCCCCATTTTGAAAACTAGACCCCCCAAGGAACTTATCTAGATGTGTGGTGAGCACTTTGAACCCTCAAATATTTCACTAAAGTTTATAATGCCTGGCCATGAAAAAAAATATTTTTTTTTCCACAAAAATGATTTTTTTAGCCCCCAGTTTTTTATTTACCCAAGTATAACAGGAGAAATTGGACACCAAAAGTTGTTGTCCAGTTTGTCTTGAGTACGCTGGTACCCCATATGTGAGAGAAAACTGCCTTTTGGGCACACGTCGGGGCTCGGAAGGGAAGTAGTGACGTTTTGGAATGCAGACTTTGATGGAAAAGTCTGCGGGTGTCATGTTCCATTGGCTGAGCCCCTGATGTGCCTAAACAGTAGAAACCCTTCACAAGTGACCCAATTTTGGAAACTATACCCCAAGGAACATATCTAGATGTGCCTATAACAGTGGCAATGCCCAAAAAGTGCCCCTTTTTGGAAACTAGACCCCAAGGAACTTATGTAGATGTGCCTAAACAGTGGCAATGCCCAACAAGTGCCCCTTTTTGGAACTAATCTACTCTTTCCTGTTATGTAAATTAGTAGTTCATGGAGGTGTGGTACAGTTTGAAGCATTCTTTCATACACTAGCCAGGTTTTTCGGGGCAGGTGTCGCATTGATAAATGGTGTCCTTTCGTATTCCCCTTTTGCAACACACTCTGCACCTTTTTTGCGACTTACCTTTTTTTTCCAGTTTGCGGGACCTCCCTCAGGAAATGCTGACCTGGTACGATACGAGCACCTTCAATTCCGGAAGTACTGGGGCCCGTGCCTTCCTGAGTGCCAAATATCAGGGCCTTAATCACTACCTCCTGGAACTGAAGGTTCAACGTATCGGTGTTGCCTGAACATCGTGACAGCAGGAAAGCGTTGAGCATTGCCATCTGTACAATGTGCACGGCCAGCTTTTTGTACCACACCTTGGTCTTTCTCAAAGCACTGTACGGCTGGAGGAGTTGATCAGAGAGATCAGCGGCCCCCATGTTTTTGTTGTACCTCAGTACACAGGTCGGTTTGCTCACCTGTGCAGAGGTACCTCGTACAGGGCTGTGTTGTGAATGGGTTTGAGATGAGTTCTGAGCAGAGGCTCCCTCTGGTGGTTACAAGCAGTGCTAGTCTGTCCAGTGAAGATTGTGAGGACTGGGAATCAGGTGTTACTGACTGGTCTTATATAAGGGAGTCACCTTCCCATCAGGGTTGCCGGTGATCAATTGTTCTGGTCTGAATCCTTTATTCCAGTTTCCCTTGTAGCCTGCTGTTTCGTGTCTGCATCTCCTGCTAACAGATAAGACTTTTTCTTCTTTTGTGTTTGTGCTATATTTTTGCATTTTGTCCTGCACTTCTGTGGGGCCTTCAGGGTCCCCTCCGGGGGCTTCTGCCCTCTCAGTTTTGTTCAGCCACTGTTGTTTGTACTTTTGCTTTTTCCAGTTTTTTCAGTGGCTGCTGTTTTGATTTTGTTACACCAGAGAACTAATTTAGGTGGAAGAGGTCGTGTGATCTCAGGTGTTTTTGAAATTAGTAGAGTTGGTGCCTTTCAGGGTTTTCTGGGATTGCAGTAAGTACCCTTCCTGTCCTTTTCTATTTAGTTAGTTTGGGCCCCAGCGTTTGCTCATACTATTTTCTTTCTGTGTCAGTATTTCATCTTGTCTAACCGCCACTACATGTTTGGGGGCTTTCTATTATCTTTGGGGTTCTGCTCCGGGGCAGATAGCTTTCCTATTTCTATCTTTAGGTGTAGTTAGTTTCTCAGCTGTGACGAGGCGTCTAGGACCAACGTAGGAACGCTCCACGGCTGCCTCTAGTTGTGGTGGTTAGTCAGGGTACTGCAATCTCATAGATTCCAACTGCTCTGGTGTATTGCCTTTTTTACCTGCACTCCTCAGCTACCAAATCATAACAGGGCTGAGGGCGCTGCCATCACCATGTATGGTGGTCAAGAAAAAGACATCCCTCTTGTCCTTTTACTTGACCACCAGCAGGTGGTCGCTACATTGTGCTCTGTTGTCATCCCTTCTGAGCATCTGCCCAAGTAGCATTTTCGGGAGGCCTCTCTGATTTTTGCAGACAGTACAGCAAGCTGCGGTACCTCGCGCAGAGTGGGATTTGAAGAGTGGGATGCTGGTATAAAAGTTATCCATGTAGAAGTGATAACCTTTATCCAGCAGTGGGTGCACCAAATCCCACACAATTTTCCCACTCGCTCCCAGGACATGGGGGCATTTAGGGGGTTCATTCCGGGTGTCCTTCCATTTGTAAACTCTAAACCTGTGGGTGTACCCTGAGGTATTCTCACACATTTTATAGAGTTTAATTCCATACCTGGCCCTCTTGCTGGGCAGGTACTGATGGAATTTGAGCCTTCCTTTAAAATGAATTAAGGACTCATCCATGCAGATGTCCCTTTGGGGCATGTACACTTCAGCAAACTTTTTGTTGAAGTGTTCGATGACCGGCCGAATTTGAACAGGCGGTCAAAGTTGGGGTCATCTCGTGTCTGGGCCATGACCATTCGGAACACTGGAGTGTTGTATAAAACATGAACATTCCAATATTGCCGAAGTTCTGGCTTCTTCAGGATCCCTATGTGTAGGATCAGCCCCCAAAACTGCATCACTTCAATTGCGTCTACAGGAGACCTGTTAGAAAATGATGAACCGGGGTTTTGTTCCAAAAATTGCTGAGAATACAAGTTAGTTTGGCCCACCATGAGGTTAACAAAATCCTCAGCGAAAAAGACTTTGAAAAAGTCTAGTTCTGTGAGGCTGGTGGTGTTAAACTTGATTCCTGATTCTGCTACAAATGAGGAATCAGTGTCTCATAATTTTCAGGGGGCAAGGTCCATATGGGGTGCGCTGGTTCATCTTCTGTCCTGGGACATCTGGGGCGGTTCAGGAGGACCTGAGGAGGAAGATGTGGAGGAGGAAGAGAAAGAGGACGACGAATCTGAAAAGCAAAGAAATGTAGGATCCTCTTCCTCGCTATCAGTGTCTGAGGCAACTAAAGCATATGCCTCCACTGAATAGCGTTGTTGGGATGGGCGGGCCGACATTTTTTTTATGAATATGGTGATTGTGTCAGTACTTTATTTCTTTATTTTTAACTGTTTGTGTGAGTGAGAGAGTGATTGGTGTAATCTTATTTGTCTGAAAAGAAAAAGCTAAAAGAAAAAAATAAACCAGGGAGAATAAAATGTCTGTGAAAAGAAAAATGTAAAACAGCAGGCACGAGCTCTGATGAGTGAACTGCGTCACTTATCAAAGTTCGGCGGCTGCTGGATGTGCGCACGGAGGTGGCGAAGAAGAAATGTGTCTAAAACAGCAGGCACAGCTCTGATGAGTGAACTGCATCACTAATCAAAGCTCGCCAACTTCTGGATGTGCGCACGGAAGTGGAACAAAGGGGGGTGAAAAAGAAAAGTGGAAAACAGCAGGAGTGTTGATTGGTGAACTGTGTCACCAATCAACGCTCGGTGGCTGCTAAATGTGCACACGGAAGAGGCGGAAAGGGGGAAGGAGGGGTAAAAAGAGAGGAAAGGGGGAAGAGGAATGGGGGGATTGGGGTGGCTGAACAGAGATCGGGAAGGGATTAAAACACTTACAGTTGTTGTCTCCCTTCTTTCTTCTGTCTTGTCTTTATTCTCTGTTCTTTGTTCAGCAGGGATTGTGGTGTCACAGGAAAGGCGCAGCACAGCAAGATATTCTGTAGGGTGACCGCTCTGCAGGAATCCTCAGCTAGTGTGAGGACCTGCAGTGCGGTCACAAACAGGTCACAGAGCGGTCATACCGCTGCTCTGTCCCGTCAGTGGTGTAATCGATGATGACATCGATCACACTAATCAGAGCTGGCCCTTGTGACGCTGGTGTTGCTAGGCACCGGCCTAGGATCAGTTTTCTTGCAGCTCCGATCCTAGGCAGGTCACCGGCGATCGCGCCAATCACAGTCGTTTTCGGTGATGCCTGGCACCAGCCTAGGATCGGAGCTCGATGCTGGGCTGGGACATCAGTGTTTCAGGCAATCTGTCTGAAACACTGAGAAATTATGCTATTGGCTGTTCAGAATTGAACAGCCAATCACAGCGATTGTGGGTGCGGGAGGGCGGCTACACCCTCCAGAATGACGGCACCATCTACCAACAGGTAAGATGGTGCTGGAATTTTAATGTGATCACCGTGACTTCAGTCACAGTGTCACATTAAAGAAATGACGTAATATTCCGTCCATGGTCAAACAGGCCCAGGTCACATGGATGGAATATTACGTCGGATGTCAGAAACGGGTTAAAGTAGTACGGTAATCTTGTAGATAGGATCAGTATTAGTCATATTCTTATACATAGGGACAATTGTTATGAATGTGCTGGAGATGGTTTCTGAGCAGAGGCTCCCTCTGGTGGTTGCAGACAGTACTGAACCTCACAGTGAGGAATGGCAATCTGGGATCACGGACTGGACTGATATAAGAGAGGTTCCCTCCCATGATGGTCGCCGGTGATCAATTGTTCTTGTCTCAATTGTGGTTCCTGGTTTATTTGGAAATTTGTGTCTTGCCTGCATCTTCTGCTTTCAGATAAGATATTTTCTGCTTTTATTTTTGTGCTTGCTTTTTGCATAGTTCCCTGCACTTCTGTGGAGGTCAGCCGGGTCCCCTCCTGGGGGCCTGTGCTCCTCTCAGTTTATCTGAAGCCACTGTTATTTGTTCAAATGCTTTTTCCTGTTTTTTCAGTGACTGCGGCTTAGTTTTGTTACACCAGAGATCTGATTTAGGTGATAGAGATCGTGTGATCTCAGGTGTTTTTGCAATCAGAAGAGTTGGTATTTTTTAGGTTTTTTTTTGGATTGCAGTGAGAATCCTTTCCTGTACTTTTCTGTTTAGACAGATTGGGCCCCAGCGTTTGCTCATTCTATTTTCTGTCTGTGTCCGTGCTTCTTCTTGTCTAACCGCCATTACATGTTTGGGGGCTTCCTATTTTCTTTGGGGATCTGCTCCGGGGCAGATAGCTTTCCTCTTTCTGCCTTTAGGTGTAGTTATCTCTCAGGCTATGACGAGGCGTCTAGGATCAACGTAGGAACGCTCCACGGCTACCTCTAGTTGTGTGGTTAGTTCAGGTTACTGCAATCCAATAGGTTCCAGCCTCTTTGTTGTATTACTGTTTTTGCTTTTTCTCCTCAGCTACCTAAACATAACAGTATCACCGGCCAAGCTAAAATTATATGGTACTCACAGAAGGGAAAAATAGTGTGGAAAGAAAAAAAAAAAGTTGTCAGAGAGTTTTTTTTTTTTTCTGTTTGTTGCATTTTTCCCTCTCCTTTTTCTCTGGGTGCTGAGGAGGAATTTTTTTTCTCTCAATGAAGTTTGCACAGTTGTCTGGCCGTGTGGATCAGCTTGCCACTGAGGTTCGGAGTATTGCTACCTATCTTGCTGGGTTGCCGGTGTGGAACCTAGGATTCCCATGCCAGATTTGTTTTTGGGGGATCGGGCTAAATTTTTGAATTTCAAAAATAACTGTAAGTTGTTTTTTGCCTTGAAGCCTAAGTCCTCAGGGAACGCAGCACAGCAGGTTCAAATTGTCATCTCTCTCCTGCGCGGCAACCCTCAGGATTGGGCTTTTTCCCTGACACCTGGGGATCCTGTTTTGAATAATGTTGATGCATTTTTTCAGGCTCTGGGGTTGTTGTACGATGAACCTAATGTCACTGATCATGCTGAGAAGACCTTGTTGGCATTAAGTCAGGGCTGTGAAGCCGCTGAACTGTACTGTCAGAAATTTCAAAAGTGGGCAGTCCTGACCAAATGGAATGATGATGCTTTGGCAGGGCTTTTTCGGAAGGGTCTGTCAGAGAATGTAAAGGACGTTATGGTGGGATTCCCTGTACCCTCTGGTCTCAATGATTCTATGTCTTTGGCTATTCAAATTGACAACGTTTGTGTGAGTGCAGAGGTATGCGTGAGATGGTGTTGCCTTGTGGGCCAGCTCCTGAGCCCATGCAATGTGATGGAGTGACTTCTGGGGCACAGCGTCATGAATTTCGAAAGCGCAATGGGTTATGTTTCTACTGTGGTGACGCCTCTCATGCTATTTCCATCTGCCCTAAGCGGGGAAGACGTTTTGTGCGCTCAGTTGTGTTGGGTAGTGTTCAGACTAAATTTCTGTTGACTGTTACCCTGATTTGCTCCATGTCCAAATTTTCGGCTCAGGCTTTTGTTGATTCAGGAGCAGCTATTAACCTGATGGATTTCGACTTTGCTAAACGTTGTGGCTTTCCCATGATACCCCTGCGGAAGTCTATTCCCCTATTGGGCATTGATTCTCCCCCTTTGGCGGAGAATAAACCCCAATTTTTTACTCAGGTGATAATGAGGGTTGAACCAGATCATCAGGAGAGTTGCAAATTTCTGGTGTTGCATAATCTGCATGACAATATTGTACTAGGTTTCCCTTGGTTGCAGATTCATAATCCTGTTTTGGATTGGAAATCTGTGTCTGTGACCAGTTGGGGCTGCCAATGTGTGAATGCTCTCACTTCTGTTTTTTTTGCCTCTCCCCAGTCTCAGGATGTTCCTGACTTTTTGACTGATTTTTCTGATGTGTTTAGTGAAAGTAAATCTGCATCCTTACCCCCTCACAGGAGCTACGATTGCGCTATTGAATTAGTGCCTGGTGGTAAATTTCCTAAAGGTCGCCTTTTTAATTTATCTGTACCTGAACATGATGCTATGTGATCTTATATCAAGGAGTCATTGGAGAAGGGTCATATCAGACCATCCTCTTCACCCTTGGGCGCCGTTTTTTCTTTGTGGCCAAAAAGGATGGTTCATTGAGACCGTGTATTGATTATCGCCTCCTGAATAAGATCACTGTGAAATATCAATATCCGTTACCCTTGATTTCTGATCTGTTTTCCAGAGTGAAAAGTGCTAGTTGGTTTACCAAGCTTGACCTCAGGGGGGCGTATAACCTTATTCGTATTAAGCACGGGGATGAATGGAAGACGGCGTTTAATACCCCAGAGGGGCATTTTGAGTACCTAGTGATGCCCTTTGGGCTTACTAATGCCCCTTCCATCTTCCAATCCTTCATGAATGATATTTTCAGGGATTTTGTGGATAAATTTCTGATTGTTTATTTGGATGATCTCTTGATTTTTTCCAATGACTGGGACTCTCATGTGAAACATGTTCGGACTGTGTTCCAGATTTTGAGAGAGAATGCACTGTATGTGAAGGGATCAAAGTGTCTTTTTGGCGTACAGAAGGTCTCATTTCTGGGATTCATTTTGTCTCCGTCTGTTATTGAAATGGACCCGGTCAAGGTTCAGACCATCTGTGATTGGGTTCAACCTACTTCATTGAAGGCTCTTCAGAGATTTTTGGGTTTGCCAATTTTTATCGTAAATTTATTGGTAATTTCTCTGGTATTGTTAAACCATTGACTGATCTGACCAAAAAGGGTTCCGATGTGGTGAATTGGCCTCCTGAGGCAGTTTCTGCATTTCAGGAACTTAAGTAGAGATTAATTTCTGCTCCTGTTCTACGGCAGCTTGATGTTTCTCTGCCGTTTCAGGTGGAGGTTGATGCCTCTGAGATTGGGGCAGGTGCCGTTTTGTCCGAAAGGGATCCAGAGACCTCTAAGAGTAACCCTTGTGCTTTTTTCTCTCGAAAGTTTTCTCCAACTGAACGTAATTATGACGTGGGTAATCAGGAGTTATTGGCCATGAAGTGGGCCTTTGAAGAGTGGAGACATTGGCTGGAAGGAGCCAAACATCAGGTGGTTGTCTTCACGGACCATAAGAACCTGATTTATCTCGAATCAGCCAAGCGACTTAATCCTAGACAGGCCAGGTGGGCCTTGTTTTTCACACGTTTTAATTTTGTGGTTTTTTTCTTCCTGGCACTAAGAATGTTAAGGCGGATGCCCTCTCAAGGTGTTTCTTTGCGGATTCTCCTGAGTTATCTAATCCTGCTGTTATTTTGAAAGAGGGTGTAGTACTTTCCGCCATCTCGCCCAATTTGAGACTGGCTCTGAAGGGGTGTCAGGAGGATAAACCTGAGCGCTGCCCTGTTGGGAAATTGTTTGTCCCAGACCAGTGGAAGAAGAGTGTGATGTCTGAGATTCATTGTTCCGCGTTGGCTGGTCATCCAGGGATTTTTGATACCAGAGACTTGGTGAGTCGGTCCTTTTGGTGGCCTACTTTGTCTCGTGACGTCACGGACTTTGTGCAGTCCTGTGGGACTTTCTCTCGTTCCAAGCCTTGCTCTCGCTCTAGTGGTTTGTTGATGCCATTACCTGTGCCCAAGAGGCCATGGACCCATATCTCTATGGATTTTATTTCCGACCTCCCTGTTTCTCAGAAAATGACCGTTATCTGGGTAATCTGTGATAGGTTTTCCAAGATGATACATCTTGTGCCATTACCTAAGTTACCTTCCTCCTCCGAATTGGTGCCTTTGTTCCTTCAGCACGTGGTTCGGTTACATGGCATTTCGGAGAACATTGTGTCTGACAGAGGAGTCCAGTTTGTTTCCAGATTTTGGAGGACATTTTGTTCTAAACTTGGTGTTCAATTATCTTTCTCCTCTGCATTTCATCCTCAGACCAATGGACAAACCGAAAGAACAAACCAGACCTTGGAGACTTATTTGAGATGTTTTGTGTCTGCTGATCAAGATGACTGGGTCTCTGTTTTTGCCTTTGGCTGAGTTTGCTCTTAATAATAGGGCTAGCTCTGCCACCTTGATGTCTCCATTTTTCTGCAATTCTGGGTTTCACCCTCGATTTTCTTCGGGACAGGCGGAGGCTTCTGTCTGTCCGGGTGTTGACTCTGTTGTGGAGCGTATGCAGCAGATTTGGGACCAGGTAGTGGAGAGGTTGTCTCTCTCTCAGGAGAAGGCCCAACGGTTTGCCAACCGGCATAGGACTGATGATCCTCGGTTTAAAGTGGGGGACTTGGTTTGGTTGTCCTCAAGAAATATCCCTATGAGGGTTGCATCTCCAAAGTTTAAGCCTAGGTTCATTGGACCTTATAAGATCATGGAGATTCTTAATCCTGTTTCCTTCCGTTTGCTTCTTCCAGGGACATTTAAGATCCATAACGTGTTCCACAAGTCCTTATTGAAGAGGTTTGTCGAGCCAGTGGTTCCTATGGCTGCGCCTCCTGACCCTGTTTTGTTGAGGGCAATCTGGAGTATGTGCTTGAGAAAATATTGGATTCTCGTTTTTCTAGACAGAAACTCCAGTATTTGGTTAAGTGGAGAGGTTATGGTCAGGAGGACAATTCTTGGGTGTTTGCTTCGGACATCCATGCTAGGAGACTGATCCGTGCCCATCACCGAGCTCATCCTGATCGGCCTGGTTGCACAAGTGAGGGTTCGGTGACCCCTCCTCAAGGGGGGGGTACTGTTATGAATGTGCTGGAGATGGTTTCTGAGCAGAGGCTCCCTCTGGTGGTTGCAGACAGTACTGAACCTCACAGCGAGGAATGGCAATCTGGGATCACAGACTGGACTGATTTAAGGGAGGTTCCCTCCCATGATGGTCGCCGGTGATCAATTGTTCTTGTCTCAATTGTGGTTCCTGGTTCATTTGGAAGTTTGCTGAGTCTTGCCTGCATCTTCTGCTGTCAGATAAGATATTTTCTGCTTTTATTTTTGTGCTTGCTTTTTGCATAGTTCCCTGCACTTCTGTGGAGGTCAGCCGGGTCCCCTCCTGGGGGCCTGTGCTCCTCTCAGTTTATCTGAAGCCACTGTTATTTGTTCATTTGCTTTTTCCTGTTTTTTCAGTGGCTGCGGCTTAGTTTTGTTACACCAGAGATCTGATTTAGGTGGTAGAGATCGTGTGATCTCAGGTGTTTTTGCAATCAGAAGAGTTGGTATTTTTTAGGGTTTTTTTGGATTGCAGTGAGAATCCTTTCCTGTACTTTTCTGTCTAGACAGATTGGGCCCCAGCGTTTGCTCATTCTATTTTCTGTCTGTGTCCGTGCTTCTTCTTGTCTAACCGCCATTACATGTTTGGGGGCTTCCTATTTTCTTTGGGGATCTGCTTCGGGGCAGAGAGCTTTCCTCTTTCTGCCTTTAGGTGTAGTTATCTCTCAGGCTGTGACGAGGCGTCTAGGATCAACGTAGGAACGCTCCACGGCTACCTCTAGTTGTGTGGTTATTTCAGGTTACTGCAATCCAATAGGTTCCAGCCTCTCTGGTGTATTACTGTTTTTGCTTTTTCTCCTCAGCTACCTAAACTTAACAAGCAATATTACAATAGTTATATACTTGTACATGGGGCGATATTATAATAGTTATATTCTTGTACATAGGGACAATATTATAGTAGTTATATTCTTTTACTAGGAACAGTATTATAGTAGTTCTATTCTTGTACATAAGAGGCAGTATTATAGTAGTTAAATTCTTTTACATAGCGGCAGTATTATAGCAGTTATATTCTTATACAGGTGGGCAGTATTATAGCAGTCATATTCTTATACATAGGGGCAATATTATAATAGTAATCTTTTTGTACATAAGGGCAGTATTATAGTAGTCATATTCTTGTACATAAAAGCAATATTATAGTAGTTATATTCTTGAACATGGGGCAGTATTATAGTAGTTGTTATTTTGTACACAGGTGACAGTATTACAGTACATATATTCTTGTACATAGGGGGCAGTATTGTAGTAGTTATATTCCGGTACACAGGGGCAGTATTATAGTAGTTATATTCTTGTACATAGGGGGCAGTATTATAGTAGTTCTATTATTGTACATAGGGGTAGTATTATAGTAGTTATATTCTTGTACATAAGGGGCAGCATTATAGTATTTATATTGTTGTACATAAGAGGCAGTATTATAGTAGTTAAATTCTTTTACATAGCGACACTATTATAGCAGTTATATTCTTATACGGGGGCAGTACTATAGCAGTCATATTCTTATACATAGGGGCAATATTATAATAGTAATCTTTTTGTACATAAGGGCAGTATTATAGTAGTCATATTCTTGCACATAGAAGCAATATTATAGTAGTTATATTCTTGAACATGGGGCAGTATTATAGTAGTTGTTATTTTGTACACAGGTGACAGTATTACAGTACATATATTTTTGTACATAGGGGGCAGTATTGTAGTAGTTATATTCCGGTACACAGGGGCAGTATTTTATATACTTAAATATGCTTATGTACATAGGGGGCAGTATTATAGTAGTTATATTCTTGTACATAAGGGGCAGCATTATAGTATTTATATTGTTGTACATAAGAGACAGTATTATAGTAGTTAAATTCTTTTACATAGCGGCACTATTATAGCAGTTTATATTCTTGTGCATGGGGCAGTATTATATCAGTTATATTGTTATGCATAGGGGCAATATTATAGTAGTAATCTTTTTGTACATAAGGGCAATATTATCATAGTCATATTCTTGTACATAGAAGCAATATTATAGTAGTTATATTCTTGAACATAGGGGCAGTATTATCGTAGTTATATTCTTGTACATAGGGGCAGTATTATAGTAGTTATATTCTTGTACATAGGGGACAGTATTATAGTAGTTATATGCTTGTACATAAGGGACAGTATTATAGTAGGTATATTCCTGTACATAGTCACAGTATTATAGTAGTTATATTTTTGTATATAGGAGCAGTATTATAGCAGTTATATTCTAAAAACCAGCAGAAAAAAGGAAGAGATGTTTGCTTGCCCAGGCCTCCAAACTAATGCACTAAGGCCGGCGTCACACACAACGTCTACAAAATCTTACCGTTTTAGTCGTACGATAATAGTACAAATGTTTCATGAACATTGATCCATCTGTCATCCGATTTGAATGCGAGGATGCGATTTTGTCGCATCTGAGCGTACTTTTGACATCCATTTGACATCCGTCTGGCGAGATTTTGTCGGTGGCTAGCAAAACCGACATATAATGGATCCAAATGAATAGTTTTTAAATCACAAAAGAAAGAATAGATATATACACATAGAATACATATATATATATATATATATATATATATATGTCATTGAAACATATATGTATATACATATATTTATAGTTCATACACTTCTACATAGTATAATAGCCGCTAATTCAATTGCCGGCTTTTGTAAAATTACAGAACCCGACATGAAATGACACATGGTTTACATACAGTTAACCATGTAATTTCATGTAGTTTGATATATGGTTTTCACTAACAATTACATGAGTGTATGTGTGCAAAATTTCATACATGTAGGGGTTAATTAAATGTGTAAATTCGTTGAAAAAAAATGCATGGGCTCCCGCTGTATTTTCTCCACCAGACAGGCAAAGCCAGTAAGTGGGGGCAGATAATAATAGCCTAGGGAGGGTGCATTTATTTTGTGCCCCCCCCGGCTACTAACATCTGCCCCTGCCACCACAGAAAAGGCAAATCTATAATTAGATGTAGCCCTTTCTGGCACTTAGCCCGTCTATTCCCATTGCCCTGTAGTGGTGGCTAATGGGTTAATAATGGGCTAAAGCCACCTTGCTATTGGAAGGTGACTTTAAGCCAGGTTAATAATTGAGAGTTGTCAATTAGACAACTCTCAATTATTAATCCTATTGTATGAAATTTAAAAAAAAACACGCACACATTAATTAAAAATCATTTTAATGAAATAAACACACAGTTTTTGACCATCTTTTATTGTACTGGTATTCCTTCGATTCTCTTGTTCTCCTGTAATTAAAAAAAAAATAAAACAACATTATTCTTACCTATCCGGCGCTCAGTCAGGTCCAACGCTGTAATCCTTCACAAAGGGTTAACATGTTTACTGCGTGGACCGGAGCTAATGCTGCCAGCCTCGCAGTAAACCCCCGAATGAATGAGTTCCTCTCCCGGCTGACAGGAGAGGAAGTGATTAGCTGGGAAGCTTAATTGATTGTTTCCCATACTAATCAGTTCAGTTCAGGTCAGCTGGGGACTCCGCACAGCATCAGTGACATCAGAGGGAGTCCCCGGCTGACCTGAACTGAACTGATTAGCCTGGGAAACAATCAATTAAGCTTCCCAGCTAATCACTTCCTCTCCTGTCAGCTGGGGCAGATGTTAGTAGCCAGGGGGGGCACAAAATAAATCCACCCTCCCTAGGCTATTATTATCTGCCCCCACTCGCTGGCTTTGCCTGTCTGGTGGAGAAAATACAGCGGGAGCCCATGCATTTTTTTTCAACGAATTTAGACATTTAATTAACCCCTACATGTATGAAATTTTGCACATATACACTCATGTAATTGTTAGTGAAAACCATATATCAAACTCAGTAGCGTAGCTACCGGGGGGCAGAGGGGGCGGTGACCCCGGGCCCCGCGCTCGGAGGGGGCCCACCCGGAGCTACGCTACTGTAACTGCATTATACAAATGTAGCGTGTGCACTGCTGGGTAAATAGGCGCCAAGTTAGGTTCCCAAACCAGGATATAGTGAAAATGAAACTAGGCACTCAACTTGTAGCTTAGTGACAACCAATCAATTTATTTTGACCCAAATATATGGTTTTCAATATACTGTAGCAAAACGTTTCGGCAATTCCCTTGCCTTCATCAATTGCTATTTGCACATATGATAAGTAGAAAACCTTAAAGACATGGGAAACCAAAAAATAAAAATAACATAAAGAATAAAACAAAGTATATACATATATATGAACAGCTTTGGTAACATAGCAATATTGGATTAGGCAAAATCAGGAATAATAATCTGAGCACAGTCCAAATCAGTTAATAGAAAAAGGGTAACATACCGTTTTATAGAGAGAGTGCACTATTATGTGCCCCAAGAATGTGATAGGGATAACTATCTGGAAAATATACAAATTTGTATGCCGATAAATACAGAGGTGGATGTGACGTTTATAGGCATGAATCTGAAGGAATGCATACCATTAAGTTGATCGGTTATAAACATAGCCTGAATATTCTCAAGGTGGTGTGCAGCCTGAGGATAATGATCCGTTAAGTCAGACATTGCGTGGTGAACGGCTATACCGGACTGGTGGGTGGTGAATGTGCTTACCAAATCGTGCTGCTGACGCGGGATCCGCCGCTTGTCAGAGGAGAAACGTTAGTGCCGTCCGTATATAGCCGAAGTGGGGGAAAGAGGCTGACAGGCTAAGTGACGCACCCGGAAGTATCCGGCGCGAGCTGCTGGCGTGCGTTCCACCGTGAGTTTCCGGTGTGGTGGATCCTGGGACAGGAAGATCGTATGCGTTCCAGGG